>SNQJ01S0000919.1:252099-294459 GCA_010110895.2 Picea sitchensis | reverse complement strand
AAAGCGAGGAAACCTGCCATTGAGGCATGCAAGTTCCAAGGTACCAAATAATTTCTAAGTCTTGTTTCTGGATAATGAGCTGGAGTCGACGGAACAAAACTCATAACACGAGGGCCTTGATGTATCCCCCATCAATGACACAAAATGAGTAACATATTTTGAAGGTGAAACAGAGTATGATGTAGGTTGGACTGGACACGGGGAAGGCCAACACAGAGAGAATGGACAACTACAGATGGCTGACTCGATAGAGGTTTCAAATGAACTTCTCTTGAACATATGAATGACACGACCAATGATTTGGTAGCATTGACTTAGAGATGACCCAGGATATGACCTTGTAGCAAATCGAATGAGAGACAAATGGATTACCCAAACCGGCTTCAAATAATGAATAAGGGGGTGTCATGTTCAAGAGTGACACTTACTGCCAATAACATGAATACGAAAACATATCCCTTTCCCAAATTTTCCTCCACCATTTCTGGCAAGTAAAACTTTATTTTTACGCAAGATTGAGGAGGATAACATATGCTTTTTAATGTAAACTCATCCTTCAGATGATTCTTTCGGAGTATGTTTAACAAACCCTAGGAAGGAGTGGTTCAGTCCCATTATGGGTCTTTCAATGTTTGTTTAACGAGTCCAAAGATAGAAAACTCGAAGGTTTTTCATGATTATAGAGTCTGGAAAAACACTCAAAAGAGAACTCTCTCAGTTCCTTTTTCATAAAATAGTCTGATGAGACCGAAAAAGAGATAAATTGTCGCTCAACATATGCTTTCTTCAAATACTTTAACGAGCGTGAAAATAGCAAGATCGCTCGACAATATTTTCATGTTTAGAGAGTTTGAAAAGAGCTTAAAGAGGACTCTAGAGGGTTCCTTTTTCATATAACCTTGTTGAGCCTGAAAAAGTGATAAAAATGCGCTCGATTACGTTTTCATGTATTTTCGAGCGTGAGAATGGACAAATACCAAGATCGAGGTTTTGTGCAAAAAGCCATAAAAAACAACTTAAACATGCGATGAAGAAAGAGAAAAAATTCGTATCCCTATGTATAGGTGTCGAAGTCCTTATGTCTACAAAAAGTCACACTCATAAGGGTATTAGGCATTAGGTTTAATAAATAAAACAATTATGAAAACCAACACAAATGGTAAAAGTAAATATAAGTGGGTAAAAGTTCTTTTCACCATAGTCATTGTAACTTTGCCAAGATTTTAGCCCAAAACCCCTCTTTTGCCCTTAAATTTCGGTGCTCGATTGTAGAAGGTACGAAAAAGAATTTGGCGAACTGTCTCTGGCAATGAGGTAAGCTCCCTGTCTTCTATCTTTTTATGGTTCAATTTTTTAATTTTCATTGGCAAATTTCAAGTTTTTGAGCTCGTTTTAGGGCTCAAATTTGCGCTCAGGCATTCTTGCAGGCCAGCCACACAGGACCTGCGAGAATGCATCATTCTCATAGGTGGCCCCAAAGGCACCTATGAGAACCTTACACTGTGCCAAAGGGGCACCTGTGAGAACCAAAAAGTGAAAAATTTCTTTAAAAGTTGCTCAATGAAAATTGTACCAAGTCTTGAAGAGAGTTGCTGACCTTCTTCTTATGTGTCTTATGCAGGCATTTGGTTGTCACCATGGTTTTGGAATGGCATGAAAGAGAGCATGAATAAGATGATGCTATTGTCGAGAATAACCCGGGCACCATTGCCTCTTTGCGAGACTGTGGTCTCCTGAATTTTTTTTGGATCTAGGGTATGAGGGCCCAAGTCAGGTTGTTGGAGTACCTCGTTCATATGTGGGATGTGGACCAACAAGTATTCCACATAGGGGTCCATACATTTTCCTTGGATATCAAGGATGTTTATTTATTAACAGGACTGTCATGGTGTGGGTACCACACTAGCTTGACTGGTAGCCGAGGTGGTGGGCTGCCTATGAGTGAATATTGTCATTTGTATTGTGTTCCAGAGGCAGAAAGAAGCAAAGAAAAAGTGGCCATTTGGGGGGTGAAATATTTGACCCTTCACACTATTTTGTTCACCATTTCTCGTATGGCTAGGAACACTACTCCACACATGTCTTTCCAGAGCTACTTTCAGTATGCCATAGAGTGTACTGAGCCTTGGGTCTTTAACTGGGTAGACACAGTCCTTCATAGCGTGAAGAGGCAATTGACTAAATGTAGGAGAGGCGACCTGAAGCAATTCGGGTACGGGTCATTGTTGGTGTCCTTCTTTATTGAGAGGGTTCCCTTGTTGAGGTTGCAAGTTGAGTGGTGTTTACTGGCTCCAGAGGATTCGAGAATGCTGAGGTGGTGTAACCTCATGGCTCGGCATGTAGCTGGGCTAATCATCAAATAAAATGATTCCTTCTTTGACTGGTTGTGACCACATATGATGATGGTCGATGATTATGCCTATGTCGGGTTGGACTTCCGAGGGGATCCGGACTTGGCCCTGCCTAAGGGCACTCAGTGGGGGGATATCGGTAAGAAGTACACATTTTTTACTTTTTAAATGTTTTTGTGAATTTTATCATATGCAAATGTTTTTATGTTCGTCCAAGGTCTAATTACAAAAATTATGTTTTGATGACACAGACATGGGGCCTTATCGACCTCCGGGTACTTATCCTATTCAGTGATGAGGAGAGGTGGCTCCAGTGCCATGATGGGATGCTGAAGATTATGAGGCAGTGGATCAAAACTTAGAGGGTTTGACTACAGACATTCCATACATGCCTCTTGGAGAGGTTCCGCGATGTTATCAACATCATACAGTTGGCGTATCAAAGTCTGTTGACCGACTGCATTGTAGGGTTGCTCGGGAAAACGTGTGTTATCATGAACGTCATCCATGACGTTACTTTGTAGAAGCTATGAGCTTCAAATTTTGAAATTTTGGTCCTCGGACAAAACTTTTTTGTAAAAAACGTTTTGATCGTTATATATACATATGGATTCGACCAACTTATCTTGTGTTGTGTGATACTTGTGATGTGATTGATTTATAAATGACCCAAATGTCTGTCTAATACATAGTTAGCTAATGCATCAATTAATGTATTTAGACATCTAGGAATATGCTGATACTCAATATAATACTCAATACAAAGTAGGACTTCGAATAGCATAGACATTACTTAATTGTAGTACTACGAGCTGTGAATCGAGTCGCACAACCAAGTGACAGATACCAAGTGAGATAAAATCAATCAACAATTCGATAACGACGCTATACTTTGCAATATTGTTGGTCGCACAGATGAGGCATACCCCTCGTAGAGTGATAAGTTCATTTGTATGGGCATAAATTTCCCATGCAGTAGAAGCAAGGTTTTGAGTACTACGGCTAGCGCCATCAGTGAAGCCAATGTGGGGTAGCGAAGACTCCGACATCTGGAAATCAAACACAATGTCACATAAGGGAAGAGACCAAATAACAAAAAAACAAACTACAGTAACACACACGAAGGATGATACAATAAAATACAAGTACTCATGTAGAGGTGATCTTATGCATAATACTTCTTTAAGTACAACCCATTTATGGGTTCACTCAAAGGGATACCGTTGTAATCTACTAACTTGTAGGCTCCTTTTTCCAAAACTCGTCTAATGATGTAAGGACCTCGCCACATGGCTTTGAATTTTCCATCTCCTAGAATATCTCGATCTTGTTCGTAGAGGAGAACCAGATCTCCTTCGGAGAAAACGCGAGGCTTGACATGTTTGTCGTATTGGGCCTTGAAACATTTCTTCTAGGCTTCTATGACTAGGGTAGTGTCGCATCGAGTTTCGTCTAATCGTATGAGATACAATAGACGTTCTTCTTCTGCAAAATTGTTTGGTAGGAGTTCGACGGCTAGTTTTAAAGAGGGTATCTCACATTCAATCGGGAGGATGGCTTCTAGACCATAGACTAACCAGAAAGGTGTAAGCCTAGTAGTGGGCTTAACGGATGTCATGTAAGACCACAATGCTGAAAACAACATTGTGTTCCAACTTGTTTTGTGAATCCCTATCATTCGTCAAAGCATGGTTATGAGAACTTTATTAATCACTTCGACTTGGCCATTGGCTTGTGGGTAATAGGGCGTTGAGTTTTCCTTGCGAAGACCCAACTTTTCAGTGAGTTCGAACATCATGAAGTTTCTAAAGTGGCTACCGTGATCAGTGACGATAGCCTAAGGAACACCAAAACAAGCTATGATGTGATTGAAAATGAATGATGTTGCGGTCTTTCCAGTGTTGTCAAATGTTAGCATCGCCTCGGCTGATTTCGTAAAATAATCTATGGCTACAATAATGCATCCATGCCCCCCGACTGAGTGGGAGTGACATGTCATGAAATCGATACCCCATTTCACAAAGGGACCAACGGAGACCACGGGGTGAAGAGGAGCAGGATGTGAGAGTATCTTATGATTATAGGTCTGGCAAGTGTGGCATTTTTAGATGACGATTATGCAATCATTAAATAAAGAAGGCCAAAAATACCTTGTTCGTAAGATCTTCTGGGCAGTAGCATACCCATACATATGACCACCATAGGATCTAGAATGGCAGTCAATTAAGGGTTTCTCAGCTTCTTCAAACGTGAGGCAGCGTCGAAAAACTGAGTCAATCACTCGGTGATAAAGGGTATCCCCGAGGATAATATATTGACGGGCTTGGTAGTGTATTCGACGCCGATCAGTACTGGACAAATTGGGCCAGAAATTATGGGTTTGGAGATATATGATGATACCGTCGTACCAAAGATCATCGGAACTAATGTGCTTGATATCATGGAAGGCATAAGACATAGCGCGTTGAAAAGTTGCGCCAGCGTTCTTTAGACCAAAAGGAAGTTTGCGATAGGAGAAAGTGCCCCAAGGACAAATGAAAGAGGTTTTGTGTTGATCCTCGGGAACAATATTGATTTGATTATATCTAGAGAAACCATCCATCAGAGAGAATATTTCACTTCCGATGCAATCGTCGAAAATCTAATCGACGAAGGGGGTAGGAAAGTTTTCTTTAGGACAAGCTTTGTTAATATCCCTATAATCAACGCATACGTGTATTGTTCCTTGTTTCTTGTCGATCGATACAAGATTGGAAACCCAGTCAGTGAGGGCCACTGGGTAAATAAAGCTGGCTTTGAGAAGTTTCTCGACTTCAAGCTTGATAGCAGCTGCTTTATGTGGGTGAACTGGATGAAGGAATTTCCAGACGGGTTTAGCGTCTGGGTATGTCTTAATCTCATGTATTACAATGTCGAGGTTGATGCCCAACATTTCTTCATAGCTCCACGTGAAGACGTCATGAAATTCTTTGAAAAGTGACTTGTAGGTGACGATTTCATCAGGGGAACACGAAGCTCCGATATGCACATTTTCAAAAATTCCAGGTTTGATGGATATGTCAAGGGGAATAGTGGGTGAGATATTGCTTAAGTTCCCTTTGGAAAACACATCGTGTGTAGACTCGGGAACGGTGGAAATGACGACAATGGTCGACAGGGTCGAGATCCGTTGGTAGCTCTCGATGGTGTGTTGTTCCAGGAAGAGGATGGAACGGTGATTTCCATTGTTCCAAGGGGTGTCTTCCATGATAGACATAATCATCTTGTTCGTGGAAAAAATGACACGGAAAGGATCTGGAGATAACTCACCAAGAGAGGGGGTATAGGGGGTTGCCGATTGAATGGCTTGATAGGCGGATTCAACTGGACTTAAAGGCATTTCATTGTCGTATTGAAGATGATCGCCAGGGTTGGGTACCATCCCCGGGTTGTGAGAAGCAGGGGTTCCGTGAATTGAGGTGGAGATCATGTTGATTGAGGTGATAGACGAGTATGGAACATTAGGTGGTGGAATGGGGAAAGTACCCATTAAAAAAGAGTCTTTGAGAAGACCCACACCAACGTTCTCATAACCTGGATTAATCAGTAGAGTCACCAATTTTGTTATCGGACTAATCGGTAGGTGCGAGCACTAACAGATCTCCCAAGATCCACCTGGATCTAGAACAAAACAGGATAGGACATGACTCTTTCCCTAAGTTACAACCATTGAATTAGCTAGTAAGGAAGAACAAGTGACATACCTTTGTATGGCTTCCTTAAGTCTTTGTTGCTCCCGCTTTGCTCCGGTGCTCTCGTGAGGTCAAGACCAAGACAACACAAACCAACCAAAGTGAATATATCAAAATGTATTCAATCGTCAACTTATGCATATGATCAAGGAGTTAGACAATAATGTAAGAATGACTTTATGGGAAAAGGACATGTCGATGTATCATATTAATTGAAAGTAGAAGATACAATCTGATCGCCTTGATGTCACAAGATTCCTTTCGATGACTCTTGGTTCCAACACACACAATTTCTCTATACTTGCATGAAGAAGATCCAATTCCTCTTGATAGACCTACTAGAGTCTCCAAGCTTCTGTTCATGCAGGGTTCTTCACACAATTCCTTCACCAATTCTCTAATTAATCTTGCTTAACCTTTTCCATGAGAATCCTTTCAATATATAGGAGAGGGTGAGACGGTTACATGGATGAGAATGATCCCACCAAATCAAGGAAACTAGTAAAATGACAACCATTCGAATGCCAGCCCATTTTCTAGAAGATTCCCTTCTAGAATCCTCAAGACTTCATCTCTTTTCCAAGCTTAAAAACAAGTTCGGACCCTATGTATAGAGAACAGTGCGAGAAGTTCGCACCCTAGATGAAGGTGGCCTGGGAGAATGGGTCATTCTCTCACCCTAGGCTATAAGTAGCCTACGAACTCACTTTGAAAATATGTTTTCTGGAAGGAGATAAATGCCACTTTTCTCAGGAAAAAGTTTGTGTTGGGAGCCTGAATACACCATTGTTAATACATCACCAAGATGACCAAAATCATGTGTAATAAATACATATTCACATCTTTCTAAACATGTCAAGTACCACAAATAGATAGTCATTTCCCTTCCTAGTTGTTGCAAAACCATTGACAAAATCCATAGAAATTATTTCCCAGAGTCGAGTGGGTATAGGTAATGGATGGTATAAACCTTGCTTCCTATTACTAGTCTTGTTAGTACAAAAAAGCATGCATTATATAATATATGGATCTACATATTCTTACACTCTGGACAAATTCACATACCTTTGTAAGTTAGAAATATATTCCAAACACCAAAATGTATTTCAACCTTTTAGGTGTGAGCGACTCTAACAAGTTTCAATCCTTCTCCTTTAGGAAAGAAAATCTTATCTAACTTATAGAGTAATCAATTTTGGATATGATAGTCAACCTTACCATCACCTTCTTCTATGAGAATTTGGCCTTGTATATGTTGAAACAACTCTCTAAAGTCCTCATTGTATGTGTATTCGTCTTTGTATGCATCATGGGTAAAAGGATCCAATTGAATAAGAGTTACCAAAGCTGTAATATTGGATGTGGGTGGCATTGAAAGCATGTTTGCCAACTTATTCTACTCTAGGCCTGTAAATATTGCAACAACTAATGACCAATGAGTATAATGGTTTCCTTTCCCATCAAATAGTTTTTCCACTTCTTAAAATATTGAACTAGGGCATATAGTTCTGTCTCATATGTAGGGTAGTTTAGGAATCTCCCATGAAATTTTTTATAATGATAACATACCAGCTTACCTCCTTGCATCAAAACCACTCCCATATCATACACATTTTCATTTGTCTCCACTTAAAAAGGATTTTTTAAGTTAGGCAATGTGAGAACCTATGCTTGACTAATCTTTCATTTTATCTCATTGAAATATTTCTATTGATTCATTCCCAATTGAAAACTCTTACCGCTACATGTTATGGCATGGAATGTCACATATATTGCTGAAAAAGATGCTATGGAATTTCATAGGTATTGTGGTTCCCCAAAAAATATCCTAACTTTAGAGACATTAGTATGAATTGGACACTTCGTGATGGCTTCCATATTTTCAAGATATATCTTAAGTTACCCTACATTGAGAACAAACCCCATATAACATCCCCAATTTTAATCCCCACAAATTATAACGTAATTGTATAGATGTGAATTAGGCTCGTGAGACAATGTGTTGGGGTTAAGAGCCCGCATTGATTTAATGTGGTTGGGGACTGAATTGTATATTATGAACATTGAAATAATTAATAAAAATAATAATCGATGTCTGGGATATGATAGGGATGAAAACGATTGGGGGGATATGATTCTACAAGAGAGCGGCGTCCAAAAGGGAATTATTCATGGGTATTAATCCAACCCATGTTCTTGAAATTATTATCCTTGTGTATAACCTTCTATTTTTTGTTGAGTGTTCCCAAATCCAATCATTAAACTCATGTAAGAGGGTGGGTGTTAGGAGTCACATCCTATAGTTATTGGGGAGAATGGGATGAAGTACAATCATATTTGGGAATAGTGGGAGTCAATAAAGTAAGGGAGAAGAAGATAAATTTGTATGGGTAGGGGAGGAAAAAATAGACAGTCATGTTTTTGGATGGAGAGTCATATTTACTTGCATTTTTTGGGAAGCAAGAGAAGATATGAGTGTTGGGAAGAGAAAAAACTATGTTGTGCTTGAAGGAAACCATTATTGGGATGTGGTTATGCTAGAAAAGAGGCCTGTGTGCCTACAAAATGAGTTGTAAGCCTATAGTGCATTTTTCATGTTAAGGGAATGACTCAAGAGTTTTGTGAAGGATGTTGTAATAATTCCTAAAGAAGTTGAGAATTCCTAGAGTCCCCAGTTGAGATATTCCTGGCCAACCAAGTGCACTAGAGGACCTGATAAAAAAATTGTGTAGATGGGGGGAATATGAGGAGTGAAGGGGGTACATTCCTTGGGTAATGCAGGTTGTGGGGAAGAGAGAGAGAGAGATGGTGGATTGGATCTATTGTAGGAATAGAGCTCAGGTTTGGGAGTTGTTGTGTGTGGAGAGTGGATATCCAGAGGGATGAATCTCCTTATTGATCCATAGCCTCATCTTGGGGGTATCCTATTGTTGAGAGGAAATGAACAACAACAACTATGGTTGGGAGGTTCATCCTTCGTACACAACCAATTGGTTAATTAATAAAAAATAAGTGTTCTATTGTGTTATTATGTTTATTCCACTGTGAAATTGGTTTATATGAATGTTATGTGTTTGTTGTGTTCTTACTAGATGCATTCACGTTTTAATATATGTTGCTAGATGCATTTAGAATATGGTATCAACCAAATGGTTCAAACAATGGACCCGTACAAGCCAAAAACCAGTGCAAATTTTGGAAAATTCGTTGTTAAAGATTTCGATCTATAATCAATTTGGGAAAACAATGGTGGAAAATCAAAGTGAAAGCCCCAAATTCATGAGAAAATTCAAGTTGTATTTTCCTTGTATCCATCAAAGAGATGATCTTGGGTGTGAATATGCAAGTTGCAGAGCTAAACTCGATCTGTAAAGTTGAAAATTCACATTTTAATTGCAATCGAAGGAGCTAGGAGAGTTTGATGAGTTGACAACTTAGATCATGTTTGATCTTGAGATCAATGGCATAGATTCATTGTAATAGATTTAAAAAATTATAAGGTTTTTTATAGTTAGCTAGGTCGATCAGATCAATGACCGAGATTCATTTTTGACCATTGGGAAAATGAGACAGATCAATGGTTTGTATTCATTTTCGATCATTGGGAAATTGGAGGTGATTGACGGTTAGGATTTTCTTTTGGATCTTGGAAAATAGATCAAATTGACAGTCAAGACTTGTTGGTAGAGTTGAGAAAAGTTTAATGGATCAATGGTTGAGATCATTTTGAATGGGATATCGATGACCCATATTCATCTTGTATTGGGTAAAAATTTCTAAGTGTTGAATTTCACCAACAAAATCCATCGATGGCTAATGATTTGATTGACAAGTTTGGCAGTTGGTTCATCCAAGGGAAATCTTCGAGGGTCGATGGTTGGGGATTGATAGAATTTGGTGAAAGTTTCATGTTTCCAGAGGAAATTGTCGATCATCGATGGCCTATGATTTGGCATCAACAGATTTAGTGAGGTATTCAATTTGTGCAAGAGAAGTTATTGATCACTGATAAGGGGAAGGAGGATGATGACATGTCTTTCCAAATCAACATCCATGTGTCATGCCATGTCAACATCCACATGTCATGCCAATCCACCAGAGCACTATGTTATTTTCCATGTGTCATACCACATCAACATATACATGTCATGCCACATCAACATCTACATGTCATGCCACATCAACATAGTTTCCACATCATCCAAGAGATGGTCGATGGTCGATGGTCAGGTTAAGAGAAATTCACAAATAAGTTGGTTTTCAAAGGAATTGTTCATTGGTCGGTCGTCAATGATAAGGGTTTGGTAAGATTCATGGAAAAAATTGGTTTGCGAAGGGATTTGGTCGATGGCCAATGATTTGGGTTCGGGGAAATATGTGAGAAAGTCATTGATTTCCAAAAGTAATCACTGATGGAGTTCATAGGTTGGAGATTCAATGGTACATATTGTTTTAAGTTGCTCATTGTCAGTGGAAATTGATCTTTGGGGTTGGGAAAGGGATAGTGGATCAATGTCTAATATTTCACCCAATTTTAAATCGATGATTCAGATTTGAAGTATGTTATAACAATAAAACAATCAATTTTTTTATGATTTTTTCATCATTTTGAAGGTTATGAACTTGTGGGGTGATTTTGAGGTCTTAAACAACATTTTTAGCAGTTTTAAATTTTGAGACTAAATGTGTCATAGGAACATCATAAAGACCTTGAAAATTAAATAAAATAACTCAGAGAGATCTTTCCAATGAACTATCCTAGATGCAAAATGGAGCCCGTATGAGAAAGTTACAAATGAAACAATGCAAGGTATATTTTTAGCACTAGTTTACTTTCGATGGACATAACACCTTTCTTTGAAGTCAATTTCGGGCATAGGATCAGTCTATGGAAATATTATGAACCATAGAAGTAAGATGTCGGACTAGATTTGGAGTCCAGGTACATAAAATGTATAGGAAGAGAGAAAGAATAAACCTGCAACATATAGGGATAGAAATGTAAAACAATCATTTTCTATGGGCCATAACTAACTGTTTGGATCCCAGTCAAGGGTGAAATTGTGACAAATTGTTCAAATGATAGTAGTGGACATACAAATTTGATATTTTGTCAAAATACCAAAGTAATTAGTGTTTTTTTGCATGAACAGGGATAAAATTGCTAAGTCGGGAAAAGTGTAAAGGGGCAAAGTTGTCATTTCCATATTGTTGCAGATTTTGATTGGAACATCAGTTTGAAAATATAAGATTTTTTGTGAATTTTGTGTTGATATTATTATCTATGTCTCTTATAAAAATTTTCTTTTTTGTTGACATATTTACCTCTCTAAGTGGAAAAAGTTTGTGCTTGAGATTATTTGCACCATGGAAAAGGTGCACAAAAGGGGTAAATCGTCAATAGTAAATTGCCTATAAAATTTTGCTCAGTGCTCAGATTTGAGTAAGAAAGTAGTCACTGGAAATATATTCCATAGGAGAATCCATCTATCCACTTAGAATTTATTTTTGAGTTGAAGGATTCTCAAGGAATCAGAAGGAAGTTGACTGGTGCACTTGAAGGACACCATTGAGCAGAATGGGAATTTCAGGACGCCACAACTTTTGTCTCATAAATTAGATTGAAGCATGAGTATGGTCACTGGAAATGTGATCCAAAGGAAAAAATGGTAGAATTTCTAATTTATCTAGGGAAGCATCAAGTTCCTCCCTAAAGTTTGAGGAAAAGTGGAAATGGATTCCATGAACCATGTAACTACTCGATTGGGATATTTTTCAAAATAAAGTGAAAATTTGGAGAAAATTTCCCACATGATAGAGGTGAGTGACATAGGTGATTGCTATATAGTGAATATTGTAAATACGCATGATAGTTCCTATGTATAATCATAGAGGCAAATTTGAAGTGCAATAACTTGGAAAAATATAAAGGGGTTCAATCTTATTATTGGGGAATTGTTAATAAGAATAAGCGAACTCTAGTGGAGAGTTTTGTGTAAAGGGATTACTAGAAATAGGATAAGATTACACAATGGAGTGTTGTTTGGGTATATCCCATATTAATCCCAGGGTCCACTGGACATGGAAATAGGTCAATCTTGTGTAGTTGGTTGAAGAATCAAAGAGTTGCAAAGGGAAGTGCAGGGCATGTGATAAAAGGTTGACAAAGGACTCAATAAGAGAAGAGAAAGATTAGTATTAATCTGCTACAGTGTCTAAATGGATTTCAAAGGGGAACCAACATAGGTTCTCACTTAAAGCATGAAGCTTATAGGTGAGGAATGTCATATGCATGCACAAGGAGTTAAGAAGGACTCCATAGCCTTGAAGGTAGAAATATAGTGAAGGCTACCAACTTGCTACAAGGGAAGGGAAAATGATGTCATGAGATGAGGTGTGGCTCATGGATTGGATGAGTCATATCTATTTGCAAGTATAGGAATGCAAGAAGAAGGGATTGTTAGATATTATCTAGCAACCTTTGTCTAAATTACCCAAAGAAAGAAAGTTGCTTCTATTATCATTGCACAACAAAAGCAGGGTACAAGTGAAAATGGAGGGTGTAGCATTCCATTTGGAGTAGAGTGGTATTGAGTGGCCAAGTAGTTCTTCATAGTTAATCACTCAATGAAGTGAAGATAGGTGTTTAAAATTGAGCAAAGCCATGGATAGAAAAATATATCAAAAAATATGACATAAAAGAAATATTTCAGAATGTTGAAATGCCAATCAATGATAATGGTATTTCAAGACTAGTTTGGTAAAAGAAATGGGGAATGGTTAATTAGATTGTAGTGTTAATATTCAAGTGGGGTAGTGCATGTTACGACACTATGGATATTGATAATTTTAGCCAAAATGTTGGGAAAATATTCTCTGCATAAAGGAAGCAAGCGCGAGATGGAAACACTATTGGATCTAGTGGCTCGAGGTGTAGAATGACCAGGTGGGGCTTGGCTAGTAGGTTAATAAGAGGGGAAAGTGTTGCATAGTTGAGAAGAATGGAAGTGCACAAGGTAGAAAGGTTCTATAGGAATTCAAGGACAACCATCTACAACAACAACCAAATAAATAAATAAAGTTGAAATAAGTATGCATTGGAGTGCATGCTGGAATTTATGTATGATGCATACACCAAAGATAGAATGCATGTACATGGAATAGTAATCATGAGATTAATTTATTAATTCATACTCATGGGAATTTTGTGCATATGGACATGCCTAGACAAGTATATGGCATGAGTGTAGACTAAGATTAATTTTCTAATATATATACATGAATCAATGATGCTATGATATTTGAACAAGACTAATGATGGATTGTGTATCCAGGAAATTGATTTATAGCATGGATAAAACAACCAAGAAGATGTGCATTTAGTTATTTATGTTGCATTTAATGATGAAGGGAATTGAGGTAAGAATTCCATCAACTAAATTCCCAATATTTGAAATTGATATAAGGGAAGGGGCCCCTCAATATACAAATTTTATTGATGCTTGAATTCATTTATTATATTAGTGAGTCCCTTGAGATCCCAGTAGTGGGATTCCTAGTTACTTGTGCTAGAGAGACCCTGATAAATGAATGGTGCATCCCAATGAGCTAACCACTGTGAAGTGGGAACATTCCTTGGTTCAAACTTGATAAAAGAATGGTACAACCCGATGGAATCGGATCAGTGAAGGGGGTACATTCCTTAGGTTGGGCAGGTCAATAGGAAGAGAGATGGTGGAAATCGAGATAGCTATAAGAGAATGGCAATGGGTTATGTATCTCTATTTTCAGGATGGATTTCCTATGTATCTATGTTTTGGGCTCAAAGTGCCTATGTATTTATATTTAGGCTAGAATGTCACGTGATTTTAGGATATAAATCCTATATGTTGATTAAATGAAAGAGAGACTGAATGTGTAATTGTATGTACACCATGTGGTGTTGTGCACTGAGGTCAGTGAAAAAATAAGGGGGAGGGGAATGTGCCATCCCCAGTTTTAATCCCTGCAAATTATAATGTAATTGTATAAATGTCAAATAGGCTAGTGAGTGGATGTGGTGGGGTGAAGAGCATCTATTTATTTAATGTGGCCGAGGGATGAATTGTATATCATGAACATTGAAATAATTAATAAAAGTAATAATAACTGGTCGTGAGATGAGAGGGACGAAAATGATGGGGTGGGGATATGATTCCATAAGAGAGAGGGGTCCAAGGGGGATTTATTCATGGGTATTATTCCAACCCACATTCCTAAAATTATTATCATTTTGTATAACCTTCTATTTGTTGTTAAGTGTTTCCAAATTCAATCATTAAACTCATGTAAGAGGGTCGATGTGAGGAGTCACATCCCATAGTTATTAGGGAGCATGGGATGAAGTACAATCATCTTTGGGAAGAGTTTGGATCAAGAAAGAAAAGGAGAAGTAGGGAAATTGGTATGGGTAGAGGAGGAAAAATTAGACAGACATGTTTTTGGATGGAGAGTAGTTTTTACTTGTAGCTTTTGGGAAGCAAGAGAGGAGTGGAGTGTTGGGAAGAGAACCAACCATGTTTTTCTTAAAGAAGGCCATTATTTCTCTATGGTTATGTTGGAAAACAGACTCATGTGCTTAAAAAATAGGTTGTAATCTTGTAGTGCATTTTTCCTATTGAGGAAATGACTCAAGAGCCTTGTGAAGGTTGTTGGGAAAACTCTTGAAGTAGCTGAGAGTTTCTAGAGTCCCCAACTGAGAGATTCTTGGCCAACTGAGTGCACTAGAGGCCCTGATAAATGAATGGTACAACCCAAGGGAATGTGATTAGTGAAGGGGGTACATTCTTGTCCTACAAGGTTCTTCTTATTGGCCTCCTTCTTACAATTATTTATATTCAAATCTAGATGTAGCTTCCAAAAATTTTCTTCAATGTGACCATTAATATTGGAATGATTGGAGTGGTTGCTTGGATCCTTGCACTGATGTGCAATGACTGTCGTCTTCTTATCTTTCCCTTTTTACTTGTTCTTCCCCTCCTTGGAAGATTATTAGTGATATTTATGTTTAAAACCACTTGGATTCCCTTTCTTATGGCCTATGTTCTCTAGATATTATTCTTACACATAGGCCTCATCAATGGTCATGTGTTTGCGAGAATCATTTGATTTCGCAAATGATTGTGTAGACTCCCCAAATACTTGAGGAGTACATTTGGGTTCTTGGGGGAGATACACAACATTATTTCCATATCTATGAATTTGGTGGTGTACTCTAACACACTCTTCCCTTTCCTAGACCTAAAGTGATTCCAACAGATCCATTGGTCCTATACATACCCAATAGGGTGGAACTAGAACTTGATGAGGGCCTTAAAATCCTCCTACTTAGTTAATAGTAGATCACCCTCCAAATTAAGTGTCTTTGTGTTGATTTGATTTGGCTTCATGAAAGAATATGTAAAGTGTTGTATTGATTTATTTTGGCTTAGTGAAAGTAATTGTAAGAGGCTTTGTGCATAGAATGAGTGAGGCTTTGTGCACAGACTGAGTAAGGCTTTTTTTTTATTGAGGATTTGCCTCTATGCCTTGACCTGGTTTTGAGGAAGGTGGATCTAGTGCACTGTACGTGGATCACTTGTCCAAGTGAGAAGCTGAGCTCTATGGTTTTGTGCACAAGAGTAGACAAATTTAAGATGATTGAAGACTAATAAATGAGAAGAAGAAGTTGGTGGACGTATCCCCACACTAGGGTGAACCACGAATATCCTGTTTCTTGATCTGGTTTGTGTGATGTTGATTTTGTGATTATTTTCTTAGTGTTGTGATGTTATGTATAATGAATGCATTAGATGTTATAGCTTAGTGATTAATGATGAGAATGAATGCTATATTTGAGCTAATGTTGTGTGCTAAGTGATTGGAAGTGTTAGATCTTAGATATTACTATGTTGTTATGTAATAATGGTTGAATATGCGATGTAAATGAGGATCATAAACTAATGATTATTGTTGGCTAAGTGCTCTGTTAAGTATTGTAATCAAAGATAGATGTCTCAGCTATGTTGTAGACACCAGAGTCCTACAACCCCCCTTGCCTCTACCTTGGGTGAGATTTCATCTGCTTCGCAGGTGTTGGCGAAAAGGCCAGTAGTTAGGGTTTTGTTGGTGCATTGTTGAAGTGTTGAACCCTGGGTCTACCCTTGTGCCAACAAATGGTTCTATTGTCATGACTTGCAAGGACATACAACAAGCTATATATTCAAGCCGCGCAGTACCTACTGCGTCTACTTCAGTGGAAAGTGTAGAATTGGGGGATGATCCCACCCAATTACGAAGGTTAGCAGATGCAACCAAGGTGCAATTTTGCCGAGTCCAAGAAGAAAAGGAACATGATACATCAACCCTGAAGAAAGAGAAGGAGGAGGTATTAGAAAAACTTTGAGCTACACAAAAAGATAAATATGAACGTAGGGCAATATTCAAGGTGGAGAAAAAGGAAATCCAGAAAGAGAAAGACCAGTTGCTCACATAGAAGATTGGGGTTAAAGAGGCAGTGACTAGAGCACTTCGCTCTATGTCGGGCTTGGCATAGGAGGAAGAGGAGTCAGTCGAAATCCAAGTGGGGAAGCTTGCTGAGGCCATTAAACATCTCCAAGAAAGAGTAACGAAGTTATAACTTCAAGAAGTGTCGAGCACTCCGCAAGAAGTGCACGATCAGAGGAAAGAAATCGCCAAGAGCACAATAGAAAGAATCAGGGCACTCGCTCAGAGTGTAAGAAACTAAGTGATCAAAGTGCGCATACCTATGAGTTCCATGTAGAAGATATGGAGCTGAGAAAACTAAAGACACAACTCTAGGAGGCGAAGCAACATGTGTCCACCGTATAAGAATAGATGAAGCTGCTTACTGCCGTTGAGAATATGAAAATATTGTAAGAGTAGCGCACAGTCCAGCAGCAGATTACTGCTATCTAGAGCAAGGTTATGTAAGTGACACAGAGACTCCAGTCGGTGCAGGACGAAGCCTGTATACTTTTTGAAGAAGTTGAAGGACAAGGCTCGCATCTAGACCAACTGGTTGCGATAGTGGAACAACACCTAAAAGGGTCGGTCATCGAGTAAGTGATTCAGAAGTTCGTCGATCAGGAGGCTCTAGCGACGTAGAAAGTCGAGGAAGCTTGAGCTAAGCTCGAGGCCTTCAAAGCATCCCTGCCCAGATCTGAGTGACTCGGGATAAGTCACAGGTGAGTGTTGGGGGCATGTTGGCCCTTGACCAAGTTTTGAGGAAACATTGGTCATGTTTGACCATTTTTGAGACTTCGATAGGCTGGTCGAAGATGAAGCACCCAGGCAGAGCTGAGATTGCGAGATCTCACCTATTTTGTGGGATTTTTTGGCTTTAAGGGTTTATGTAACGGGTATGGGATGTCGGCCCATGGTTTTACCCATGTTTAGGCCTTTTTTGTAATGTATAAATAAGTAGATAGGACTTAGAGTGAAGTCTATCCAAGTTGGCTTCATGCAAGAATATGTAAAGTGATAGCTAAGTGTTGTATTGAGTTGTTTTGGCTTATTGCAAGTAATTGTAAGAGCCTTTTTGCACAGATTGAGTAAGTCTTTGTGTTATTGAGGAGTTGGCTCTATTCCTTGACCTGATTTTGAAGAAGGTGGATCTAGTGTATTGTACGCAGATCACCTGTCCAAGTGTGAAGCTGAGCTATGTGGATTTGTGCACAGGAGAATAATGTAAGAGGATTGAAGACTAATAAAGAAGAAGAAGAAGTTGGTGGACATATCCCAACACTGGGGTGAACCACGTATATCCTATGTCTTGATCTTCTTTGTGTGATGTTTCTTATGTGATTATTTTCTTAGTGTTATGATGTTATATATAATGAATGCATCAGATGTTATAGATTAGTTATTAATGATGAGAATGAATGCTAGATATGAGCTAATGCTGTGTGCAAAGTGATTGGAAGTGTTAGAGCTCAGATATTACTATGTTGTTCTATAATAAGGGTTAAATCTGCGATGTAAATGAGGATCATAAACTAATGCTTATTGTTGGCTAAGTGCTCTGTTAAGTATTGTAATCATAGATCGGTGTCCTATCTGGGTTGTAGACACCTGAGTCCTGCAACCCCCATGCCTCTACCTCGGGTGAGACTTCATCTGCTTCGTAGGTGTTGTCGAAAGGGTCGGTAGCTAGGGTTTTTTTGGTGCATTGTTGAAGAGTTAAACCCTAGGTCTGCCCTTGTGCCAACAGATATTCCACTAGAATAGTTCACCATAACATATCTTATAATATTCTAAAATTTTATATTATGCAATTTAATTCCTTAGATCATGTTATAGAATATTTTTCCACAACATTGCATACATGCACTTGTTGGCTAGAATCCTACTTCCATATCCCTTTTGTAGACCAAAATTTCCCAAAAATCCTCCTTAAAATATCTAAATAACACTTTTTGGAAATCCATACACTCCATACCCATTGAAATATAGTGTATGATACTTTATATACACCCGTTGTCCTTTATCATAGTACATATGCCTCATAATACACTAAAAATATATATGATTTTCAAAAAATGCACCTTTCTGGGAAGAGTTCATGGGTCTTTTCGGTCATTACCCATTATAGCCCATGCCTAATGACTAAGACCTAAATAGTGGCACATTAACCCTTAATTGGGGCACATTACATTAGTATTGTTATTTTATTTATGTTTTCTTGGTTACATTAGTTGCAATTGTACCTCATAGTCTCCTATATATACCAAGGATACCTTTTCATTTGGAATCATCTTGTATTTGTGAATTCATATGATGTATAAGGAGGTTTCCCCCTCGAAGAGACTTATTGTCTGAATTTATCTCTTTTTCAAGGTTTTGAATAATTATTCTGAGGTTTTATGCTATTTTTATATTTGTTTCCTAACGTTTGGTATCAAAGCTCAAGGTCTTGGGGTTTCACTGCTGCATCCGAGACACCTTGGAATTTTCGCTATAAATTTTCTTTTGGGAAGTTTCAGAAGGAAATCCTTGGGGGATATTTAGTAGACAGAGCAAATTATGTGTGGTTAAAATATCAACTTCTAGGGTTTTATACTTTCAGAGATATAGCTTGTGGAAGATTGGGTTCCTGAATCATCCTAAATTCAATCATCATATAATTTTCGCTATAATTTTTTTTTTATGATGCTTGAGATTCAGATTTTATGAGAAAAATGAAATGACTATAGATTACTAACAGGTGCTTAACAAAAAATAACAGAGATACAATAAAACTGGTTTTCTTTTCAATAAGGAAATAAGTTGAAACTGTAAAATGCAGCAAAAAATAAACTTCCAAGAATGGTGGTGGCTTATCTTTGAGAAGAGATGTGACTGTTGCGCTCATTCGCAAGAAGATGATTACAATGAGGCTCTGAAGGCTCTTTTACAATAAATAGGAATGCCAAAAACTGTAAACATCCAAAAACCTAACCCTAGGAGATGAAGCGCCAAAACTCATGTGGGTTGTGTTTGGGTAAGTTAGTACATCAACTTCTCAGGGTCGTAACTTTTGCATACGGTCTTCATTTTAGGCGCATGATAGCTCGTTGGAAAGGTATCATCAAGGAGATTCATTTTTTGGGAAACATCAAAGAAATCTCTATGTTTCTCGCCATTTTCCCAAAAACGTCATTTATGGCCTCAAAACGGCTCCAGAAGGTTTAGGACCTGAAAAACTGCTAAAAATAGTAAAATACCAAAATTGCCAGAAAATAGTTTTGAGCTAGTTGGAAAAGGTGGGTGGCCACCGATATCCACCTGGATCAATCCTCCCTCCTTATGAAGAAATGGTCTCCATTGTGTTGATTTCCCCCATCAGATGAGGAAATTTGTGTTGAATTTGGCCTCGAGTGAGCCATTGCCTTGGTGCAGGAGTTGCCCTACTTTGACAACTCGATAAAGTTGGATCCTTTGATGTCGAGTGCCCTTGATATGTGTGTTCAAAATATGATCAATATGTTCCTTTTGTATGAAATTGGGGTTGAGCTCTGTTGGTGTCAGTTTTTCTGATACTTCTGAGGTGTTGAATAATGGTGGGAAATAAGAGTGAAGGAGATCCACGTTGAACACTGGGTGTAGGCCAAGGAAAGGAGGAATGTTGAGCTCAAAATAATTATCCCCCATGGCCTTGGTGATGGTATACGACCCATAACAGAGTGGGTGAAACTTCCGATGGGGTCCTGTAAGGCGTTCTTTCTGCAAGTGCAAACAAACTTTGTCACCCACCTGAAACTTATGTGGCACCTGATGTTGATCATGGCGCTGATTGTACTTGTCATTGAACTTCTGTAGGATATCCTGAACCTATTGGTGGATGTGTTGGATCCGTTGAATGAACTAGGTGGCTTTGTCAGCTTCAGTTGGAGTAGGAGATGAGTCGGTCGAGGTGACCGCAAGGGGAAGTGCAACATCTATGCGACCCAATGGTTGGAATCCAAACCCCACCTGAAAGGGGTTGTGGTCGATTGAGCTATGAAGGGCTTGGTTGTAGCTATGCTGGACATAGGGAAGGCTCTCATCCCATGTACGAGGGTGCTTGGAATTATACATGCGAAGGATATGCACAATCATTCGATTTATGTCTGGGGGTGGAAGGTCATGTATTTGGTGTTTGGCCATATGTCTAGGGGTGGAAGGTCATGTATTTGGTGAGCTTGGTGTCCAATAGTGACCACAAACTTCACCAGAATGTGCTGAGAAATCGAATGTCCTGATATGAGACAATGGTTTGTGGGATTCCAAAATGTACCCAGACTCATTCAAAGAAGAGCTTGGTAGTGGCCTCTGTTGTGATGCTCTTCTTGTAGGTAACCATAATCGCCATCTTAGAAAAGAGATCAACAACTACAAAAACATAGTCATTTCCCCACTTAGTGGATAGGAGGCTTGACATGTAGTCCATTGAGATGGATTATGATCCAAAAATGAAGGCATTACTGATAAATTGCAAGTTAGTTTAATGTACTTTATGCATCAAATCGATAAGAATGCGAAATACATAAGATTATTATCTTGTTTGTGGAATATCAAATGTTACTTTTACATGATGCTCATTAATGAATTAAAGAGATCAGCCATTAATAATCATGCTACAAATGAAGAGAAGAGAACATAGAAATAGAAGGAGAAATAGAGACATGAACTTGTTAATGGAGTTCACTAATCATTGGCTACGTCTCCAGGCCTGCTTCCAAGTGGAGGACCTCTTTATTGCTCTTTAAAATGCTCAAAGTTCTCTTACATAGGCTCTTTGTTATTACATAACATGCTTTAGATCTTCTGTACAAGACCTCCTTTCTCAGATTCATACATGCCTCATCAAATTCCTCTCAAAAACATGGCAAAAATGCCTCTCAAATCATGAGAAAAGGCCAAAAATTACAAGCTACTCCTTCAAATCCCTGCATCAAAAAATCTCCCTCAAGCTTCAAAACCCCTAGTTTTTATAGTTTTCAGGCCTAGATGAGGAATTCCAACTTCCCCTTAAGATATGGCATCTTTCTGGGATCAAATCCCCCTCTAAATGGCCAAAATATCCTTAAAAAATCAATTATGGTTATTATATCAGGCAAAAATCAATTAAAATTGCATAACAGGGTTAAAAAACCCACTTTTTGCATAAATTTAGGCTTAATCCCCCAAAATGTGGTGCGCACCCCTCAAAATATGGTCATATGCACTAATTTTTTCCAAGCGCTAGCCCAAAGGGCTAAGCATTGGCCCCAAGATTGCGCTAGCACCTGGTTTTGGCGCACATATCATGGAACCTCCCCTTTAAACGTGCTCTGGTGGTTATGGACCACCCCCTTTTCTACTGATCTGTGGTCACATTATCGCATGCAACCATGGGCTGGGGCTAAGCCCCATCCCCCTCCCTTTCCACCACATTATAATATGAAACACTTATATAATAAAGTGGGATATGTTTTAATAAACAATATTGTGGCGCGTTGGTAAAAGGGCTCTCCTCAAGGTGCTTAAGCTTGGCCATAGGTCTTGGGTTCAAAACTGATGGACTCTATAAAAATTTTAACATTGCCACACGTTTGATGATTGGGTGCCATGTGGCTTGCCATGCCCGGGCCACGTGGCACAGCCACATTTGACAACTATTCACCACGTGTCCACTCTACATTGGTCCAAGTTTGCCACATCTGCCCAGTCATAGGTCGCCACTTGTCAACACCTTCTTCTGACATGTCAACATCATTAAATAGATTTGGTGATGTCATGGTTACATCAGCATTGACTTTTTTCCATTTTTCCTTTGACTTTTGACCTTTTAGTTGTTTGGGAAAACGATTAGAGTGCGATAAATCTCGCATACACCGTCTGTTTGAGAAAGTAAATATATACACGAAATTAGCACGATGAGCCGGTCACAATGGAATTGGTTTCACTCAATTCTGAGAACTTTCATTTTTTAGCATTTTCTGAGCCTAGGGAGCCTCGTAGATTAGATTCCCATGGTTTGTTAGGATAAGGAAGAGGGGTTTGCAGGCCTTGCTTCTTATTGGTCAGTTTGGAAACAACACAAGCATTGAAGGACCTGATATACTTGCTGACCTCCTGTCGAAGTTTTGGAAAATAGAAATGTTTCTTTAGCATCACCACTATCTTTTCGATGTTGAAGTGTCCTACCACCCAATTGTAGTGGGCTTCCAAAATCATCTTCGCTCATTGTCTTGATGAAAAAAAGATATGGACCAGACGACACAATAACCCATCGCGAAGATGGAAATTATCGACAACTGCGTTTGCACCCAAAATTTGGTAGGTGGTGGCGAAGTCCAGGTCTATCTCATAGATTTGGGGCCATCCAGAGGTGTCGTGGCTGCAAGAGTCCAACATTGTGGTGAGTGTCGTGACTGGTGGTCTGCTGAGGCAATCAGTGACATGATTGATGCTTCCTATTTTATACTTGATGTTGAGGTGGAATTGCTGCAAGTATGTGGACCACTTTTGATGGTGGTCATTCTGTAATTTTCCTTGTGTCTACATGAATTGTAGTGGCTTATGATCAGTGTGGATGATTGTATCCTTCCAAAGAATGTAATGTGTCCACTAGTGACAGGCTTTCACAATGGAGTACATTTATTTGTTGTAAGTAGTGTACTTACATACAACATCTGATAGTGTCTCACTATGATAGGCCGCAGGGTGGTCGTGCTGAGTGAGAACGGTGCCCACAACATAGCATGAAGCATATTCCTCGATCTCAAAGGGTTGTTGCAGGTCTGGTAGTGAAAGTACTGGGGCTGAGCACAAGCATTTCTTCAAATCATTGAATGCTTTTTGTTGGGATTGGCCCGAAGAAAATTTCTCCTTACCACCACCCCTGGTTATTTGGATAAGGGCCCATGCAATATGGGAGAATCCCAACAAAAACCTGTAGTATAAATTGGAAGGTCCAAGAAGCTTTGAATCTCAGTGAGTACGGTTGGGGCTGACCAGTCATGGATGACTTGGATCTTGGCTGGATCCACATGTATGCCATGTTTATCAATGATGTAGCCCAGGTAATGGACCCTGTCCATGCCGAAGGATCATTTTTCCAAGTTGGTGTATAGCTTGTGCCGCCACAGGGTGTGTAGAACCTACTGAATATGATGCAACTGTCCGTTCCAAGTCTTGTTGTAAATGAAAATGTCATCCAGATACACCACTACAAAAGTATTAGTGAATAGTTGCAGGAGATCGTTCATCATCCTCATGAAAGTGGTTGGAGAATTTGTCAAACCAAAGGGCATGACCAACCATTCAAAAAGGCCCTCCTTTGACTTGAAGGAAGTCTTCCATACATCTGTCTCTTCTATCGGGACCTAGTGGTAGCCATAATTCAAATCAATCTTACTGAAGTATTTCTCCCTCATGATTTGATCAAGGAGGTTGTCGATTCAGGGAATCAGGTACCTGTTTCTGACTGAGATTTTATTCAGAGCCTGGTAATCAATGCATAGTCGCTAAGTTCCATATTTATTCTATACCATCATGATTGGGCTCTTGCAAGGTGATGAGCTGGGACATATGTTCCCCTTGTGTAGTAGTGCTTGGATCTGTCACTTGATCTCCTCAATATCTAACAGAGAGAAATGATAGACTGGTTGACTGGGCAGCGGTACACCGGGGGTTAGATCGATGGGGTGCTTGACCTGGCAGTGCAGAGGTACCCTAGTAGGTGAGGAGAAGATATCTGATGATTCTTCCACAACCTTATCTACTTGCTTCTGTTTTGTGGAGAGGTTGATCGCAGAGAACCTGGATGTGGTTGTGATCTTTCGCTCATTCTGAGACTGAATGACGAAGAAGACAAACTTCCCCATCTGAGAGATGACCTTCCTGCATTGCTTAGTAGAGATCAAGGAAATAACACTTGGTAGGACTACCTCGGGTGTCCTGTACAATTTCCTTTTCAAAGTAATAATAACACTATGATGCCTAGACTCATATATAGCATGATGTTTCCATAAATAAGGTTGGCCCAAAATAACATCACAAACTTCTAGAGGAGCAACATCACACAATACCTCATCTTTGAAGGGCTTGATGTCATATGACAGTCGACACTGTTGGTTGACGCGAAGATCGCTTCCTTGGTGGAGCCATCCAAAGGTGTAGGGTTGTGGGTGCAGCGTTGTTGGCAAGGCCAACTGCTTGACGACCTCTACTGAGATGAGGTTTTTCTGGCTACCGCTATCAATGATGAAGTGCAACGGGGTGCCTTTTACCTACATATGTCAATGGAAGAGGCACTCTCCTTCTTCTGGTTCGTCTAGTTCACCATTCTAGAGCTTGGTGGTAGCAACGATGGAACTGGGTTCCATGTCAATGATCTTTCTTCCCATTTCTGGTTTTGAATCAGAGTCAAAACCCCCATCTGATTCAGAGGCTTTCACTTTAGCCACCAACAACTGATTTGAGTAGCATTCAGAAGTGTTATGCCAAGGGATCTTATGTAAGTCACACAACTTCCCTATGTCTTTCTTTGTCTTTCTGATGTCCTTCCTTGCTTGCGGCTTGGACTGGTTGTCCTGATACTGTCCATTTTTTCTTGTCCTTTGTTCTATGGGTTGGGGCCGCCCTTTCCTAGCTTTTGTTGTGAGGGGTTCCCAAGCCCAAATTACCGTGTCTTTTGTTTGAGCTTCTGCTCGATTTTGACGGCATATCGGTAGGCCGCGCCCAAGGATGAGATGTCCAAAAATTCCATTTTGGTTTGGATGTATCTATACAGAAAACCATGATACTTGAGCACTAGATGTCGCTTCGAATCTTTGATACCTAGTTTGGTGTGCAAGGTATGGAAGATATTTGTGAAATCTGGCACTGCCTAGTCTCTTTCTTGTCGTAGTGTGGTCCATTTGGTATACAAGTCATCATAACTTCCGACAGGGTAGTATTGTTCCTTAATAGCATCCCTAAAGGATTCCCAGGTGGTCATGAATGTAAATAATGAGGGTTCCTCTATTTCCTTTTTCTCAAAGAAAGTTTCCCACCAAACTTTGACATGGGGAATGACTTTGAGGAGCACAAAAGTAATCTTTTCTCTATTCGAAAATTTATGGACAAAAAATAACCCTTCTAGTAGATTCAGCCACTTGTCTACAACATCTACATCTATCTGACCTTCAAATATAGGAATATCAAAGTTTATTTGTACCTTGAAGGGGGCGACACCTCCACTCGAAGAATACACATCACTTGTTGGTAGCCGCCAAATGATTTGCGCGAAAATATCCATCATCTCATTCCTATGTTGCGTGAGGGATTCCTCAAGAAAATTTTTGAAAGGATATCCTGTCCCGTCATATTTGTTTTCTCCTTCCATGATAGGTCACTTGGGCGTGTGAGAAATTTTTTCCTCAAGAGAAACAAGCTCGAGACCCAACCCTTTGTACTCCAACCTCGTTGGGGACATGCATTAATACGACAAGGAGAAGACCGCTCTGATACCACTGATCCGGATTTTATGAGCAGAACAAAATGACTACATATTACTAATAGGTGCTTAACACAAAATAACAGAGATACAGTAAAACTAGTTTTCTATTCAATAAGAAAATAAGCTGAAACTGTAAAATGCAGCGGAAAACAAGCTTGCAAGAATGGTGGCGACTTATCTCTAAGAAGAGATGTGACGGCTACGCTCATTCACAAGAAGATGATTACAATGAGGCTCTGAAGGACTTTTTACAATAAATAGGAATGCCAAAATCCCTAGACATCCAAAAACCTAACCCTAGGAGATGAAGCGCCAAAAGTCATGTGGGCCCCATTTGGGTAAATTAGTACATCAATTTCTCGGGGTCGTAACTTTTGCATACGATCTTCGTTTTAGGTGCATGATAGTCTGTTGGAAAGGTATCATCGAGGAGATTCATGTTGGGTGAAACACCAAAGAAATATCTTTTTTTCTCCCCGTTTTCCCAAAAAATTTCGTTTAGGGCCTCAAAACGGGTCTGGAAGTTTTAGGACCCGAAAAATTGCTAAAAATAGTAAATTACCAAAATTGCCAGAAAACTGTTTTGAGCTGGTTGGAAAAGGTGGGTGGCCACCGATATCCACCTATATCAGATTCATACCATGAAACATGCATGATATTCATAGGAATTATCAAGGTATCTATGGTAAACATTTCAGGTTCTAGGTCATCCTAATTTTGGAGATACGCCCTGTGTAAGATAGGGTAGCTGACTAGTCCTATTAGCTAGTCTCAAACAACTGTTCCAGGTAAAAAAATGATATCTTCTTTAGTGAGTATACAAATTAAGTGATAACAGTTGCATTGGATAACAAAAAATATGTGGTATTTCTGGTGCAAGTTTAAGAATAATATCTCATATATTTTGCGCTTGACACACTTTACACGTATGCTCTCCTAGAAAGGCCAAAAATAAGCAAGTCGTGGGAAATTCACCATAACTTCCACTTGGCACATCCAATTTTGATCAGACATGTGTCATTGCAGAGAGGACATACTAGAGAACTACAGAATGAAATTTTAGACCTAGAACAACCGAAATTGTAAAGATACAACAAAAGAAAGGTCTTCTAGTAGAACAACCTCCAAATCAGGGTTTAAAAGGTGCACTTGTTTCTGGAAATTTTCATATCTTTTGAATAGAAGATACAATTGGGGTGATTCAAAAAGTAGAATAAAGTACCACATAAAATGAGTATCACATAAATTTGAGAGAAACTTAGGTTTTTTTTTATGTACATACATGTTCTGACATCTCTAAACGTAGGAGTTGTCATTATTGGTCAGTGCTACAACCCAGGGACTGTGTGGTTCTTCCACATACCTAGAGTATATCAGAAGGGCCCTTTCGAACAATTGTGCATTAGAGAACACTACTATGGATTTTATATCCCACGTACCTCACATATATAGGGAGACCCCCTATAATCCTGATACTTACCGAGTAAACCTTTTGGCCATCTTGTTGCTATAGTACATCGAGAACAAAACTTGGGGAGATCACTCTCTAGTACCTGGGAAGTTAGATAGTATAGTTAAGGGCATGGTCAAGCCTCATTAGTTAGTGCCCTAAGATATTGGATTGATTACTATTGTTGGACCCTGCACGTATATCATAGAGCTATAGCACCTACCACTCCCTTATGGTTAAGGGCATGGTCAAGCTTCCTTAGTTAGTGCCCTACGATATTGGATTGATTACTATTGTTGGATCTTGCACGTATATCATAGAGATATAGCACCTGCCAATTAGGAATTCCTACCTTGCAGTGATACTTGGACAACATGCCATCAAAAAAGGGAACTTCTACACCAAATAATCTTTCAGATGGCGCTACTTGGGCTCTTAATGAAGCTGAAGAAATCTGCAGGGATATAAATGATTTACAAAATAAGGCAGTAACAAAAGATGAACTACAAGGGATGATGGATTTAACTAAAGCTAAGATGGCAACGATAATGGATACTAATATGGATGTTTTAAAAGGGGAGATCATGGAAGGATTGAAAAAGGTTTCTAATAGAGAGGCCACTTGAAAGTGACAAAGTATCCCATGAAATTCATGATGAGGACAAAAGGAAGATGAATCAAGACTAGAGAAACTCCAACTTTGGGTTGAAGACCAACCACTTTCCTAAGATAGATATGACGAAGTTTGATGGAAAGAATCCAATCACATGGATACTCCAGATGGAGTAGTTATTTGATCTACATGATGTGCCACACATAGAAAAGGTACGAATTACGTGTTTATATTTAGAAACCAATCAATTTTTGTGGTATATATGGCTTTTTTTATTGCAAATCACTTGTCACTTGGACATTTTTCATGGAAGAAATGATAACACACTATGAGGATACATGGAGAAACACCTTCTTCAACCAATTGATAAATTTCAAGAA
This sequence comes from Picea sitchensis, assembly GCA_010110895.2. Taxonomy (NCBI): domain Eukaryota; kingdom Viridiplantae; phylum Streptophyta; class Pinopsida; order Pinales; family Pinaceae; genus Picea; species Picea sitchensis. Next base: position 265,950 of record SNQJ01S0000919.1, on the reverse strand, counting down.
AAAGGGTTCAATTGTGGAGCACATTGAGAACTTCCAAAGATTGAATATAAAGGTAACATATATTCCAGATGATCACCTGATTGATGTATTCATAGGAACTTTAAAGGATAAAACTCAACATGAGGTTCACCTTTGGGAACCCAAATCATTGTAGAATGCATTCAGAGTGGCGAGAAATGTTGAAAGTAAAAATATGGTTATGGCTACTAGAAGGACCACTCCTATTATCTATCCAGAGAATAATGTTCCTTCTTCTAAACAACCTCAACCTACAAGCTTGACACCTCAACAATTGGAGGAAAGAAAAGAAAAAAAATTATTCTTTAATTGTGAAATCAAGTACAATAAGGAACATAATTTTGGTGAGAATAAATTACTCTACATAGATTGTGAATATGAAGAAGAACAAGAACAATAACAAGAACCATATCAAGATGAAAACTTAGAAGATATTTCTTCTAAAGAGTTGAATCCGACCATATAATGTAATGCATTGGCTGGAATTAACACTCCTCAAACCCTCAAGATCGAAGGATATATCAAAAATAAAAAGGTAATAGTCCTAATTGATTCTAGTAGTAGTCATAATTTCATTCACTATAAATTAGCCAAAGCTTTGAATTTCTTTATATATCCAACACCATATTTTCAAGTAATGATTGCAAATGGAGGAGCTATCAATTACTCATGAATATGCCATAATATCAATCTTAATATGGGGGAATATGTAATTTATATTCTAATGATTTCTATACCCATGGGTGGTGTTGATTTCGTACTAGGAGTCCAATGGTTACAATCATTGGGAACAATGTATTTTAATTTTCAATAAATTTTCATTGGAAGGAAAGGAGATTGAGTTAAACGATATCACTGGGAAACCCAATAAGGTGATAAGCTCTAATGGTATGACAAATTTATTGAAAAAGGGGAATCATGGTGTAATTGTACAACTATGCTCACTAGATGTTCAAAGATCTAAGCCATCTATTATATCTCCAAGGGATAATTGATAAGATTTCCAAAGTATTTGAAGATATTCCCATAGGTCTTCCACCAAATCACGATCATGATCATGTTATTCACCTAATTCCTAGGAGTGTTCCTGCAAACATCAGGCCTTACAGATACCCCTATGCCCATAAGAGTGAAATTGAGCATATGGTTGAAGAAATGTTAGAAGTTGGCATTATTAGACCTAGCCAAAGTTCTTACTCTACACTGGTGGTAATGGCACTCAAGAAAGAGGGCTCATGGCATATGTTTCTACATTATAAAGAGATAAACAACATCACCATTAAATATATGTTTCCCATTCCTCTCATTGATGAATTTTTGGATGAACTACATGGAGCAATCTACTTGACAAACTTGGATCTTTGTTCAGGGTATCATCAAATTAGAATGAAGGAAGTAAATATCTCAAAAACAACATTACGAAGTCATGAAGGCCATTATGAATTTTTGGCCATGCCTTTTGGCCTTAAGAATGCACCTTCCACATTCCAAGGGTTGATGAATTCTACTTTCATTCCTTTCCTTCAAAAAATTGTGTTAGTACTTTTTGATGATACAATAATCTATAGAAAGTCTTGGGAGGATCAGGTTCGACAAGTTGATAGGGTTCTACAGCTACTAAAGGAGAAACAACTATATGTAAAACCATCCAAATGTTTCTTTGGGGTGAAGGAGGTAGAGTATTTGGGTCATATTTTATTTCATGAAGGTGTCAAGGTAGACCCTAACAAGATTAAGGCCATGATGGATTGGATGATTCCCAAAACATTGAAGAATATTAGATGTTTTTTGGGTTTAACAAGGTAACCAAAGTTCAAAGGAAAGAGTGTCATCATGGTGATTGTTGATAGACTGACCAAGTATGCACACTTTTTTTCACTATATTATCCTTTCAAATCCATTACAGTTGCCACTACATTCATGGATACAATTTAAAAGCTACATGGAATCCAAAATATTATTGTAAGTGAAAGAGATCCCATCTTCACTGGAAATTTTTGGACATAATTATTTTCTTGTTTGGGTACTCAATTGGCTCATAGCTCATCTTTTCATCCTCAATCTGATGGAAAAACTTAGATAGTGAAAAAATGTCTAGAAGGCTACCTTCATTGCTTTTTTCTCTAATAAACAAATTGATCCAGGTGTATATTGGTGGCCACCCACCTATTCCAACTGGATCCTCGTGTCTATTTTTGTTCAACACATTCTTCTGTACTGCTTTGTAATTATGGTTTCTACACTTATGGGGTTGTATGAAGCCCCACACATCCTCCAGGTGGATACGGGTGATCTCTTTCCTAATCCATCTGGCTTATTTTTTATGTTTTCATGTAAGCACATCTTGTTGTACTTCTAGGGCCATTTTGGGGCCCTAAACCTTTTGTTTTTGGCTCACCATAGTCAAACTATAGACAAAGTCAGATTTTGATGACAAAATGTGTAGTTCTCTGAAATATGTTTCCAACGGGCTATCACGCGCCTAAAACGAAGGTCGTATGAACAATTTACGACCCTAGGAAGTTGAGGTAGCAAATTACACCAACTTATCTATAGGGCACACATGAATTTTGGTGTTTCACCTTCTAGGGTTAGTTTTTTGGATGTCTAGAGTTTTCTCATTCATGAGTAATATCAAAAAGGCCTCTGGAGCCTCATTGTAATCGATTCAGCTTATACAGATGTGTGTAACAACCACATCTCTTTTTAGAGATATCTACCACCATTCGAGCAAGTTTTCAGTTCTACGGTTTTATAGTTTCAATCTATTTCATTATTTAATAGAAGATATTGTTCACTAGATATTTGTGTTATTATTCATATCTTTGTTTTTATTATATTCAATATATTGATCAATTCATTCCACTCCTAAATCCATATCAGTGGTATCAGAGCAGTTTGATCTTCATTTATTTTTCTTCGTGCATGTCCCCGACAAGGTCTGGGTACAAGATGTTGGGACTCAAACCAATCAATCCATTACAAGATCGGTCTCACCGAGCCTGGAAAAAATCCATGGGAGACAAAAAGAAAGATGATGGAGTAGGAGATCCTATTAAAATGTTTCTCGAGGAAGCCCTTGCGCGACAAAGGAACGAAATGATGGACAACTTCACGTAGATCCTTCGATGGTTTCCCACAAGAGAAGCATATTCATCAAGTAGCCATGCAACCCCCTTCAAGGTACAAGTAAATTTTGATATTCCATTATTTGAAGGACTAATAGATGCGGATGTTGTAGATAAATGGTTGAATCTGCTCGAAGTATATTTTTCGGTCCACAATTTTTTCGATACGGAAAAGATCCCTTTTTCACTCCTCAAGGTCGTTCCCCATGTTAAAGACTGGTGGGATACTTACTATGAGAAAAGAGTCATGGAGGAATCTGCAAGGTTTTGGGTTTCCCCTACATGGGATGCCTTCCAAGATTCGATTAAAGAACATTACTACCCTGTTGGAAGATATGACGACCCATACACTAGATGGACCACCCTACGTCAAGAAAGGGACCAGACAATATAAGACTTCACCAATAATTTCCATACCCTACACACCAAATTGGGTATCAAATACTCTGAGAATCATATGGTGCTCAAATACCATGGTTGTTTTCATATATACATTAAAAAATAAATGGAGTTCTTGGACATCGTCTCATTGGGAAATACTTATAGATACATTGTCAAGATCGAGCAAATATTTAAGTAGAAACGGTGAGAGTTTGGATCTGCAAACCCCTCACAGCCAAAATAGAGAAAAGGAAACCCCAACCCACACGATAAGGGACCAAGCCGATATGGCCACCCTCATGACAACCATTCCAAGCCACAACACAAGAAGGGAAATGATAAAATGAAGAAGGAAATGAGAAAATTGTGTGAGTACCATAACATTCCTTGGCACAACACCAAAGAATGTCACTCCAAGCAGCCCCTCATGGCTGAGATGAAGGATTTTGATTCAGAGGTCAATTCTTATTTTGAGTGAAATCCTAAAGGAGGGAAGTGGATTATTGATGTTGAATCCAGTGCCACTGTCTCTACCACCAAATTATGTCCAAGAGAACCAGAAGAAGGGGAACACCTCTTTCACTTGCAGATGTGGGTCAAGGGGCCTCTGATTCATTTCATTGTCGACAACAATAGTCAGAAGAACATGATTTCAGCAGAGGTCATCAAGCATCTATACCTTCCAATGACACCGCACCCGCAACCCTACACCATCGGCTGGCTTTGCCAAGGAAGAGATCTTCATGTCATCCAACAGTGTTTTCTGTCGTACGACATCAATCCTTTCAAAGATGATGTACTGTGTGATATTTCTCCCCTTGAAGTTTGTGATGTTATTTTAGGACAACCATATTTGTGGAAGTGTCATTTTGTGTATGATTCTCTACCCCGCAATTTTATTATTACTTTAGATAGACAATTGTACATGATCCCAGAGGTAGCATTGCCTACAACTATTTTTTTAATCTCTTCTAAGCAATGTAGTGAGGTCATTTCACAGACCAGGAAGTTCGTATTCTTTGTGATCTATGCTCACAGTAATAAAAGGGTCTTTGCCACATCCGTGGCCTCTACATAGTGCCTCTCTTTGCAGAAGTAGAAAGTGGACGAGATTGTGGAAGAATACAGAGACATATTCTCCTCACCTATAGGGGTACCGACACACTGCCAAGTCAAGCATCCAATTGATCTGACCCCCGATACACCTCTACCTAATGGACCAGTATATCAGCTCTCACTGATGGAGAATGGAGAAATTAGGCATCATATTCGAGAGATTCTTCAAAAGGGGCACATCATACCCATCTCATCCCCTTGCGGAAGCTCGATTTTCCTGGTGTAGAAGAAGGATGGGACTTGGCGACTCTGCATTGATTACAGAGCCTTAAAGAAAATCACATTTAGGAACTGCTACCCCATTCCTAGGATTGACGGCTTTCTTAACCAAATCAAGAGGGTCATGTTCTTTAACAAGATTGACCTAAAGTCTGGATACCACCAGGTTCCCATCGAACCAATTGATGTATGGAAGACCACCTTCAAGTCTAAATAAGGTCTCTACGAATGGCTAGTCATGCCCTTTGGATTAACAAATGCACCAACCACTTTCATGAGATTGATGTATGATTTATTGACACCCTTCACCAACTCCTTTGTGGTAGTATATTTGGATAAAATCCTCATCTTCAGCAGAACATGGGAGGAGCACTTGCGACATATTTAGCAGGTTTTGAGCACTCTGCGGCAACACAATCTTTATGCCAACTTGGAACAATTCTCTTTTGGAATGAACAAGGTCCAATACTTGGGATAAATTTTTTATAATCATGCAGTACATGTTGATCCAAGTAAGATCCAAGTCATCCATGACTATCCCCCGACCACACTAATCGAGCTTCGGAGCTTTTTGGGAGTAGCCAACTTCTACCAATGATTTGTGTTGGGATTCTCCCATGTTGCATGGGCCCTCGGTCAGGTGACTAAGGGAGGTGGTAGGGCCAAGTTCGTGTGGGGGAAGGAGAAACAACAAACATTCGATGATATGAAGCATTTCTTGTGCTCATCTCCAATACTATCCTTGCCCAATCTGCAACAACCATTCGAGATTGAGACTGATGCATCTGACTATTATGTGAGTGCAGTTCTCACTCAACATGGGCATCCGATGACAAAACATAGTGAGAAACTCTCTGATACTATATGGAAATACCCCAACTATGACAAGGAAATGTATTCCATTGTACAAGCCTGTCTTCAATGAAAAAATTACATTCCGGGGAAAGAGACAATCATACACACTAATCACAATCCTCTGCAGTTCATAAAGACACAGGGGAAATTGCAGAACGACCTCCATCATAAGTGGTCCACCTACCTATAGCAGTTCCATCTCAACATCAAGTATAAGACAAGTATCTGCAATTATTTTCCTAACTTCCTCAGTTGGCCTCCTGTGGCTACACTCACCACTGTGCTCCATTCCTATGGACATGAAGCTTCTAAGTGGCCCCAAATTTATTAGCAAGATCCAGACTTTGCTACCACCTACCACCTCTTGGGTACATGCACAACTCTCACTAATTTTCACATTCATGAAAAACTCTTAGGCCACCTCGGACATCTCTGTGTTCCTACAAGAGAGAATGCAAAGCTGATTGGGAAGCCCACTAATGTCAGGTGGCAGGACATTTTGACGTAGAGAAAAATGTGGCCATTCTTCAGAAACATTTTTATTGGCTAAAACTTTGACATGACGTCAACAAGTATACCAGATCTTACACTGCATGTTCCATTTCCAAGCTAGCCATCAAGAAGAAAGGCTTATACACCCCTCTTCCTATTCTTGAGAAGCCTTGGAAATCCATCTCAATGGATTACATGTCTGTCTTTCCATCCACCAAGCAATAAAATTACTGTGTGTTTGTGGTCGTTGATTGGTTTTTGAAGATGGTCATCCTCACAGCCTATAAGAATAATGTTATAGCGACAGATATTGCCAAGCTCTTTTTCGAATGAATGTGGGTCCACTTTGGGATACCACAGATCATCATCTCCGATCGAGACAACAGGTTCCTCAACACGTTTTGGTCGAGTCTCTGGTCTCTGTTGGACACCAAGCTCACAAAATCCACTTCTTTCCACCCCAAAACAGATGGTCAAATAGAGGTCGTTAATCGAATTACTGTGCACACATTTTGCATGTACAATTATAAGCATCCACATACATGGGATGAGAGTCTCCCATGTGTCCAAAATAGTTACAACAGGGCTCTCCATAGTTCCACCGGCCATAGCCCATTTCAGGTGGGTCTGGGATTCCAGCCCTTGGGACCCATTGATGTTGCACTTCCTCTTGCCACTACGCAGACATACTATTCCTATGATTAGTTTGTGATCAACAAAGCCACTAGATTCATTGAGTGGATTCAACAGATTTGCCAATAGGTCCAGGATATTTTTTAGAAATCCAATGCTAAGTACAAGCAATGCCATGATCAACACAAGGTACCTCACTAGTTTCAGGTTGGCGAAAAAGTTTTGTTACATCTGTAGAAGGAGTGTCTCACCAGGACGCATGGTAAGCTTCACCCACTTCATGATGGACCTTACACTATCACCAAGGTTGTGGGTAGCAATGCTTTTGATCTCAACACTCCACCCTTCCTTGGTCTGCATCCAGTATTCAATGTGGACCTCCTTCGGCCATATTTTCCACCATTATTGGACACCTATGAGATCGAAACATAGCTGAAACAAGCATGAATTGATCATATAGTGGACACACAGGTCAAGGGAACTCGCCAGCAGCAGATCCAGCTTTATCGGGTTGTCAAGGCAGGGAAACTCCTACACCAAGGCAAGTGGCTCACCCAGGACCAAATCCAACAGAAGTTTCCTCACTTGATGGTGAAACTCAATGCAATGGAGACCATTGCTTCCTAAGGGGGGAGGATTGATCCAGGTGGGTATTGGTGGCCAACCACCTATTCCAACTGGATCCTCGTGTTCGTTTTTGTTCAGCACGTTCATTTGTACTTATATTTAATTGTGGGTTCTACACTTTTGGGGTTGTATGAAGCCCCATAGATCCTTTAGGTGGATATGAGTTGCCTCTATCCTAATCCAATTGTATTATTTTGTATGTTTTCATGTCATAACATCTTGTTGTACTTTCAGGGCCATTTTGGGGCCCTAAACGTTGTTTTTTTCGCTCGCCACAGTCAAAATGTAGACAGAGTCAAATTTTGATGGCGGAATGTGTATTTCTCTGAAACAAATTTCCAACGGGCTATCACGCACCTAAAATAGAGGTCGTATGCAAAATCTATGACCTTGGGAAGTTGAGGTACCAAATTACACCAACTTACCTATAGGGCCCACATGACTTTTGGTGTTTCACCTTCTAGGGTTAGGTTTTTGGATGTATAGGGTTTTGGCATTTATGAGTAATATCAAAAATGCCTCTGGAGCCTCATTGTAATCCATTATTCTTAGATGGATGCGCGTAACAACCACATATGTTCTCAGAGATAGCTACCATCATTCGAGCAAGTTTTCAGTTCTGCAGTTTTATAGTTTCAGCCTATTTCATTATTTAATAGAAGATATTGTTCACTAGATATTTGTGTTATTCTTCATATCTCCATGTTTATTGTATTTAATATGTTAATCCTTTCGTTCTACTCCTAAATCCAAATCACAAACACAATGGTTCAAGTGGTTACCCTTAGAAGAATGGTGGTATAACACTTCCTTTCATACTGCAACAAAAATGATACCATTTATGACGCTCTATGTATATCACCCACCATCCATCACTTCTTCTCTAAAATAAAAATCTAAGGTTGAAGAAGTGAAATATCACATCAAGCATCATCAACAAGTTATCCAACTCTTAAAGGACAACCTTAACATGCCACAAAATTACATGAAAAAATAAGCAGATCAACATTGTAGTGAAACAAGTTTTGACATAGGGGATTGGGTATTAAAAAAAATACAACCATACAAAAAAATGCCCCTCAAGCAAGCTAAGAAGGATAATAAATTATCACCAAAGTACTATGGCCCTTATAAGGTGTTGCAAAATATTTGTACTATGGTATACAAATTGGAGCTACCTACATCTTCACGAGTACACCTAGTTTTCCATGTTTCATGCTTAAAGAAGGTTATAGGTGACAAGATCCCAGTTCAAACTATATTTCCATAACTTTACGAGGAAGGAAAAAAAATATTATATCCTAAATCAATCACTTACACAAGAATTCACCAGCTGAGGAATAGATCCATTTCAGAGTATCTCATTAAGTGGAAGAAACTACATGTTGAAAATTCCATTTGGAAAGATGAGTCTTTTATACAGAAGAATATAGAATTACTCAAGCGTTTCATGCAACACTTTTCTAAAGGGGAGGGGCATGTTAAGCCCTAAATAGTGGCACATTACCCCCCAATTGGGGCATATGACCTTAGTATTGTTATTTTATTTATGTTGTATTGGGTCCATTAGTTGTAATTGTACCTCCTAGTCTCCTATATATACCAAGGAGACCTTTTCATTTGGAATCATCTTGTATTTGTGAATTCATATGATTTCTAAAGAGGTTTCCCCCTCGAAGAGGATTATTATCTGAATTTCTCTCTTTGTCAAGGTGTTGAGTACTTATTCTAAGATTTTTATGCTATTTTGATATTTGGTTCCTAACACTAAATGCTCCAACCAACTTCCTAATGTATAAATAAGTTTCATTGGGTGGAGGAGAGAAGAGGCATATATAGAAGCATCATTATGTTAGTAAATTTTCACTTAGTCTGTAAGCCCATTCCCCAAGTTTTTAAAATTTTCCCCTTCAATTTTGGAAACCCTTCTCCATTACCTTGCTCATCTATCCCATTCGGGAAAATAAGATTTCTCTTTCCTTTACTTTTTCAAAGAGAGGAGTCAGGAGATATGTGACATATTCAATGGACTAGGTGGAGAAATTGGAATATTGGTTCTGGGTAGTGCTACAAAATTTTTAGGCTGTATCATTCTTTGATTTCATACTATTAATATAATGAGAACTTTATTTCTTGTCCCAATGTTATTTTTTCATTTACTTTTGTAATATCTATGCATTTTATTATCTTCAAACTAACATATTTTATCATACTTAGTATAGTTAAGAGTTAGTTATTGTAGCTTCCTACTTTGCAATCTTCTTTCTCTTTATTTGTAGGTTGACAAAGAAAATATTTGGAGTGAAATATTGGAGTAAGAATTCACACAAGGGATATTATCCAAATGTTAGGATCTAGGTTATTCATCATTATTCTCATAAGTAGTTGGTTACTTATGTTCTCTTAATTGTTTCTTTTAGATATATTTGGTTCTTGGGGTGCACTCTTTATATGATCTTCTAGACTAGATCATAGGGGATTTATCCCCAAAAAAAAATTGGTGACTTCATTGGGGATTTCTCCTTTGGGTTAGGATTAGGTGCTTTCTTTATTTTTTTAATTCATAGCTTTCTTTCTATTTATGCTTATGTAATTGTTGTTTCAAACCCTAAGCCTTCAATTTCATACTTTTGATCTAGTTATTTTCAAGTTTTCCTTGAGGTTTTGGGTCGTATATGATGTTTCTTTAAAGGAAAGAATCATATATACACATTTTTCTTAAGAGAGAAGTGCACATGTATGAACATTTCTATGGGAATATGAGTGTATGTGTTCTAATAAGTAGTATTTTCTGCTTTTTAATCTCTTAAAATTCATGTGTTTTCTTTTTGGGGTGTCTCTTGGACTCTCTGGGTTCTCCAAATATTCTTGATTAGTCTTAGAAAGTAGTTAAAGTTTTGAATTAAAGAAAAAAAAAATGTTTTTCTTTGGGTTCTTTAGGCTTTCTTTGATTTCATAACTATAGGAAAAGTCTTTTCCTTAGTGTCTCTATTTTTTTATCATTGCTGCAATCATATCTAAAACCTGAGATTTTTTTTATCTAAGTTCAGTACTTTTTTTGCATGCATTCCTTTTGTTTTTCAAACATTAAAAATAAATGTTTCTTTTTTTTAGCATCTTTTGTTTATTTTTTTCTTTAGTAGCGAGAAAAGAAAAAAAAAACTAGTTTGTTGTTAGATATGTCTCTTTCTTTCTATTGTGTTATTTTTCATTAATATTTCAAAAAAGAAAAAGATCTTCGTATAGAAAAAAAAATTCTTGTCACCTTGAAAAACATTTAAAAGTAAAAAGAACAAAGAACAAAGAATAGAGAACATTTTTTTTTTCTCAATCTAGGAAAGATATTTCATTCATTATGCTTGCTTGAAACTCATTTCATTGAAGAATTAGTGTCAAGTTTTCTTTCCCAATGTTCTTATAAGTTTTTTTTTGCAAGTGTCTTTGACACATCATTAGTTTCACTTCCATACCATGAGTAAATAACAACCACTAAAATGCACACTTAATTAAAATTAACTAGAATTTTTTGTTTATAATAACACCAGTTAGTCTGGGGTGTAGGGCCTTGGAACAATATTGGAGAGTTAACTCTCCAAGGCCACTCAAACTAAAACATAGATTGATGATTAAAAAGTGATAAAAATAAAATATCACATAGGTGGTGTCGGGGAAGCTCCTTTAACACAACAATCAATTATCAGACCGTGTAAGGGTAAGTGAATGTCACATACCCACTACCTAAATCAGATTTTTTTGGTCCTCTGCCAAATTAGAACCCCTAAATATCCATGGAGGACCAATGTAACCTGGCTCTTTTCTCTCTCTCTACGTTCCCATGTGATCGTAGGTCACGATCACAGTTCAAATAAACGCAGTGTCTTTTGAACTTCGCGTCTCGATGCTACGGTAATGTCAAACCATTCGGCTTTGAAACCGCCGAATCCCGACAGGGCTAGCGACCGACCAATAGGGATGAATCCCAATAGGGCTAGAGAACAATCAATGAGAATAGGCCCCGTCGCACGGTTAAGTGGAGTACAGGTGGCAGAGGGGGAAGTGCGACACAGTAGTCAACAGGATAGGAGGGGGCCCCACTTCACACGCCACACTATTCCAGACTCCCCCCCCGCATTAAAGGTAGAATGGAAAAGGGGGTTCGGAATCCACCTGAGTGCCGTTGATCATGATGAATTAATCTCGACCGTTCGAGAGTTGCGCGTCCAATTCCGAATCCCCCCCCATTAAAGGTAGAATGGAAAGGGGGCTCCAGAATGAATCCTCAGCTGTAGATCTGGGCGGGTGGACTCTAGCCATCCAGATCTGTTCGTTACTTATCTAATTGTGCATTCATGCCCCAACTTAAAGCCAACATCTCTTCCTCACGTCGGACGGTCGTTACAGGCCCTGAGATTCCCTGAAGGAATCTCGTCCGTCCATCGGGACTTAGCCACGTGCTATTGTCTCGACATTATGGGTCGGGATTTGTCAAGGCAAGAGCCCGAGTTTTGGTCAATGGAACTCCTGAATCCCCGATCCCCGATTTCCCGAAACGAGTAATCTCTCAACATGTCACCTCCTTAAATCGGATGGTCCACAAATGCTCTGAGGTTTCCACCCAGGAAAGTCCTGATCCCTTGTCGCCAGGACTCTCGATTTCTCGAAATCGGAGATCTCACAACGCGTGGCCATCGTCAATTGGATGGCTCAGATCTATCCCAGGGTTTTCACCATGGAAAATCCCGAACTCTTGTCAACAGGAATCTTGATTCCATGATTCCTGATTTCCCGAAATGGGAGATCTTACGACACGTGGCCTCCTTCAATCGGACGTCCTAGATCTATCTCGAGATTTCCACAATGGAAAGTCTCGATCTCTTGTCAACAGGACTCCCGATTTCCCGACTCCCGGTTTCCCAAAATGGGTGATCTCTTGACATGTGGCCTCCGTTAATCGGACGGCTTAGATATATTCTGGGTTTTTTTCCCCCTATACACTGGGGTCTTAACCCTCGGGTAACTCCTAACAGATCCAATGGCTGTCGGGTTTTTCAACTGAGATCTGATGGCTCGGATAGATTCCCTACTTGTGGGCTCTCCCACGACTTCCTGAACGTGGAAAGATCCATGGTCCGGATACTCTCATGGACCTTGGGGATCTACGGTCCTAAACTCTTTTCTACCCACAAAGACACAGGAAAAAAAAGTTGTAAGGCATTTAACGCCCTACTTTCTCCTACTAATCTAATGGTCGTGGGTGACCGCAAATTCCCCAACGAAATCTCGTCCATCGATTAATACCTATCAGGGTTAAAGAACTTAACAATCCATCTTCTTCCTCCAATATGACAGTCGTGAGTGACCATAGATCTCTCAACGGGATCTCATCCGTCGATTCGTTACTTCATCCTTTTGATGCCATCTCGGGTTTTTCAAGAGGGTCATTCCTCTTCGTGCAGGGTTACTAAGGCCTTACACCTTCACATTCTCTTTCCCAGTTCTTGATGGGCTTTTCAAGGAAGGTATCTCTATGGGGAGATTCACTCAGGGTACTACCTGAGGTATATAAGGGTACCTTTCTCCCACGAATCATACACGCAGTCTGAGTTAGGTTGGTAAGCATATAAATAGTGATTTATGAAAACATAAGCCAGACGTAGTCTTTCCATTATAAACATGCATCTACTAGTATTGATCAAAACATCCTACATACATTATTACAATGAAATCATTCACAGTTTCACAGCTTATGGGCATAATCATCAGAATAAAATTATCATAAATAACACCAGGGGTCAAGCAAATTCTAAGAGGGGTGCTCGTTTCCACCCAACCGTAGGCTCAGCGACTCCCAGCGGATTTACCACTAGCCACCCCCGAGCTGACACCACAATGTTGTGAGACTGCGTCTCTGTTTTCCAGTGACCAGGAGCGAAGGTTACTCTCCTTCCTCCCTGCTATCACTCACTCTCCATATTGACAGAGTTCTCTTTCTCCCCTCGTGTCTGCCCCCAATCGCTTCTACCCCACACCTTATCCTCTTGTGAGGTTGCGTGTGGCGCGATTTCCCTCGCGCTAGTCAATCATGATGGATCTACGGATGGGAGGTTCACCTCCCCATCCCTCATTAATTCCTGAGGAGCCATCAACCTGCCAACCTGTGAGACATTTAATTCGGGGCCAGCGAGCCACTTTTGGTTCTCTAGGCCAGTGGAGTCCAAATACGGTATTAATTCTCGGTGGAAGTTAACGCCACCTTTCCAAGTGCCTTCCACCGCTATCGTGGTCTCTTTTTCTGCACATCCCCTCTCAGCAGTCCTGCAATATAAATTCATAATGTTATTCACATTTATTGACCTTTTCCACAAGGTCCATTTACATCACA
>SNQJ01S0000919.1:210363-222167 GCA_010110895.2 Picea sitchensis | reverse complement strand
TGTGTTCCTTGTGGAGATTATTTTTTGATGATATGTTGCTAATATGTATTCACATATAACTGATTATAAATGGTAGCAATGAGTAATGAGAAAATGTTGAATGTTAACTAAGGAGTTTTTGTGTAAGAGGGAAGTTTTGTGAAAAAGATCCCCACACTCATTCACCCCCCCCTCTAAGTGTGGTAGGTGTGTCCAACACAGAGGGAATGATAGAGGTTCGTGTGTCCATCAAAAAATGGGTAAATGAAATCATCCTCTGAATCTTGTGCAGATGATGGAACATATCAGAAGAAGCATGGTGCATTACATGGGCCTATTTCATACTCATAAGAAGAGAGAGAACTCTACCCCTCCTCCAATCGCAAATATCGACTCTTGCATAATTCAGACATGCAGTGAAAGAAATCTCAGCAAAATGAGAAGGAACACAGGAAACCAACATGCCATCTCAGTGGAAGAACATGAGGAATTGGTTAATACGATGAAAAATCTGAAAATCCATCTTAGATCCACCTCAAATCAAGTCCTAACCATAATGGAAATCACCATATAGCACTGGGTAGAGCATTAGTGGAAAAAGGATGAATGTGAGGCACTCAGGCAACATATAACAATTCTTCAATTTGGGGTTGGACCCATTTCACCTTCGGCTTCCCCAGCATCTTCTGTATCCATCTCCGATGAATCCTCTTCTCCTGGAACTTGACCGCGATTGGACCTAAATCTGAGGCTATCAGCACAAGAAGAACCTCTAGCACCAGACGAGAACAATATTTAAGTGTATTCTATGTTTAACAGTTTTTTTGTTAGGCTCTTACAGTATGATCTTTACTTTAAAATCTCTGATCAGCTTTAGCATAGTAGAAATTCTTGCCTCTACTCACCACATACCTACTGGGAGCCTACAGGGAGGCAAATTTTGTAATTACAGGTCCTGCAAATCAGTTTTTGTACTTCTCTTGTGATTATTCGCAACACTTTTAATATAAGTTTGCTCTCGTTTTTGTTAAAAAAAAAAAAGATTATTTGTACTTTATCAAGATTATCCTAATTGCCTCCATATCCATAGTAATTTCCTCTTTCCATTTAGGAGGTTGAAGATAATAACACAGGTATTTGAAATTATTATCAATGATGTCAATAGGAAATAGATACATTGGTGAATGGTGTTGGTGAATTTTGAATCAAATATTTATTGAATATATTATTTTTTGAGCATAACAAAGGATTGGTGATGATTGGTGTTAGTATAATATGGGTTGATTGGATGGAATTAAATGGTTATACTTATTTATTTTGATTGATTCTACTGATCAACAATTTCAGGAAAAAGAGGATGTGTCTAAAGATTCAAATCTTATATTAGACAATGAAACTGAGACTCCCATTAAAGGAAATATGAGGGAAAAAACTTAATTCTTATTTATCAAGAGGAAGGTTGTGATATTTGGCTATATATTCTTTTTTTGTCAACTGGGGAAATCAGAGAGTAGGTGGGCACGTACTAGCATGACATGTGGTCGTTTTATTCGATTTCTACCACTATAACCCCATGCATGCCAATGTGGCCCCTCGCTCGACACACAAGGTAAATTGAGGGTTTTGAACCGATGACTTCACATAACAGAGTGCCTTAACAATAAACTCCATCATCGACTATTCTACTATAACGACCCCATCATTACGACTACAAGTGAAGCTATTTTTTTTTCTTTTTTTAAATAGGACGACAACAACGATTACCGCTAAACAACTCATCTGATGGCGAGTACCACACCCGCAGAATAGGCAATAGACAACTATGACTCCATGCACTGACACAAGGTAAACTGGTAGAAATGTGCGTAAAACCACAAGGATAAATTCCTACCTGCTCGACGCAAACATGACCACACCTACAAGCTAAGGGAAAACATCCCCATCCCGACACAATGGCCTCGATGACCAGTTGACTAGAACCTCGATGGTGTGAAACCATGTATGAAGGCGTTCAACCCAAGCAACGGGTAGACAAGATGCATGAAGACATTGCTCAACAAAGCGCAATCTATTAAATGAATCGACGACGACCAAGAAGCCCCAAAGTTAAGCAAGAGTCTAGGCGCGAAGGGTAAACTATCATAACCAACCATCCTATGACTCAACATTATGACTTGTCTAACAAGGAAATCCTATTATTTGATAAGATTCAACAACAAACTGGTATGAATTTTATTAGTAATAAAAGTTATTATTTCCCTTGAATGACAAACAACCTTTATTTTCCTCAAGCTCTAATCACTCCAGGAATAATTTAGTTGAGGCAATTGTTTATTACGTCTCACCCATTATACACTAATTCTCTGCCACCTAAGGATGTTATAAATCTTGGTTGCATACTAGCCTTAAAATCTCATATAAATGTTGTGCTACTAAATAAAATAAAAGCTGCAATGAAATAGTTGTGCATGATCAACGTATCCATTTAAACCAACAATGTAGTGTTGTCTATTCTACCAGGGTTAACATTTATATGACAATTTTTTTTTAGCAAGAGTTTAACTATAAATCCCAGACATGGAAGTTAAGGTATCATTTGCTGTCAGTTTTCTAAAAGTTGTAATTACTAGGGAACTGAACAGTGAATTGTTGTTCCAAAAAAAAATCCCTATCAAAACTTGGCTAGGTGGATTCGTTTTCAGACATAGTAATTAGTTGTTTAAAAAGGCAAAATCACAGTCTTATTATAATGGCAAATCGCAGTGTCATGAAACTGAATTACAAGATTTCTAACTTGTGCATTGTTTACACTTTTCAGTGTGTGACAGATTTTTATAGAGTTTAAACTAAATTCTTCACAATTTTAGTAGAAATCATATAGGTGAATGCAGAAAACATGAATTAACTTACTAAATTCCAAATGTGTCCCTGAATCATGAATTTGTCAATTTTCTGAGACCATAAATGTGAATTCTCCCTTTCTATTAACACACAACAACCAATTTCAACAACAAGATTATTCATAAAGATTAGAGAGGTTTTATTATATCTAGCAAATTTCTCTCTATTCCCTGTGTCTCTCGACCTTCTCTCTCTCTGTGAGTACAATGACTTCAACAGATATATAACTGTATATTAATGAACTAAGTGCGATTTCAATGAAACTACAATAGAATCCACAATCACTTATGGAATTTCATAAATGTCTCCTGAATATACAGTTTATATCATTTCTGGGCAATTCGATACAATTTCCTTCCCTTGATTATGCACAGTAAACAATTTGAACACAAGGGATTTGAGATCCTTACCAAATTTATTCAACCTTTTCTATATACAAAAAAACTTATTTAAGAGAACCCACTCTCTTTTAGGATTCGATATCCTTAACAAATTTATTTAACCTTTTCTAAATACAAACAACATATTTAAGAAAACCCACTCTCTTTAGTAAGAACTGACTTTGACTTGCAACAACCAATGATAAGCTTTGAAATTAAGTCTATGCTCCTGCATCACTTTATAATGGACAAATCATAGGCAACCAAAAACATAAAAAAGTAGGAATGCATTCTCCCTCCAGGTAGTATCGTTGAGGAAAAAAAATTGCAGACCAAGGCACAAAATGAAGAAAAATGTTTTGTTTTCAATCATGGGTCTTCGAGTGCTCGAAGGGAACAGTCTAACATCGATTTTTAGAATAAAATTGGATTTTTTTTTTCTTCTTAAGATTAGGTAAGTCATTCGATCACAAGTTATAACACCATCTTTAACTAACAAGTAAGCAGAGGAGTAAATATACAACAATCGTTGAAGAAGTATAGAAGGTACAACAATCGCATAAAAAAATTGAACACACAGCAAATCGTCGAATAAAATGAGAAACATAGCAATATCTTAAATGGAAAACTCTTCCATAAATGTTGAGTCACTCGGTAAGACATAAGAAACCATAGAGGAAATCACAATAGTCGCAGAGATTATACCAGGGTTTAAGTATTTTGAAAACGAAGAGGAAATCGTCCCAATAATTGCAGATATGACCATTCCAAGAAAACTCAAAAGTCAATTTATTAAAAAAAAACATAGAGATCATGTCAACAACGTAGAGGTCATATCAATTGCAAGAGGGTGCAATACAATCAATTGACAAGGACCAATCAACAGGATGAGATGGCTGGGCAGAAACATCCTTCACGCATCATCCTTACAGAGAAAAGCAGGGAGTTAAGATCTATAGGTCTATTAACACCAAAGTGATGACCGTCGATGTGGCTCCTAGTCGACTTCTCAGGCGAGGACTTATGTGCTAGGGATGAGTGCGAAGTATGAAGCACATAATCATCACAAAATCAATGAAACCATAGGACAGTCATGACATGTAGGGATCTAAAGCCAAGGGAATCAATCAACATCGATCTTAAGGCTATGGGGAAATTAAGTTATCAATTAAAATGCTAAGTCAAACATTTTCTTTACCCAATTAAAAATACAAAATTGAAAGCGCAAAGTATACTAATAATCTACCATGCAGAAATAAAGGAAGTGTATTGTAGCACAAGTCATCCTCTCTGAGTTGTTTTCCTGCGTGCTCCATGCAACTCCTGCTTGTCGACTAATGAGACTTTAGTGGTACCTCCAATCCAACTCTAGGGGTACTCTTCTTCCCCCTTATCCCCCTGAGCCGCAAAGGGGCCACGCACACTGAATCAGAGATCAGCTAGCTCCCAGCTCGCCTCGCAAGTCCAAGTTACCACTCCTCACCAAGATGGGTATCCTAACTCCCCCAAGCTAAGTCAGTCAGGTCTAAAATTCTGTAGCGTAATGTTATGCATAACAGAATTCATCCATCATCCTTCTCCTCCCTCCATTATATAGAGTTTCGAAGTCCTTTACTTTCCCAAATTCCCATTTAATTTATTTTTCAACAATTTAATTCATAAAATCCTCCCCGTACATGTGTCACCCATCCCCTTCATTGCACCATAAATTAATTTCATTAACTAATTAATTACTCATATTTCCCTCACACACCTAAAAGCATTCCTAGAATTGCTCCTAGGTGTCCCCATATTCCCTTACAATTTTTAATGACTTTCCCCCTTACTAATTTACTAGTTGAGTTTAATTTACAAAGTTCTTAAATGCTAGATACATTACTAAGTTAGACTTTCTGCTTTTTCCTTGTGTTTTCCATTTCTTTTTATGTTTCCCACTTTTTCCTAGTTTCCTAATTCTTTTAGATTTACCTCTTTCCCTTTTCATTTAAAACTCAAATTGGTAGGTGTAGAAAATTAACCTTTTTCCATTTTTCCTTTTTAGTTAATAAATTTTTAATTAACATATGAGACAAAACAATTATTTCCCCCTTTTCACCCTTTTTAAATTTTATCCCCCAAAATATATTTTATAAATTAAATGAATTACTTATCCCCTTCTTGTCACATGATTAATGATGATTATCATTATTGTTTTTTTTTATTTTTTTTTTATTTTTATTTTTATATAAATAGATAAAAAAAATTATCACAAGTATCACTTAGACCTAGACTTTATTTTTCTAGGTTGGGCGACATTTTATTAGGGGAAATGTTTTAAATCTTCCTTATCACATTATTCGTCCTAAGGCCATCTAGGTTTATCCATTTATTAATTAACAACGCGAAGTGCCCTTCAGGATGCACTAGGTGCTCCAAGGGTGCCACTCACCTCATTTTGTTTCCCTTGTGCGACGTGCCCTTCAGGATGCACTACATGCTCCAAGGGTGTCACTCGCCTCTTGAATGACTTGGTAGACATCAAAACCCCTGTAGTCAACACTCCGTTAGGTGATCTTTTGAGATACTAAGGGCTAAGGAATAAGTCGCTTGCCTTATTGTGCACCCCTTAGTATCATTGTGAGAGACTATCGCAGTCGACCCTCATGACATCGTGGGTCTTCTAGAACTAGATACTCGTTAACCTATAGTTCGAGCCATGACGAGAGTGATAGTAGGCTATGGCAGGGTTGTTGTCCACACATCTCCCTCAACGTCTCTGGTAGTCGTGCATGACCCCTCTACTCCACATGTAAGTCTGGTCGACAAGCTATCGTTAGCCTGCATCATCAGCAAATGATTTCATAAATATATCCATAGTCATATCATCTAATTAGATGCACAAATGTCATATTTACAACAATCAAACCCCAATAGTCCACTCCCTAACTCGATCTAGAGTCCAAGGGGTTCCATTGATGCCTCTGCATCCTTGAGGTTCAAAATCCTGTACACTCAGGAAAACCGAATTAATAGCACCTGTCTATGTTAATGCAACAAAATAACAAGTCATCAATTCATAACACCTCATAATCATAATCAAATGACCCAAATTATAATAATCTGGATCACTTGCCAGCAAGTGTCCTCAAAGAATAAGTTCACTTAGTGCATGCAAGAGCGAGATGTTACATAAACCCCCTCTTGGTCTAAACTTCCTCCCAAAGTTTCACAGTATAAAAGTGTCAAAATGATGTGTATCACAGTATCATAAGTCTATCTATCAAAAAAAAAATGGAAATTGATGGCGCATATCATATGTGTCCTCCCAGGTTGTTGAGTATGGACTATAGTTGCCCCAGTAGACCTTGACCTGATCTACTGTTCGACGACGTAGTTGTCAAATGTGATGATCCAGGATGTGGATCGGCTCAGTCGTGAGTGCCCCGTCTTCCGATACCTGGAAGGAACTCATGTCAATAACATGTGTAGGGTCACTAATATAATGACTCAAAATAGATACATGAAAAACATTGTGCATACGCCTCAAAGAATCAGGCAACGCTAGTCAATAGGCCATGGGCCCCTTTCTTTCCATGATCTCGAAAGGTCCCTCAAACCTAGGTGAGATTTTATCTCCCTTTCCAAACTTGATAAAAATCTTATGCGGTTTTACCCGCAAGAAGACTCGATCACCAACTTCGTAACTATGGTCGACACGGTGTGCATCGACATAACTCTTCTGCCGATACTGCACTTCCTTAATCCTTTGTCTCATCGTTTGCAATTTCTCTTCCATTTCTTGGATCGCTTCTAGTCCCACCAGGACCCTATCTTCAAGTCGATCCCAACTCAAAGGCGTCTGACATGGTCGCCCATACAGGAACTCAGAAGGCACCATCTTAATGGTTCTTTGGTAACTATTGTTATAAGATAATTCTACTAGTGGCAAGAATTCTTCCCAATGCTTTTGTTGGTCCATCACATACATGTGAAACATGTCCTCCAAGGTCTGGTTCATTCATTCAGTCTTCCCATCAGTATCTGGGGGATATTCAGTACGAAATTTAAGTTGGGTTCCCAAGGCCTCTTGGAAACTAGTCCAAAATCATCCAGTAAACACCGATCCTCGATCAGATATAACCCTCTTAGGCACGCCATGTAGCCTCACAATCTCACTGATGAACACTCTATCTATGTGAGGTGCCTGATACATCGCACACACAAGAATAAAATGGGCACTCTTCGTTAGAGTGTCGAATACTACGAAAATCAAGTTGTGTCTCCTTGCCGTCAGTGGCAATCAAAAAATAAAATCCATCGAAATTACCTCCCATTTGGATTTCGGAATAGCGTGTGGTTGTAGTAATCCTATTGGATGCCTATGTTCAAATTATGCCTCCTCACATTCTAGACATTGGGCCACATAGTCGACTATGTCTGCCTTCATTCCTTTCCAAAATAATAAGGGTTTAAGGTCCTCCCTCATCTTCGTGAGTCCCGGGTGAGCCATGTACACTGCTCTATGAGTCTCGTTTAGGATCAAGCTCCTCAACTCGTTTTTCGATGGTACGTAAATCTGATTTTTAAACCTCAATAATCCATCATCGTCCAATGTAAATCCTTCAAATCTTGGTACCATATTTGTGTTTTGTCTGATAAAATCCTCGACCTCTTTCTACTAGTCATCATCGCACTGTAAAGTTAGAATATTTTAACGTAAATTCGTCTGAAGAGGCAACACCAAAAATATGCATGGTCTTTGACTCAATGCATCTGCCACTCAATTCATTTTTCCTTTTATGTAAGTAATCTCAAAGTCATACTCACTAAGTGATTCTGACCAACGCCGTTGTCGCACATTCAGGTCGCTTTGCGTAAAGATGTGTTGTAGTCCACAGTGGTCTGTCCTTAGTTCAATTTTTTGTCCAACAAGGTAGTGTCTCCAAACCTTCAAGGCATATACAATGGATAACAACTCCAAATCGTGCATCACATAGTTCTCCTCATGCCTTCTCATTTTCCTCGAGATGTAAGCGATCACTTGATCGTCTTGCATCAAGACTCTGCCTAAGCCTTCCTTGGAGGCATCAGTGCATACCAAGAAGTCTGCATCCATTTTAGGGACCTTTAGTATCAGTGTTGTTGTCAACAGATCTTTGAGCCTCCAAAATGCTTCCGCACATTTTTCGGTCCAAGCAAACTTCTTGTTCTTCTTCTGCAATTCCATGATCGGATTTGCTATCTTCAAAAATCTCTTGATGGAACGTCGATAATATCCTGCTAAACCCATGAATCTATGCACTTCCAGAACATTCATTAGCACAGGCCATTCCATAATATCCTCGACCTTTTTTGGATCCACGGAGATACCTTTGTCGGAGATGACATGCCCTAAGAAGTGAATCCTCGATTGATAAAACGAGCATTTGGACAACTTCCCATATAATTTGTGCTCTCACAGACACTGTACTACCAAGCGCAAGTTCTCGTCATACTCCTCCATCATCTGAGAGTAAATCAAAATATAATCAATGAATACTTGGATGAACTTTTCCAAGTACTCACAGAACACCCCATTCAACAAACTCATAAATACCCCTGGGGCGTTTGTCAGTCCAAATGGTAAAATAGTAAACTTGTAATGCCCAAAATCTTCTTAAAGGCGGTCTTAGGGACGTCATATTCCTTAATCTATAATTGGTGATATCCTTATTGCAAGTCAATCTTTGAGAACACTATCGCACCCTTCATATAATCAAATAGATCATCAATCCTCAGAAACCGATACTGATTCTTGATCATTTCCTTATTCAATTGACGGTCGTCAATGTAGAGCCTCCACGACCCATCCCTATTTCATATGAAAATAATAGGGACACCCCATGGTGACACACTTGGACATATTAGTCCCAGGTCCAACAATTCTTTCAGTTGCATTCTCAAATCCTATAACTCCAGGGTCGACATCCGATAAGGCATTCTAGCTATCGATTCAGTCCCAATTTTTAGGTCTATAGGAAACTCCAATTCTCTCTCTAGTGGAATCCCAGGTAACTCCTCTGGAAATATGTATGCAAACTCTCTCACCACTGGAAGGTGTTCTAGATCTTCCGCTACTCCCTTCTCGTTTAACACAAGGATCACAAAAATGTTACATCCCTTGCACATGCTCTTCTGTAACTGCAAGGAAGAGATGAACCTCAGGGAAACTCCCTGTTAGCAAATATTTAACAGACAATGAATGGCATAAGTACAGGAAGAATGTAACATATGGGCATAAGTAAAGATGGCATGAGTACAGGAAGAATGTACAGAGCACTGTTGGCATGTTTTACAGGCAGTGTATACTTGTCATTGATGACAAGTACAATAGTGATGATGGCTTGAGTATAACAGTGATGATCAGTGGTGCAATGATAATCAAGGAAGAGAAACAACCATGTTCGTTGGATCTCTTTCTGAATTCCCGATGGCCGTCAGATCTGAATAAAAGCATGTTGAAGGTAGGCCCGTAAGGTTTGAGAAGCATTTCTTTTGCTTGGATCCCCTTCAAATTCCCGATAGAATGAGGGTCGTCAGATCTGAATGTAGACAAGAAGAGTGCACTGAAGAGGAGGATAGATCTCAGACGTTAGATCCAAGTGCAGGACCCGACCATCGTTGGATCAAGGAGAACTTGCATGCTCTTTAAAGTACAAGGAGAAGTGGGCGTACAAAATTTTGAAAGAAGGAGGACCATCCATTTACGGGTAGGACACATGGGAATAGATCGTTAGTTCACTGAATGGAGAGTCAAAGGAACGATGTTCCCTAACCTCTCGAAATCGCGATATGCGAAATCGTGATTTAATCTCAGCCATTAGATTAAGGTTGAATCTTTACCGTTGATTCCAATCCATGTCAGAGTTTCGGGGATCGAGAGTTGGAGATGTCAAGTAATATCATCCACAGGAATCCCGATTTTGTGATATGCAAAATCGTGACTTAATTGCAACCATTGAATCAATATTAGATCTGGACCATTGATCCAACTCCATTTTGGAGTTTCGCGAATTGCGACATGAAGAGGGAAAAGGAACAATGCAACAAGAATTCCGAAATTGCGATATGTGAAATCGTGATTTAATCGCAGCCATTGAATCAAGATTGAATCTGTATCGTTGATCCAAGTCCATTTCAGGGTTTCGAGGATCGAGTGTTGGAGATGTCAAAGAATATTAACATCAAGAATCCCGATATCGTGATATGCAAAATTGCGACGTAATTGTAACTGTCAGATCAAGATGTGATCTGGACCGTTGATACGACTCCATTACGGAGTTTCATGGATCGAGACTTTGAAGTGACAAAAACATTGAACATAAAGAATGTTGAAATCATGATGTGTGAAATCTCGACTTAATCTGAACCTTCAGATCAAGATGTGATATGGATCGTTGATCCAACTTTTTTACGGAGTTTCTTGGATCGGGATTTGTAAGTGACAAGAACATTGAACATCAGGAATGTCAAAATCGCGATATGCGAAATCGCGGAATGATCTGAACCATCAGATAAATTGTTGATAAAAGGGTTACTGTTCTCTCTCACAGTTAACTCCTCAGTTTCGAATCTGTTAGCAAAGCAGACTCATGATTACCGATTATTTGGTGTTTCAGTTGCTGAGACAGTTGTCTTCCTTTTTGTTTAAGGAGATGGGAAGTTGAACCTCTGTGAGTGTGTATAAAATAAAATGAGACAAACAGTGTGAGGTTAGTGGTTCTATATGAAAAATGAATGAAACTGTAAGAAAGGGAAAATCATAGAATGTGCAGTGTAAGATTGAGAGCATGCACAGTGTGAGATGAAAATCAGGGAAGAGTAATAGATGATGAAGAAGACTTGAAGTAGAGCAGAATGACAAAACAAGTTGATGCAGAGCAGACCTATTGAACAGACAGATGAAGAGAAGAATTGCAGAATAGTTTGAAGAAGACTAGATTTACAGAACAAAGAAAGAGTGGTAAGAATTGATTTATCTATGTAGTTGAATGTTTATTTGTTCATTTATGTTCTAGGGAGGTTGGGAGGTTCTCGGGAGGACTATTGTCCTCAGAGGTTCAAGTGAGAGCTTGAACACAGGAAGTTGTAGCTTCCATCTGGTTGCAGCCAGAGAAACTAGGGTGGCAGGGTGGTGCAAGGGAGAACAAGTGTTCTCTATTATACAGGTTGGAGCCTGTGTAACTGGAAGTTGGTGATTCCATCCAGTTGGTGCTGGAACATTAAGGGAGTTGGTGCTTCCTTCTAGTGGGTGCTAGAGAAACCAGAGAGTTGGTGCTCTCAAACAAGTTGCAACTTGTAAAACAGAGGTAGCAACCTCACATTGAGTTGGTGATTGATTATAGATGATGTACGAAACTTAAAAGACTGCCTATCATTTTGAAGAAGAAGAGGTTTTCTCCCTTTATGGGTTTCCTCGTGAAAATATGTCTATGTGTATACCTTATGTGTGACTGATGCTCTTTAATTTTACTGTCCATATGTTGTATGTTGTTGATGATCACTTGAAGAAAGATTAATAATGTT
>SNQJ01S0000919.1:162457-202379 GCA_010110895.2 Picea sitchensis | reverse complement strand
GTGTATTTCCAAGATGCTTATAGTTGACAGGGGGAGTATGTTTTGCAACAAGATCAGGGGAAGAATGTTTCTTCTTTGACATTGATGTCAAAGGGGGAGAAAAGATTTCGGGAGGAGAGTCGAGTCTGAATGCATGCGGTTGCTTGTAGAGGAGAGTCGAGTCCGAATGCATGTGGGTGCTTGTATTGCCATCAATGCCAAAGGGGGAGATTGTTAGAAAATATTTAACAGATAGTGAATGGCATAAGTACATGAAGAATGTAACAGATGGGCATAAGTAAAGATGGCATGAGTATAGGAAGAATGTACAGAGGATTGTTGGCATGTTTTATAGGCAGCGTATACTTGTCATTGATGGCAAGTATAGTAGTGATGATGGCTTGAGTACAACAACGATGATCAATGGTGTAGTGATAATCGAGGAATAGCAACAACCGTGTTCGTTGGATCTCTTCCTGAATTCTCGATGGCCGTCAGATCTGAATAAGAGCATGCTGAAGAGGTAGGCCCGTAAGGTTTGAGAAGCATTTCTATTCATTGGATCCCCTTCAAATTCCTGATAGAATGAGGGTCGTCAGATCTAAATGTAGACAAGAAGAGTGCACTAAAGAGGAGGATAGATCTCATATGTTAGATCCAAGCGCAGGACCCGACCATCATTGGATCAAAGAGAACCTGCACACTCTTTAAAGTACAAGGAGAAGTGGGCGTACAAAATTATGAAAGAAGGAGGACCATCCATTTATGGGTAGGACACATGGGAATAGATCGTCAGTTCGTTGACTGGAGAGTCAAAGGAACGATGTTCCCTAACCTCTCAAAATCGTGATATGTGAAATTGTGATTTAATCTCAACCATCAGATTAAGGTTGAATCTGGACCGTTGATTCTAGTCCATGTCGGAGTTTCGAGGATCGAGAGTTGGAGATGTCAAGCAATATCATCCACAGGAATCCTGATTTCACGATATGAAAAATTGTGACTTAATCGCAGCCGTTGAATCAAGATCAGTTCTGGACCATTGATCCAACTCCATTTCGGAGTTTCGCAAATCGCAACATGAAGAGGGAAAAGGAACAATGCAAAAAGAATTCTGAAATTGCAATATGCGAAATCGCGATTTAATCGTAGCCATTGAATCAAGATTGAATCTGGACCGTTGATCCAAGTCCATTTCGGGGTTTCAAGGATCGAGTGTTGGAGATGTCAAAGAATATTAACATCAAGAATCCCAATATCGCGATATGCGAAATTGCGACGTAATTGTAACCGTCAGATCAAGATGTGATATGGACTGTTGATATGACTCCATTATGGATTTTCGTGGATCCAGAATTTGAAGTGACAAAAACATTGAATGTCAAGAGTGTCGAAATCAAGATGTGTGAAATCTCGACTTAATCTAAACCATCATATCAAGATGTGATCTGGACCGTTGATCCGACTTCTTTACGGAGTTTCATGGATCAAGATTTGTAAGTGAAAAGAACATTGAACATTAGGAATGTCGAAATCGCGATATGAAAAATCGCGGAATGATCTGAACCGTCAGATCAAGTGTTGATCAGAGGGTTATTGTTCTCTCTCACAGTTAACTCCTTAGTTTCGAATCTGTTAGAGAAACGGACTCATGATTATCGATTAGTTGGCGTTTCAGTTGTTGAGACAATTGTCTTCCTTTTTGCCTAAGGAGATGGGAAGTTGAACCACTGTGAGTGTGTATAAAAGAAAATGAGACAGACAACGTGAGGTTAGTGGCTCTGTATGAAAAATGAATGAAACTGTAAGAAAGGGAAAATCATAGAATGTGCAGTGTAAGATTGAGAACATGCACAGTGTGAGATGAAAATCAGGGAAGAGTAATAGATGATGAAGAAGACTTGAAGCAGAGCACAATGAAAGAAAAAGTTGATGCAGAGAAGACCTACTGAATAGACAGAGGAAGAGAAGAATTGCAGAATAGTTTGAAGAAGACCAGATTTACAGAACAAAGAAAGAGTGGTAAGAATTGATTTATCTGTGTAGTTGAATGTTTATTTGTTCATTTATGTTCTAGGAAGGTTGGGAGGTGCTCGAGAGGACTATTGTCCTCAGAGGTTCAAGTGAGATCTTGAACACAGGAAGTTGTAGATTCCATCTGGTTGCAGCCAGAGAAACTAGGGTGGTAGGGTGGTGCAAGGGAGAACAAGTGTTCTCTTTTATACAGGTTGGAGCATGTGTAACTGGAAGTTGGTGCTTACATCCAGTTGGTGCTGGAACATTAAGGGAGTTGGTGCTTCCTTCTAGTGGGTGCTAGAGAAACCAGAGAGTTGGTTCTCTCAAACAAGTTGCATCTTGTAAAACAGAGGTAGCAGCCTCACATTGAGTTGGTGCTCAATTATAGATGATGTACAGAACTTAAAAGACTGCCTATCATTTCAAAGAAGAAGAAGTTTTCTCCCTTTATGGGTTTCCTCGTGAAAATCTGTCTATGTGTATACCTTATGTGTGACTGATGCTCTTTAATTTTACTGTCCATATGTTTTATGTTGTTGATGATCACTTGAAGAAAGATTAATAATGTTTTAATAGACTTAAAATTGTTTAAGCTCAATTTAAAACATTAAGCTTGATGATCACTTGAAGAAAGATTAATAATGTATAGGTTGGACCTGGTGACAAAATCTCCTAGGTTGAGGTTATAGCTTGTAACCTTTCCTCCAACCTTCTATTTGGCTCTAGAAGCCATCTCTATGAATCTAAACTCATCATGTTCAACTACCTTTACCTTAATCCTTTTTAGCACTGCACCAGAAATGAAACTCTTGGTAGCACTGGGATCTATCAAAATACTAAGCATCTGGTCAGCAAAGGTACCTGACATCTCGAGAACAATCGACTAGTTCTCTGCCTAGCATTTATTCACCACCACATGAATCTAATGGGCCTTGTCCATATCTCCCATGGTAGTGGGTCTAGCTAATCAAGATGTTCTAGTCCTCTCCACGGGGCATTCGTGCTAGTAGTGTGGCTCCCCACATGTCCAACACCCCTTCTTCGGTCCAGTGCTCTTGTACCTGAAGTAGAAGATGACGGCCCACCATCCTGGAATCCTGGTATGTTCTGCTAAAAGGCCTAAACTATTGTTGCTGCGGTCAACACAATTACTGATGTTGTGGTCCCCGATAAGGTGTCCGTTGTTGAGGCTCTAGTTGCTGAGGTGTAGTGAAAGTGGATCCCCTCTGGAAGCCACGATATCCTGGAATATGTATGGCTAGTGTCTGAAGCTGTTGCGCACCAGAAGACACCTACCATACTAGTCTCACTGGATTCCTTCTCTAACCCCCACTGATAAGATCCTCCTCTGCTATGAGGGCCTTCTGGATGGCATCATGTAGGGTTTGAGGCATGAGAATCCTAATTTTTGCATGTATGCTGACATTAAGGCCGGATACGAACCTTTTGACCTTAAGTTTCTCAGTATTAAGATGCAGATCATACCGAAGAAACTCAATAAAATGGGCCTCATATTCAGGCACCGTACGACTACCCTGTCGTAAGGCGTTGAACTCATTGAGATGAAACTCAATGAACTCCTCTGATAGGTACCTCTCTTGGAACCATTCCTCGAACAGTTCCCATGACACATCTTCGATGACCATGTTTAGTTGTGGCAGGAGCATCTTCCACCATAGAAGAGCACTCCTTTAAGTTGAAAGACCACCATGCGGACCTTCAAGTTGGAGTTATAGTCACGAAGTGAAAATCACATCACCATATTCTCCAACCATGGCACCAAATAAATCGGGAAATTTGAACTTCTCGAGGTCACAATGAATTCTACCAGTATTGACCGAAGTGCATGGTGGGCCCTCAGGGGGTGACGATGCCCTGGCCTCATCTTTGTCCAAATGACTGATCAGTGCCTCAGAAATCCGCTGAAAATACCTAATCATCCCAACCACATCACCCACCGCTATGTGCTCATGCCCGAAAACCTGTTCGTCTCCCTAGGGGTTGGACCCCTTTGGCGTGGATGCTGCTAGAGGTGTCGTGCCTCCTCCGCTAGCACCCTGTCCTCTACCTCCGTGACATCCTCTAACCATGTTTACCTGCATGAATACCAGTCAACTTAATTAGCAACATTATAATCAAAAATCATATAAACGAAAGTCGTAGTGATCCCAAGTCGTGGGTTGAACCCGCTCTGGCACCAAATGTAATGACCCCATTGATACGACTACAAGCAAAGATAATTTTTTTTTTTTTTAACCAGGATGACAACAACGATTACCACTAAAAAATGCATCTGACGGTGAGTACCACATCTGCAGAATAGGGAGACATACAACTATGACTCCATGCACTGGCACAAGGGAAACTGGGCGAAATGCGAATAAAACCACAAGGAGAAATGACTACCTGCCCGACGCAAATGTGACCACACCTACAAGATAAGGGACAACATCCCCATCCCGACACAACAACCTCAATGACCATTTGACTAGAACCTCTATGGTGCACAACCAAAGCAACGGGTAGACAAGATGCATGAAGACATTCTCAATAAAGCGCAATCCATTAAATGACTCGACGATGACCAAGAAGCCCCAAAGTTAAGGAATATTCTAGGCACGAAGGGTAAACTATCATAACCAACCATCCTATGACTCAACATTATGACTTGTCTAACAAGGAAATCCTATTATTTGATAAGACTCAACAACAAACTGGTATGAATTTTATTAGTAATAAAAGTTATTATTTCCCTTGAATGACAAACAACCTTTATTTTCCTCAAGCTCTAATCACTTGAGGAATAAGTTAGTTGAGGCAATTATTTATTACGTCTCATCCATTATACACTAATTCTCTACCACCTAAGGATGTTAAAAATCTCGGTCACATACTAGCCATAAAATCTCATATAAATTCTATGCTACTAAATAAAATAAAAGCTACAATGAAATAGTTGTGCCTGATCAACGTATCCATTTAAACCAACAATGTAGTGTTGTATATTCTACCAGGGTTAACATTTATATAACAAAACTAATTTAGCAAGAGTTTAACTATAAATCCCAGACATGGAAGTTAAGGTATCATTTGTTGTCGGTTGTCTAAAAGATGTAATTACTAGGGATCTGACCGGTGAATTTTTGTTGCAAAAAAAAATCGCTATCAAAACTTGGCTAGGTGGATTCGCTATCAGACCTAGTAATTAGCTGTCTAAAAGGGGAAAATCCCAGTCTTATTATAATGGAAAATTGCAGTGTCATGAAACTGGTATACAGGCTTTCTAACTTGTACATTGTTTACACTTTTCTGTGTGTGACATATTTTTATAGAGTTTGAACTAAATTCTTCACAATTCCAGTAGAAATCGAATAGGTGAATGCAGAAAACATGAATGAACTTACTGAATTCGAAATGCATCCTTGAATCATGAATTTGTCAATTTTTTGAGACCATAAACGTGAATTCTCCCTTTCTATTAACACACAACAACCAATTTCGACAACAAGGTTTCTTCATAAATATTAGAGAGGTTTTATTATATCTGGCAAATTTCTGTCTATTCCCTGTGTCTCTCAATCTTCTATCTCTCCGTGAGTACAATGACTTCAATAGATATATAACTGTATATTCATGAACTAAGTTTGATTTCAATGAAATTACAATATAATATAAACATTTCCTGAATATACGGTTTGTATCATTTCTAGGCAGTTCGATACAATTTCCTTCCATTGATTACGCATAGTAAACAATTTGAACACAAGGGATTCGAGATCCTTAACAAATTTATTCGACCTTTTCTAAATACAAAACAACAGATTTAAGAGAACCCACTCTCTTTAGTAAGAATTGACTTTGACTTGCAACAACCAACAATAATCTTTGAAATTAATTCTATGATCCTGCATCACTTTATAATGGCCAAATCGCAGGAAACCAAAAAAAATAAAAACACAGGAATGCATTTGCCCTGCAGGTAGTATCGCTGAGGAAAAAAATTTGCAGACAAAGGCACAAAACACAGACAAATGTTCTGTTTTCAATCATGGACCTTCCAATGCTCGAAGGGAACATTCTAACAGTGATTTCAGAATAAAATTGGAACAAACATTCGGCTCAAGATCAGCTAAATCATTCGATCACAAGTTATAACACCACCTTTAACTAACAAGTAAGCAGAGGAGTAAATATACATTAATTGTTGAAGAAGGATAGAAGGTACAACAATCGCTTAAAAAAATTGAACACACAACAAATTGTTTAATAAAATGAGAAACACAACGATCTCTTAAATGGACAACTCTTCTATAAACGTTGAGTCACTTGGTAAGACATAAGCAACCATAGAGGGAATCACATTAGTCACAGAGATTATACCGGGGATTAAGTATTTTGAAAACAAAGAGAAAATCATCCCAACAATTGCAAATATGACCATTCCAAGAAAACACAAAAGTCGATTTATTAAAAAAAATGCAAAGATCATGTCAACAACGCAGAGGTCATATCAATCAAAAGAGGGCACAATGCAATCATTGGACCAGGAACAATCAACAGGTTTAGACGGTTGGATAGAAACATCCTTCACTCATCATCCTCGCACAGAAAAGCAGGGCGTTAGGATCTATAGGTCTATTAACACCGAAGTGACAGTCGTCGATCCAGCTCCTGGCTGACTGCTCAGGAAAGGACTGATGTGCTAGGGACGAGGTAAAAGTAAGAAGCACAAAATCATCACAAAATCAATGAAACCATAGGACATTCACGACATGCGGGGATTGAAAGCTAAGGGAATCAATCAACAATGAGCTTAAGGCTATGGGGAAATTAAGTTATCAATTAAAATGCTAAGTCAAACATTTTATTTACCCAATTAAAAATACAGAAATGAAAGCACAAAGTATACTATTAATCTACCATGTAGAAATAAAGGAAGCATACGGTAGCACAAGTCGCCTACTCTGAGTTGTTGTCCTGTGCGCTCCATGCATCTCTCGCTTGCCGACCGATGAGACTTCACCGGTACCTCCCAGCCAATGCTAGGGGTACTCTTCTTCCCCGTTAGCCCCCCGAGCCGCAAATGGGCCACACACACTAAACCAAAGATCATCTAGCTCCCAGTTCGCCTCACAAGATCGAGCTACCACTCTTCACTGAGCTGGGTATCCCAACTCCCACAAGCTAAGTCAGTCAAGTGTAAAATTTTGCAGTGTAATTTTATGCATAATAGAAGTCTTTCATCATCCTTCTCCTCCCTCCATTATATAGAGTTTCGAAGTCCTTTGCTTTCCCAAATTTCCATTTAATTCATAAAATACTCCCCGTACATGTGTCACCCATCCCCTTAATTGCACCATAAATTAATTTCAATAACTAATTAATTACTCCTATTTCCCTCACCCACCTAAAAACATTCCTAGAATCGATCCTAGGTGTCCCCATATTCCGTGACAAGTTTTAATGACTTTCCCCCTTACTAATTTACTAGTTGAGTTTAATTTAGAAAGTTCTTAAATGCTAGATACCTTACTAAGTTAGACTTTTTGCTTTTTCCTTGTGTTTCCCCTTTCTTTTTATGTTTCCCATATTTTCCTAGTTTCCTAATTCTTTTAGATTTCCCTCTTTCCCTTTTCATTTAAAACTCAAATTGGCAGGTGTAGAAAATTAACCTTTTTCCCTTTTTCCTTTTTAGTTAATAAATTTTTAATTAACATATGAGATAAAACAATTATTTCCCCCTTTTCCCCCTTTTTAAATTTTATCCCCCAAAAGATTTTTTATAAATTAAATGAGTTGCTTACCCCCTTCTCGTCACATGATTAATGACGATTATCATTATTATTATTATTATTATTATTTAATATAAATAGATAAAAGAATTATCACAAGTATCACTTAGACCTAGACTTTATTTTCCTAGGTTGGGCGACATTTTATTAGGGGAAATTTTTTAAATATTCCTTATCACATTATTCATCCTAAGGCCATCTAGGTTTATCCATTTATTAATTAACAATGCGACGTGCCCTTCAGGACTCACTAGGTGCTCCAAGGGTGCCACTC
This sequence comes from Picea sitchensis, assembly GCA_010110895.2. NCBI lineage: Eukaryota > Viridiplantae > Streptophyta > Pinopsida > Pinales > Pinaceae > Picea > Picea sitchensis. Next base: position 194,318 of record SNQJ01S0000919.1, on the reverse strand, counting down.
ACCTCATTATGTTTCCCTTGCATGACGTGCCCTTCAGGACGCACTATGTGCTCCAAGGGTGCCACTCACCTCTTGATTGACTTGGTAGACATCAAAACCCCTGGAGTCAATACTCCGCCAGGTGATCTTATGAGAGACTAAGGGCCTCTAAGGAATAAGGCCCCTACCTTATTGCATTCCCCTTAGTATCATCATGAGCGATTGTCGTAGTCAGCGCTCACGACATCGCGGGTATTCTCGAACTAGGTAGTCGTTAACCTACAGTTCAAGCCATTGAGGGAGTGCTAGTAGGCTGTGGTAGGGATGCTATCCACACCTCTCCCTGAACGTCTCTGGTAGTTGTGTGTGATCCCTCTAATCCACATGCGAGTCTGTTCGACAAGCTATCGTCAGTCTGCATCATCAATGAATCATGTCATAGATACATCCATAATCATATCATCTAATCAGATGCATAAATGTCATATATAAAACAATCAAACCCCAATAGTCCACTCCCTGACTCGATCAGGAGTCCAAGGGGTTCCATCGATGCCTCTGCATCCTCGAGGTCTAAAATCCTGCACACTCAGGAAAACCGAATCAAGAACACTTGTCTATGTCAATGCATAAAAATAACATGCCATCAATTCATAATGCCTCATAATCATAATCAAATTCCCAAAAGTATAATAATCCAGATCACTTGTGAGCAAGTGTCCTCAAATAATAAATTCACTTAGTGCATGCAAGAGCGGGATGTTACATCTACATCCCGAAGGATTAAATTTGAAGGACATGGGGGTGGGATTTGATCCACTTATATGTGCATGTGTCACGATACCATTTAATATAGTATCTCTGGTGGAACCACACATTCAAACACTACCTCAAGGTGACCCCATGGCTCCAGGTAAATCCCTCATGGGAATTGAACTATGCCTAATGATGAAAAACTCCTCACTTTGTACCATTGGATCCAACCCCTTTGGGCAATATTTAGCTATATTAATGGAAAGGGAGTACTTGAATTATTGCATTGGAATTATGATTTTACATTATTTTATGTTCAACCAGTATATTTTAAGCATAAATTAGCTTAGCAAAATTTAATTTTAGTTACTTAAGATTAGTTTTAATTTTAATCCTTATTTTTCCTTTTTATACTAACTTTTTTTTCAATAAGTTAGCGATTTAAGGAATCATTTTCATATAGATACTATTAACTTGTTGAGCATAGGACCTACAGACTTGGAACATGTTTGGACAACTTAGAGAAGTGTTACTCTTGGACTTCTATGCCTCAATTACCTAGAAAATATTTCTATGATATTAATATCTGGAATTAAACAATCATGTTATTTATCAATTTGATTTTGATTAGAAATCCATCCCCAATCATCGTTTTTATGCATGGTTTCTAATATGTTCTTCATTATAGTTTTAACGTAAATGTGTATCAAATAAATTGTTGTTTGGAGTCACTTTTAGCCATCAAAATCATTCTAATCTACCTCCATAGCAGTAAAATCATCTTCTTTACCTCAATAGATTGAATTATTTGAATATTCATAATTAATAATCATTTTCATGGTAAGGAAAAGTTGATACTATCGAGAAAGATAACTGATACAATTTTTGAAATTGAAAGTTTGGTATTTTCAAATGTGCAAAGGATTTGTTAATGATATTGAGTCCATAGGGTTGAGTGTTTGTGGAATGTTTCACATCATTAATTTTAAAATCTATTTTTTTGAGCATTTCCATTAACCTTTATTGTTAAACTCCTGGAAAAATATAATTGTTTCACCGAATGAAAGGGAAAATTATACGTGACAGTTGGATTAAAGAACTTTATTGCAAATTATTCACTTGATTATCAATTCTCGTGACCTTGCTTGAGCTTAAACATGTATATCATCATCATGCTTATAAAGTCTATACTTATTAGGTTATAATATTATATATTATTAAAATAATACATACATATACATAGAGGTTATAATAATATATTTCTCATTCACAAGTTATATATATATATATATGTGTGTTATACTATAATATAGTTATATAATATAATTATAATAGTTTATATATAATATAGATAATTTTGTATAATAATATATAGTTATATAATATTGTATAGTTAATATATATTTGATATTAAATATATATTACAAAAATGTATTATATATGTTTTTTATTATATATATATATATATCACTATTATTGTATATATACATTGATTGGAGGGACTATGAACAAAGCAGAGGGATCAATGGATTTCTTGACTCGGGCCAGCATTGAACATCGAAACTGGAAACTAAATGGGTAATATGATGAATCTGAAAAGAGTAGGGGAAAAACTAGATCAATACCATATGATATAAGAAACCACTTCATGTTTTCTATGGATGGGACAATCAATTGATAAAAATGATTAGATCATGGATGATCTTTCTTCTTGTTCGAAACAGTGTTAGTCATCCCATCGAACCTTGACATGTCCTTATTCTCTACACCAATCTATTAGAGCACCTTTTATATCATGTATCTTGAATTTAGTTAGCGGTTGCATGCATCCCTGATAGTGTTCCTATTTCAACCCTCAAAATTGTTTGCATCTAAGTGAGCTACTTACTTGAGCTTGATTTTCCTTATTTTTTTCCATTGTAAATTGATTTTGAGAAAATCAAGTTCAAAGTATAAATATAACTAAAATTCAAGTCTCTTCTACATCAACATGTACCTTAAGAAAGGGTCAATATCATCATCTTAAAATTAGTTTTCATTTTGAATTGCTATAAAGAAGCTATTAATTCGTTTAATTCAATTTTTTGGGCTAAATCCCACATCCCCAATTTTTGGGTTACACTAACCTACATGAATTTCTATATAGATACCAAAGGATACATCAAGATGAATAAAGGAACATAGGAGAAACCAATAGTAGGCCAACTAAAGGCACCAATTGAGATCATAGAGGTTATTATGAAAAACACATCAACATTTTAATAGACCCCCACAATAGTAGAATCATCAGTTAAAAGGGAGAAGAAATATGCTAAAAAAAGTAGTCAATCATGAAAGCCCATCCTTCTACAGATGCTAAATTTCCCATTTATGTAGAATTCATTCCACATCATCTCTTCCATATACATAATTATCTATTTGTTTTCCCTAATAAACCCATGATAGTAACTTGTGTGACAAATGTAGATTGCAACATCTATACACTCTTAGGCACAAAAAAAAATTCACAATCACCATGATCTTCACTGAATCAATCAAAAAATCGTTCTTTGTACATTATATGACCAAAAAGAATGCAAAATGAAGTACAAAATATTTTTTTCATAATGTTTGATGTTAACTTCATCTATTAGCAAATATCTAATATAAGCCTAAGTTCAAGGATGTGATCCCTTCGTGAATTATACATGGTCCAACCATCCAAGTATAATTCCAATAACTTCTAGATATATTCATAGAATGCAACAAAATGCTATGGCTACATTATTCAATTCAAAGAGAATAATATTTTAGGCTTATGGTCCCCATTCCATAGAAAACATTGTAATTTTCTTATCCTTCATATGGTCCCCATTCCATAGAAAACATTGTAATTTTCTTATCCTTCATAGCGATTTGTGTTTGATGCTAGCCCAAAAATTCATTTAAAAAATAGTAGGCCTCATTCCTTGCTACTTTATCAAACAAATCATCAGTAAATGGACTAGGAAAGGGGTCACATGTGTGGGACTCATTGATTCTATAGAAGTTGACACAAATGTCAATTCCACCTATTTTATTTATATATATGACTATCAAACTAATATTATCTCATTCCTCCCTTAGAAATATTAGTGTCCAACATCTTATTGATTTCCTTTTTCACATGTTCCTTATATAACACGTTCATATTGAATAACCTCTTATTTTTCAATCACACATTGAAGTTCAATTCTATATTCATCTTATCAAGTTATTTTTACATGCCCTTAATTTTGGTGAAGGTGCTTGGAAACAAGTCAACATACTCCTATAATAGAGCTATAATATTCATGATGAAGTAGTCATCCTAGTAGTCCCCTATAATAATGATATTTGGCTCATCCTAATTACCAATATTATCTTACTTTGTTCATAGTGGCTCATGGTAATATACCAAATTACTAGTATCCCCGATATCGTAGATAATGTGATATTATTAGATGTATTCAAATTTCAAAGTTACATTATGGGGTCATCCCTTGTAAAATATTTGGTCAGACACTATGAGTGGTCCATTTCTAGGAAAAGCTAAACATATTGAATCACTTTGGTAACTTGTGTATCCTTCCAATAGAGTTAGAAAGTGTTGTAGAATCTTTTCTAGAATTATAGGAAATGGTTTATGTACCATTGTATTTGTACCTATAAATACCAGTTCCTTAATAATGGCTCTAAGGTGTTCATCAATTTATACACACATTATCAAATTGGAGCTTCCTATTCTATTTATAAGGTTACATAGTGGTCCATATGATCCATTGAATTAGACATACCATTGAAATATAGAGACTAGTTGATATAATTGGACTCTAGAATGTTGTTGGTTGGTAAAACCCTAATGTCTACTAGTTATTTATTTTGTATTTCTTCTCTTCTATTCTCCTATGAATGCAATTTGATTTTATGCATTTCTCAATATATTGCAAGGGTCTCTTCCAAAGTGATATATAGTGCTACAATGCTTTACTCTATCATGATAATCTCTACCTCTTTCTCCACAAATTTCATTGTCATTCAAGTCATCAAACATCAACAGGTCCTTAAGCTCTATGCCAATTAGCTTGCATTCTTTTGGCATGAGAAAGAACCACATTATTCATCACATTCCCCATTCTTCCATAAATTAATGGTAACTTTAGAGTCCATTAAATAGGAACAAACACTACACCAACTCAATTCCCTGCTTGTTGGTGGCTTGTTGGTGGATTGATGCAACCCCTCATCCCTACAATAAGATTATTAAACTTATCTAAGACACCTTCATCGAACAATTCTTCTACCTTTTCCACAAGCAACTCACCTTGTGCTGGATATAATGGTTGGATGACCCACTACACTCTTTTCTCAAATGACATCCACCATTATTTAAAATTGAGAATAACATCATTGTTAAATGCCAAATTTCCATGTACCCATTAGTTAAAACTTTAAAGTAAACAAAATATTCTTTTGGTTTTCAATGTTAATGATAAAAACATTCCCTCAGGCTTTAAACAACGTACCTTCTTTTATAATATGATATTATAGGAATTGCAAGAGATGACAAGAAACTACATCAAACGTTTAAAGCGGGCCTAGTCCTATAAAAAAAAAACATACCACCCTCACTGTAAATCAGGGAGTAGTACTTCACATCTTTCTAGTAAAGCAATTTTTTTCCTAGCAAAATTAGAAGCATGTCCGTCATCTTGCACCTCATATTGCTCCTTCCAATTTGATCGTATCACAATGGAAACATATTTCCATAAGAGATAGAGGAATTAAGGGAACAAAATATTCATAGAGGTTAATGGAAAATAACAACAAATGTTTTCATCCTTAATAGCTAAGAGAGTGAAAACAATAAACTAGTGAAGGGGTGTAATGCCTCCACCAACACCCATGATAGTAAGTGCTTGGACTAGATTCATGATTATTTTGCATGCCCAATTTGATAAGATAACGAGTTCTTAGATCAAAAGTTCTCATATTAAATCCCATGTGAGAGCTAAAGAGTGGGATATTGACTGGTTCACCCAGTAGTTTGATCTTAAATGTGAGAAAAAGTACTAAATATTTTTTAGGTCACACATAACATTTAACATTATTCTATGAAGACACAAACCAATATGATATATATATGATTTAATATTGTGACACCACAAACCCCTGTCTTTCATACATATCAATCATCACTTTTAACTTGACATGAGATTGATGTTTCATCCAATAATTTTATTGAATTAACATATATTTCATTCTTTTTCTTATAACAATGGATGGGAATTCCATGAAGAAATATAACTGGGAAGATATCATGTGTGAGAAGGGTAAGGAAAAGTCTTTATGTCTTAGAAAACTTAGTCAAGAAAAACTAGAGAGTTGGAATTGATGAAGTTAAAGAATCCTTAAATTGGACAGTGCAATTCCATTATCACAATTGCTAAATTACCTGCAAAGAAAATATCCTTGAAAATAGGGGAAATGCATTATTATTACATGGCACAAGAACACAAAGAAAACTTTCAAGACTATAATATATTTTAAAAATCTGTTTCCCATGCAAGGAATTCTTTTTGCAAAGGCTCTTTCTACCAACACGACCTTGAAATAATCAAACCCAATCATATAAATGATAAGAAATCATTTATATCATCACTAGTAGCCACTTTATTGTAGATTAAACTTTACTTAAAGATATTCATTTACTCCATGTACTGAGCACATAAATCATGTTCAAATGAAACATTCTTATAGACTCTTTTCCATACATGTCTAAACATAAAGAAATTTCTATCTCAAAAAAAGCATGATAACAATTACATCATACTGAATTCCATCATTGAAAATACAATACTTACCTATTGAATATTACAAACCAACCAAATCAGTGATTTTCCACCCAATTACATGATATTTTGTACTCATTGTTTATGAAATAGGCCACTCTTTATCTAGGCTATGATACCACAAGGAAAAGAAGAAATGCATAATATTTAGGCTAGTCTCTTAATTCACAAAGAAAGAATATTACTAAAATAGTATTTCACTATTGAGTTTTTGAAGATAGAACATCTCTTGGAACCCACAATACCCTCCCCACACAACAAAAGGGAATCTTCATTCTCTACTCAAAGGTCCCTCATAAGCACTCTCCCTCTGTTGATATTTAGTGTGTGCATATAAAGGTCCATGTTGATGTCCGTTAACTCCAGTAGATTTTTTTTGTTCTTGGATCTTCTTAGGGTTCTTCTAGCTTCTTCTCATGATTGTTGCACCACATACCATGGAAATATTATTTTCTTAGAAAAAACTCTCTTTTCCACTCCTCTTTCATCTCCAAAATATTCTCCACACACCCATTCAAATTTTCCCTTTCTATTTATTCATGAGCGAAAAACATGGAAAACAAGAACCTAATCCTAAATTCCTTTTAGTTCCAAGAATATAGGAAATGATTTCATAAATTTTGCGAAAGGTTTCATTCACTTATCATACCTTCTATATATTATATTCTATGGTCAAATAAACACCATAAAACAATGAACATTAAATTAATGGCAATGTGGGTATGAGACATAGGTGGATAGGGATATAAATTCCCCTCAGACCCCCTCACCTTCCCCCTCTTATGGTATCATATCCCTTGTAGGTACTCACACCTAACTCAGTATTGGTTCTTTCATCTGTTTAAAATAATAGTGTTTAGTAGTATTTAACATTACCATGATATGTCTACCTCATGGTGTAAGCAAATTATCTATGAAAATCGTTTAAACATAATTAAACTTAAGTGATTCCAAAGGATTGAAAGATGGGACATTACACAAATCAATCCCTAGCAATGCTAGGTAGGGATCCTTTCCACCCAATATCTTAATGACCTTGAAGTCAAGATAAGTCTTGACCCCGTCAAAATCAACTTCCATATATTCCAATATGTTAATTGGGAGAATGTGACTGATTATCCAAGATTATTTGGATCAACGATTATACCAAGTTTATTCATCCCATGAACTCCCATAACTTCAACAAAATATTTGTGTTTGATCCCAAATCAAGTACGAATTTATGTATGCATTATCCCCTAGTTTTAACCCCCAAAAATCATAATGTAATTATGTAAAGGTGATTTAGGCTAGTGCGCTAATATGTTTGGTTCAAAGAGCCTATATTGATATATATGGCCAAGGGTTGAATTATATATTTTTTACAAGGAATTTAATAATAAAAACACATCATTGGTTGTGATACGAGACAGATGATAATGAAGGGGGGGTATGATTCCAAAAGAGAGGGGGATGAAGGGGAGTCCAAGGGAAAACAAATGTCATTTTTCTGGGTTAATGCATATTTACCATCTAATTCTCATTTAACTTCTTAGATGCACAATCATTGAATGCATGTAAGAGGTTGGTTGAGGAAGTCACCTGACCTAGTTATTGAGAGGGAATGGGTCTGAGTACAATCAAACTTGGGAAATGTGATATTCAACACGCATGGGAGAAAAGGAAATTTTAATGGTAAAAGATGACAATTTTTTCTTGTTGATTTTGCAGAGAAACAGGGGGGATGGGTGCAAGAAAAAGAACAAACCATGCTATGCTTGAGGACAAAAATTATTGGGTTATGTTGATGCTGAAATTATAGGTTGTGTGCATGTGGTGCATATTCCTATTGACCAAATGGCTCAATGACATTGTGAAGGTTTCTTTGAGAACCTATGGAGTAGTTGAGAGTTCTTGGAGTCCCCAACTATGAGATTCTTGGACAACCGAGTGCACTAGATCCTTGGAGGGGAGTGGAAAGGCACGAGGGGCTATGTGGAATAGAAGGGAAGTCCCATTCCTTGGTTTGTTTAGGTTGAGTGGAAGAGAGTTGGTGGATTGGAACTATTGTTGGAGTAGAACATGGGTTTTCAACAACTAAATGTGGAGAGTGGAAAAGAAAGAGGGCTAGACCTCCTTGTGGACTCATAGCCTCAACTCGGGGGTGGATTGTGAACAACAAGCATGTGGTTGGGAGAAATTTCACCTATATGAATCTAGTTGGTTCATCTTTAAATATATAAGTTTTTGGTTGTATTTTTCTATCTTTATCCAGTTGTGTAAATGTTAATTCAAATGATATTATGTTTTCTGGGTATGCATGTATTCATGGATTTCTATATATTTGTAAATTGCATGAATTAATTAGCATGTTCCTATTGCTAATTTATTATGTCAAAGAAAAAATTATTGGGTTTAGTAGGCAAGGCCTTTTACAATTGATATCGGAGATTTTGGTTCAACATTGAACCCATATGGCCCAAACACTAGTACGAGTTTGGTAAACTTGTAGAGTTTTCATCTATGACATATTTGGGGGAATTTTTGGAACTTGAGCGAAATCCCCAAATTTATGAGCAAATTCAGGTTGAATTTGCACTTAGAACGGTTGAGGAGATGTGTAATATCCCCAAAAATAAATTATTATTGAAGTCTGAATACACTTAGGAATTTATTTTTGGTTTTGGTAAATTCGAATTTGGAAAATTATTGACATTTATGGCAATTCCTAATTTGGAATTTAGTTAATTGTAATTTATTGTTATGATTTTTGGGCAAAGATTTGATTTACCCAACCAACTCTTTAACTATGACACTTGTAAGAAACAAATATTTTTTATATTTATTGTTGCGAGACTAATGGAACAACTATCAACTGGCCATGAATCCATGAGTGGGGAACATGTTGGAACTACCTCAAGGCTGAGTTTTACAAGGGAAAATCATGAATTTGGCCATTGGCAGCCCCTGAAAATCAGGGATTTGTAAAGCTACAAAAATTCCCAAGGGGGAAACATAACAAGGCACAAGATGCTTTTGCATATATAGCATATGGGAGGAGGCAGGACGCTTCCTAGTATGCTGGGGGAAAATAATATCATGTGCTGTTATGAGCATTGTTTTCTGAGTGTGAGGCAAGGAGAAGTTTTCTGATATGAAGGAGGACTATATCTAAGGAGGATTTTTGGAGTTCTCCCTCATGGATTCATGGTTAGGGTAGGGGGTGTACAAAGAAAGTAGATTGGTTGTTCTGTTCTATGGTTAGGTGGAACTTGGATGTTCCATTTGTTGTCCCAACACTTTGTTCAGATATGTACTTCTACCTACTCCTTTTTGAATGTATTTTATTGAATTAATAGCTGGTAAAATGAAATGAATTGTGGAATAAGCCCTTACAGTTTGATTGTATTCAATGAGTAAAGTTAAGAAATTTACTGCGTGTGTTAACTATTGATGGAGTTGAGTTATGTAAATACATTGGATATGCATCTAAGCTAAATGGAATTATTACTGTATTAATTCTAACACTTCTAGGCATGTGAATATGTACGTATAGGTATTCAACTTAAGGAATATTATCTGATTGAAGAATGCTAAATGAAATTATGGAAGTGAACATAAGATATATATATATGTGTGTGTGTGTGTGTGTGTATTGTTTTAGGTTTAAATAGGTAGGGTTTTATTAAATATCTAAGAATATCAGACTGGGAAAATGCCAACACGAGACTTAGAATGAATATATAGTTGCTTGCACAGAATTTCAGAACTACTTAAAACATCTAACCACTCATACACGACAAGATTATTGATGCTTGGACACATGATAAATTAAAGTAAAAATTCCATTTATAAGACTATGCCAATGGCATAAAAATGTACAGTTCAGTTATCCCACAGTAAACTATAAACAAAGCTTTTCAAAGTTATACAATCCATAGTACAGATATTGCTCATTTAAGAAACAATATTCATTGGGTTGAAGAAACATCTGTACATCCTATTAAAAAAAAGAATAAAAGATCTGTATAGCCACAGGCTTGGATCCAAATATTTACAAATAGAGTACCCTGGGTAAGTACCCAGTACCACTGAAAACCCGAATCTGAATCCTTTAAACCTGAAAAATAAAATTGGAAATCGAATACCTTTTTCGAGTAAGGCATTGTCCTGGATCCTTTGATTACGAATGTATAAGTTCTGCAGGGAAACCGAGATGGATAATTAGTGTCAAAACATAAGACAATAAAATTTAAATATTGAAGATAAAGTAATTAATATAGCGAAGGTTTTCCACACAGGATTAGCACTTAGCTTGAGGTTGGCGCGAGTGTACCTTCAGTCAGTGTCGTTGAATCGATCTATCGACATGCCAAAGGGGAGGAGTGAACTCTAAAATGGTTGATGGGTACCCTTGCAGTGAAACAAGGGTCCCATCATTAGATGTGTAACCAAACAAATTAATTGATTGCGCAAATGTAAAAGTAGATCATACATTGTTCAACATGTAAAACACTGCCTAAGAAAAACAATCAATAACACACAATATAAATATTCTCTACAAAATTACTAGTTCAGATCACATATAGGACTCTGATATACTGTGCTCATAAGTAATGAAAAACCACATATTTATTATAAAGGAAAATGCAATCAAGAACAAAGTTCGGAATACTTAGGATTTCCTTATTTACAAAGTGAAATTTGACAAGTTAAGTCAAGAATTACAGAAGGATAAAGTTTCATAGGGTAGAGCGTATCCCACAGAGGCATTAGTTTTTCCTAGCTCAAAAATTACAGACAGAGTTACAGGACAAAGAAATCAGTTTCTTAAATTTACGAATTGTTGATAAAATGGAACTCAAATAAGTTAACACAACATTTTTAAATGCACAGAACCTGAGGCAGATGTTATATAAAACCACTAGAAGTATAACTTAGACGGAACTGAGGGTATGTTCAAATAGTTACCTTACAATCTCAACCTTCACCGTATAATGACATGGACCACAAATAATAAAATTATAGGCTAGATGCTAAAAGCGTATTTCAGGCAAAAAGAACTCCCTATACACACAGTGGATAACCCTACAAATATATGTCATGCTCTTTTGAAATGAAATTGAATCACGCCAAGCACTGAGTTGTATATTTTCATAATCAAGATATTTGAATTCATAATATTTAAGAAGAGGCACAAGAGTTCTATATAATATTCATAACTGTTAGTTTAAAACTCAAAGGAATGGAATCATAAACTTACACCGCATAGGAAAAACGCATTTGAGATAGATTCGAAACCACTTTATTATTGCAGATAACTGACTTTCCTTTGAAAAGGACTAAGTAGGATATGAAGAGTATCCCTCTTACTATCACACAGAAGAAAATCATAGTTCCTGTCTAGGATATAAAAACTCAAGAAAACCACGATGCACACAGCCAAACAACGAAATAGACAAGGAGTTATGCCAAAGCAGCAGACCTCTGAAAAGCTCATGCAAAGAATTCACATCTATATCGGGTTGTGTAAACACTAATGACACAGAACAAGAAACTAAAGATGTAGTAAACCCAACATTATATATCACTGAACTATACCCTACACTTTGTAGAAATTCTCGCTCCCTTCGGCATTATTACAGTCCAGGACTTCCTATGGGATTTTTCACAAAGAAAATGTCTATAGTAGGGTATAAGGGTTTATAAAACTGATACAGAGATTAAAAGTGGAGCCACGATAAAACCCTAATCATTTTTTAGTATACTACTAACCATTAAAATGTTATATCAGACCACAAAAGTTCGGACCAATAGAACTAATAGGAATTAGAGGGTGATTGGTGTGCATGATTACCTTTTAGAAACAAAGAGAGTCCAGGTAAAACAACCGAGAAGTTACTTACCTCATATAGGGTAGTATTCAAATGGTGAGTGCCTCCTAGTTTCCTTCCCACCCATATCGAGCTCAACTCCATGATTCTGGCCATGCCACCGATTTTAACATCATCAGGGTTAGTGTTGCATCATTTTGCAAATACATAGAGCCAAGGGAGAAGAATGAAACAATATCCTTAGAAAACCCTCCGCCGAGAAGATTAATGGTGATAGTTACAAGATGTACCTAGGTCATGTGAATAGAGTGAGGTGGCAGAGACACAATGGGCACGGTGGTTGAGAGATGGCCCAAAGGAGTATGCTACATGACACCATAATTGTCGCAGACATGGTTTATTTAAGTCATGTCAGCCTCACCTCTGCAGATCTCTTATCAATATTTATGGTGAGTCCAATGACAGTCTGTTTAGGGTTACAATTTAGTCTTTCTTGCTTTTCTGGTTATGGTTTACTCTTACCTATCAGATTCGTTAGCCCTTGTGCCAAAGTTGGTTATCATGGGAGCGTTAAACGACAAGAAACAAAACCACATGTACCAACCATATAGTCACAATGATTCAGATAATTAACGCTTATACGTACTGGTGCCATGTTATAAATAACTACATATAAAATAACTATGTATTAAAGAGACATTGCATGTAAGATCTATGGATTGAGCAATACATTGATCCTAGGGTTTGTTACATGTATTTATGTAATCCCATAGTATGCCTTATGGTATTTTTGCATGAATAGAATGGAATTACCAAGTTGAATATAATGGTTTAGTTATTAATCTATCCTTTCACCCTCTTTTGGAGAATAGGATTGAGATAGTGTTGTATTTTTAACTTGCACCTGTGTCAAGGAAATGGTACGTGTAAATTGCGGAAGATAAAAGAAGTAATAGAATTATTATGTAGTATAGTCAAGGAATGCCTAAAAGGTATTGAAGACAAATGAACAACTCTAATGACCCTAATTTTTTTTTTTTTTTAATTGGTAAATTTGGGGTACATTACAAGATGATCAATGGCATCTATATACAAGTTGGAGAGTTAAATTTGGCCTAGAAGGTTGAATTTTGTGTTTTTCATGGCCATTGAAGAGTTAGTAAAACCAACGACCCATATTGCGTTCAATTTGGTAGTCAATGGCTGACATTCATTTTTAGTGGTTAAAATTTTCAAGTTCACTGAAAAAAATTCTGAAAAATGATGAAATTTTTTATTTTTGAAATTTTTTGTACAAATGATGATGTGGAACATACCCATGATGTGGAATGACTAGTTGCACATAGACAATGCCATGGTGGTAGAAGGAAGGGGTCATGGAATAAATATTGATGAATTGACGTCCGATATTGCATTTTATTTTGATATCAACAACCCAAATTCATCCTATATTTGTTCAAAAACTGTTATAGCCCTAAATTGCACCATACATGCATACTTGGCATCAGTCCATCTTACTTGCTATTTTTTCCAAGCCATCATTGAGCAACTCTTCTTAAAAACCATATTTTTGAATATGTATGTTCCCTGCACCACTACTTTCCGTGTACACACGCTTGTTGCACCACTACAGCTCACGTACGTATGCTAACTACACCATTACACCCTGCGTATACCCACAAATGTTGCAAAAATTAGAAACTTGCAAGGAATTCATTGAGATTACGGGTTATTGGGAAGTTTCACAACTGTTCCACCACCTATAGTCCGTCACCCAACCAAATAACCATCCTTTTTTCATATAAAATGAGGTGTTGGGGTCTCATTCCTAAGCCAAGCATAAGAACAATGAAACTTTGACCGTTTCACCATACATGCACCATACATGCATGCTTGGCATCAGGCCATCTTACTTGCTATTTTTTCCAAGCCATCACTGAGCAACTCTTCTTAAAAAACATATTTTTGAATATGTACACGCCCTGCACCACTACTGTCTGTGTACACATGCTTGCTACACCACTACATCTCACGTACGTATGCTAGTTTCACCATTACACCCCGCGTATACCCACAAATGTTGCAAAAATTAAAAACTTGCAAGGAATTCATTGAGATTACGAGTTATTGGGAAGTTTCCCAACTGTTCCACCACCTATATCCCATCACCCAACAGAATAACCATCCTTTTTTCATATAAAACAACGTGTTGGGGTCTCATTCCTAATCCAAGCATAAGAACAAAGAAACTTTGATTGTTTCACATCCCCTCCTTGCCCCATAAAATTGCAGCTATCTTGTGAGTTTTTCATAAGAATTTCCCATTCTTGCCCTTTTTCCTCCATCATAAGCCTATGTCATTTCCTTAGAATAAGTGTGAGAGGATAAATATACGTGGAAGTAGAGTCGGATCTTGGTGAAGAGGGTCCCGAACCAGGTTCAAGGAGCAGTCGTTGATCTCATTGTAAGTAAACTTTCTGATATCAATAAAAGTAATACTTTTTCTATCCCACAATATGATGTGTAAAATATTTATTTTTGATTTATGTTTATACTGACATCTAACCCCTAATTCATGTATGCTATGCATGTTTTGTAGTTCTCTTTTTATATGTTTGTGAATGTAGGTCAGCCTTGGGAGGAGGCATGTAGTTAGTGGAGCTATCAAATACGAAAGGATCGACACTAGATGTGGAGTTAAAGGTAGAGTTACCAGATCTTTTCACTTTGTATTTCATGCATGAATGTGGGGTATATTTGGGGTAGTCTAAAGAGTAGGAGACTTTTAGACGATTAGATTTGCCTACATGTTGAACCCTAGTGTAGTCCATAGGGGGGTTTTCCTGCTATAGAAAAAACTTCTAAGTTTTTTGAGTTCAATGAAATTATACGAAGGAAGGAATTTGTTTATGTGAAGAAAATCGTCGTTTGTCAATGGAGTGATCGAAGCTCGACAAAATTATATGAATTAAGTAATATACTGTTGAAGAAATTTTTTTATCACCAATGGAGCGATCAAAGTTTGGTGAAATTATGTGAAGTAAATAATTTGTTGATGCAAACAAAATCACTACTCGTTGATGTAAAATAAATCAACAATCACCAATGTGAATGAATTTGAATATCACCAATGCAATGGAAATCGTCAATGTAAAAAAAAAAATCGATCACTAATGCAAAGAAAATGGTTGATCGTTGTCGTGAAGAAAATTTCCAATCATCGATGCAAATGAATTCACTAATCATCGATGTGGAGAAAATTGTTGATCGTCGATGCAAAGGAATTCACTAATCATCGATGTGAAGAAAATTATTGATTGTCGATGCGAAGAAAATCATTGATCGTTAATGCAAAGAAAATTTTCAATCACTGATGTAAAAAAATTCACTGATCATTGAAGTGAGGAAATTTTTTTAATGTTTATGCAAAGGTATTCGCTAATTACTGATGTGAAAAAAATCATCGATCGTCGATGTGAAGAAAATCACCAATTACCGATACGAAGGAAATCGTCGATGGTTGATGAAACATAAATTTCCAATCATCAATCCAAGAGAAATAACTGAACACTAATGAAGGGGAAAATGAAAGAAAATAAGAGGAGAAAGAGGAGAAAAGGAGGAAGGAATAGAAGGAATAGAAGGAAAAAAAGAGGAAGGAAGAGGAGAGGAGGAAGAGGAAGAAAGGGAAGGAGAAAATAGACAATTTACCAAAAAAAATTGTTTTGGCCATAATAAGAGAAATTTAACTAAGATTTAGATGAAAAATAAGGGGTATTTCCACAGTGGCGAGAGATACAAAAATGCCAGTGAGTTCCACTGGCTAATTCAACTTCATTTTTCCAAAAAACACAAATTAGTGACTTTTGAATATTTGTGTCATGCTCAATAATTGGGACCTAGATTAAGGTTTAATTTTTATAAAGAGATAAAAAATAAGGATCAGTGAGGAAATTTTCCAAATAATGTGAATTTTGGAAAAACATGACAAATGTGGGTATTGGTTAAAAAACAAGAGTGTTGATACTCATTATAGTCCCTAGGTATAAGCATAGAGGAACATTTGGAAATGCAATAGCTTGGTAATGGAAAAAGGGTTTGATATTAATAGCATGGTTTTTTTTATGAGTAGGGGATACTCAAGAAAAGAGTGTTGTTTCAAAGTGTTGTTAACAAGACAATCATATTTTATGAGTGAACATTGTGTGGATTCCATTTCATATTATAATTCCAATATCCAATGGACAAGAAATTAGAGTAGAGTTTGTTGAGTTGGTTAAGACAATAAAGAACTTGCAGAGGAAAGTGAAAAGCTACATAGCACGTAATGAAAGGTTGAAAAATGACTTAAGGAGAGAAAATCCAAATTTGCATTCAACGTTTACTAATCCTAAATGACTTGCAAAGTCATATCACAAATATTCTCAAATGGAATATGAAGCCAGAAGGTGAAGGATATATTTGGTAGGCACAAGTGGATAAGGGAGACTCCTTCACCTTGGATGTAAAATTGCATTGATGGTAGAAAACCTTGCTACAAAAGAGGGAAAGAATATCATGAGGTGATATGCAATTCATGGGATGGAAAGGACATATCTATGAGAGAACATAGGAATACTGAGAGAAGAGTTTCAAGTTTTTGTGGTAAAGTTCCCCTTGCAGATAGGTGAATCCCCCCTTGGATCAATACCCCTTATTTGATCCAAGGAGGAAGGAAAAAAAATGGTAACTACTTTCCCTTTAGACCTATTTCAACAATCAGAGTAAGAGGAAAGAGATGGATGACATACCTTTTTATGATGGTTTTCCTCGATGCTCTAGTCTTTGACCTTGTTGACTAAGCTCATAGATGCAAGAAACGACCTGCAAGGAACAAGATAAATCTCCTTCTTCTACACTATATTGTTAGGTGACAATATATCTATCTATGATGACTTTAACAACAATAGACATGCATGTAACAAGTGACATAAAACATGAAGGGAATAGTCCAAGTTATGTATTAATAGAAAGAAATAATTTAATGAAGCACTTACAATCAAAGTTGATGTTGCAACAACTCCTCCAAAGCTCTCATATCCATCCCTCTCTTGAATGCTTCAAGATCAAAAGTATGATTCTCTCATGGATACTCCCCATTTTTTCACCTTGGAATGCCCTCATTATTTAGGAGGTCGAGGCTTAACCATCATGGAGTATTTTTGGAAATGGTTGAGGATTTATCTCCATAAGTGGGGATTTAGCTTATCTCATGGATATTTAGTTTACCTAAGATGGAGCCATGAGATATGACTCGAATTAGTGATATCATATTCTCATAACTAACCCTTAGAATAAGGTGGGATATCCATAACTCCCTCTAACCACTTCAACGCTCCTCCACCACTAGGCACAGGGAGTTGACAACAGTCCATATACATGGGTAGGGGAGCGTTGACCTTCAAAAATGGTCAAAATATCAAGGTGAAAGGTATTGTTTCGACATTCTCATGATGATTTTTTCTCCTCCATAATGAATAGGGATTATGAAAAATGTTCTTCCATGGTGTCAAATTTGTGACACTTAATAAAGTGCATGCGACACTTAGTAAGGTGCATACGACACTTGATAAAGTGCATGTGACATTTAGTAAGGTGCATATGACACTTACGGTACTTAAGTGTGACATTTGGTGGTGCTACATTTAAGTTTGTAACAGATGCCCCCTAAAGTGTGAGGTCAGAGGAGAAACTGATGGTCAAAACACTTTAAAAAAATAATGATGAAAGGGTGTTGGAGTAAGAGATCCTATTGGAAGCTACAAACAAACATCAGAAAATATATATGTATCATCCCCGAGGCAGGCATAACCATGCTAGAAATAAACTAACCTAAAGCATAGCCGCTGACCAATACACTGTAGATCCATGAAAGTACTAACTAAGGATATGGCCACTAAAGATACAATGTGGATCCATACCTCCATGACATGATTTGATCGTAGCCACAAAAGAATACACAATGGAGTTATGATATAACAAAAACATATCCACAGATGAATACAAAGTGGATCTATGTGACAGTATATACATCAGTGGGATTTATAATATAATGGTTATACTGGAATCTACTACATACTCAAATGATCTCCAACACAGCCTGGGAAAATAATATAATAGAGTGAGCGCCCAACTGTAACACCCCAGGTTTTGAGCCCCCATATTAAATAATGTATTGTTACATTGTTGAGAGGCCAGAGTTCCCAAACAATCATGAAAAGGCCAGTGTGCCTAAGAAATGTAATGTTTTGATCATTATTAATAATAAATACATCATTGGCTACTAGATGGACAAGAACTAGAGTTATAGGGGGCTATGATTCCACAATAGAGGGGGGTTGGAGGGGCTAAGTGCTTATTTATTTTATATTACCCATTTTGTGTAATGGGGGGGGACACAGTTACGTGAGCTCTTGGGGGAAGGCCAAGAGGTTCTTGATCCCCACGAATTACAAAAACCTGTCCCTGGTCTGTGGAAGGGTTCTCTCATTGGAAAATTATCTCATTTGTTTTGGTCATTTTCTCACTCTCATCCTCATCCCCATTCTGGTGTTGTTGTTGGTCACCTCATGTGTTTATTCACTCGATTTTTTCAATGTTCATCCTCTCTCATGGCGTCTGCACTCCATTATTTTCTGTCACCCACTCATATTTCCTCATTTTCGTGTCTTGGCTTGGGAAAAGAAGACGAATTGTTGAAGAATAACCATGGTTTGTTGGCTGTAGATATTTTTGGTGTAATACATCCATGATTTGAGGCCTACATTTCTGAGATTCTTGGCATGTGTTCAAATTTTATCATAGCTATGAGTCCTGAGATTCCAAACATGGAGATTCTAGACTGGCTGCACTGGAGCCTTGGAAGGAGAGGGACCTCCTCAGGGGCTACGTGGCAGAGAAGGGTGGAGGTCTATTCTCTTTGGTAGTGTAGGATGGGTAGAAGAGATTTGGGTACTTGGATTGTTGTGAGTGCTGGAGAAGCCTGCGAGAGATTGAGTGTTGATTGGTTTGGGAAGCCAAATAACACGCTGGAGCCATCCTTGTGGATTCATAGCCCTGGATCAAGGGTGACATTGTTGTTGAGACTTGGAACAACAAAGTCTATGGTTGGGTGGAACATCCTTGGTCTTTATCTAGTTGGTGTCTTCTTTTATAAAAGATAAGTTCTCTCTGTTATGGTTTCCTTTTCTTGTGTATTTATTTCCATTGCATATAAAATTAGTATACCTGAGATTTGGACCTATAATATGCATGCTTGCTAGTTAATACTTTGCATGGTATATTGTGCATGTATTTTATGTTTTGGTATGAATATTGACCATTGAATGGATGTATTTCATGCTTCTTTATTAATTAATTGTTATCAGAGATTCATAATCAACAAAGAGATGTGTTCTTGGTGTGGCATGCCTGACCTATGGGAGGTTGGGTATGTTACAGATTGGTAACAGAGCAGAGTTGTAGTGGTGTTTCCTGGCTTGGGTGGCTAGGGACATTACAAATTGGTGTCAGAGTAGAGTTGTAGTGGTGTTTCCTGAATTGGGTGGTTGGAGACGTTACAAATTGGTATCAAAACTTCTAGTTCAAACATCAGACTATTACAGGACAAAACAAGTGCTAATCGAGAAGATTCGTTGTCACATATTTTATATATCTGGGCAAATTTAGGGAAAAACGGTGGAAACATTTGAGTGAAATCCCCCAAATTCATGAAAGGATATGAGTTTGAATGATTCTAGGATTGTCTAAGAAGTTAATGGATTCGAACTACAGAGTTATGAAGCCGAATTCGACTTAGAAGGTCGAAAAAATTGAGTTTTAATGGTCGTTGTAATACTGGACAAAGTTTGGCAAAATTACCAATTCGATGACTGGGATTGATTCGGTGATTTGAAAATGAGGAACATCGACAATTCTTATCCATTTTCGTTGTTTTGGGAGTTTGGTGCAACCTTCCCCACTCCTCAGAGAATGATCACTCTCACCAGGACCTTCTCTAACTCTGGCTCGAAGAGCTAAATGTCCTTCAACTTTCCCGTCGGAAGTTCTATACCCACAACAACTCTTCCAATTTGATCTCCCTTCCAAAATGGGAAATCAGAATTTTCAATTTCGCTAATTCTATAGTCACACACCTAGTGCTCTACGATTCCCCGAATCCCGATACGGGTCAAATCGTTGACTTTCTCCCCCCTTTCTATCGGAGCTTTTCCCTGTCGGGATATCGCTACTCGCGATGTCAACAAATTGAAACTTCAACCTCCGAACCCCGATGTGTCGATTCTCTGATGACACCTATCCTCGCTACTTTTTCTTGGACCCCACACACCTATAGAAATCGGGAACTCGCCGATCGGAAATTCACGATTTCCTTGGCACCGTTTCACAGGACCTCCCAAGTCCCGAACCCCGATACGCGATGCCACCTGTCAATACCACACACTCTCGCCGTGGGACCCGTCGTAATTTGGGGTTTCGCGTATCCTCCGCGATCCCTTTGACACCAAAAGTCCCGAAGTGTCGAATCTCGACTCTCCATGATCGTGCGCCACGTGTCTCCACTGAGATCAACGACCCTGTTTTTCTCAGGAAATCATTGATCGCGATTTCGTCATATGAGAGTCCCTCGACCACGAGAAACCTGATATCCCGATGAGTCAAGTCCCGATGACTCTCCTTCCCATGCACCCATGCTTAAATCCTACGCAACTTTCCTCACAATCCAGTGGTTGTCGGGGCTTTGCCGATTTATCCTGCGAATCCTAACCGTCGACTCTTCCTTCTTGATGTTTCTTTGAAACGACTAAGTACACCTGCCGAAACTTGCTCTCCAAGTCTGCGCTTGCAGCTCCTACTCGAGACCTTTCTCGACACCAAGCTTTTGGGATTTTTTTCCAATGATATTGTAAAGGTGCTATCCCTCTTGAGCTTAGTTACTCTGAATCCTTCTGAGGAATGTATGCGCACTCCTTGCGCCCGACGTTCAACCACTTCTCAAGCGTTGAACCCTTCAGACTCTGTGCACTTCCTGCAACAGCAGTCCTGAGCTCCCTGCTCAGATTCACAACTGAGGCTTCAAATTCAGCCTGCACTTTCCCTGCACGGCTCTACCAACCCAAATCAACTTCTGGGCAAATGAGAATAAGAGTTTAACTGTATAGCCTCATCAACGCACTCTATGCAGATGAATTTGAATGCACTCTATGCAGGAATCTCCTGGCCCAAACAGAGAAACAATTGAAACTCATTCTCTTCTCTCTCACAGATTTCAAATCAACTATGAAATCACATACACAGCATATCAAAGCAAATGTATGACATAAAATAAACATCCATGAGCATATTATCAACACAGAGAAACCACACAAACCATGAAGTTGAATCAAAATCTTTCTTCTATTAATTCAATCTGTACATGGGTGTTCTTCACAAGTTCTCTGCCTGCTCTTCTCTTCTTGCTCCTGTTTGGTAATAATACAATGATACAAGGGAGGGTGTCTATATCCGTTTTCCCTCTCAAAAACTACAACTATCAAATCCATAATTAAATTCCTATCTAACAGCATTAAATCTATTAAATGCCTTCCTATCTACTAAGGACGAGAGCTTATCCACTGAAGGTCCCCTTTACAATACAAGTGCGCTTCTCCATGAATGACTTCATCAAAGAGCGATGCAATAACTTCCAAAGTATTTCAAAAGTTGTACTGGCATTGTCCAGCTAGTTCCTCTAAATGTGTTGGCTCGCTTGATATGTTGTGGATGCTCCTACATCATACTCCTTGGCTCAAAAGTTTCATGGGCTCATGTCCATGAGTTCCTGCACGGTCTGTCCATGCCTCTGTATGACTGCTTCATTTTCCCAGCTAGCATCCTCCACTGGGTGATTCTTCCATTTCACTAGGTACTCGAAGCACTGCTTCCGCCTGGTCTTCTTTCCTACTCGCTTGTCCAGTATGCACTCCATCTGCGGCTTTTCTGCAACCGGCATTTGCTTCTGCCACTGGATTCCTGGTTCTTCAGTTCCAGTCTCTATTTCTCCAGCCCTGTATGGGTATAAATCCGAAACATTAAATATCGTAGATATCTTGATGTCCTCTGGTAACTCAATCTCATAAGCGTTCTCCCCGAATTTCTTCAGGACTTTGCATGGCCCAATTTTCTTCATTTTGAGCTTGTTATATGTTCCCCTTGGGAACCTCTCTTTCCTCAAGTGCGCTAGAACAAGATTGCCAAATTCAAACTGAATTTGTCTCTGATGATGATATACTCTGCATTTGTATTCCTGATTTGACTTTTGCAATCGATGCTTCACCTTCGTGTGAAGTTCCTCCATCGCTTCAGCGAATTCTTCTGCGCTCGCACTGCTATTCACAGCCTGTTCTGATTCCCTAAGTTCAAAAACTCCTCTCGGCTATGTCCCATATACAATCTGGAATGGGATTTTGCCTGTACTCCGAATCACCGAATCATTGTACGCAAATTCTTCCCATGGAAACACATTGTCTCAGCTACCATGGTGCTCTGTCACCAAGCTCCTCAGCAAGTCTCCAAGACTTATGTTGACCACCTCGGTCTTTCCATCTGTCTGCGGATGGTAAGCTGAACTAAAAGCCAAGTTAGTTCCCAGCTTCTTCCATAGTGTCCTCCAAAAATGACCTATGAATTTCGTATCCCTTTCCGAGACTATGCTTCTCGGCAATCCATGTAGTCTAACAACCTCTTTGAAAAACAAGTTTGCGATGTGGGTCGCATCACTGGTCTTTTGATACGGAATAAAATGTGCCATTTTAGAAAACCTGTCTACCACCACAAAGATAGAATCAACCCCTCTTTGCGTCCTTGGCAGTCCTAATACAAAATCCATGCTAATTTCCTCCCATGGCCTCTCTGGTATGGGTAATGGATGATAAAAACCCGCGTTCTGTTTTCGGCCCTTCAAATAATGACAAATTCGACACCTGTCAACAAACCTCTTTACATCTGCTCACATGCCTGGCCAAAAATATGCTTGGCTCACCTTCACGAATGTTTTATCGTGTCCAAAATGACCTGCTAAGCCCTTGTTGTGCTTTTCCTTTAGCAGATTCTCCCTCATGGAGCAATTCGGAATGCACAGTTGATTGCCTCTGAACAACAATCCCTCCTGGATCATGTAGTCTATCCATGGGCTTTGATCTCTGAGAACTAGATTCTCGGCTGCCTCATAAGCTTCTCCGAAGTCTGCATCTCCAGCATACATATCCTTCATATTTTCAAAACCTAATGTCTTGACTAGGAACTCCTGCAGCAACAAACACTTCCTGCTCAAAGCATCAACCACTTTGTTAGCAATCCCTAAAATGTGTTTGATCACAAATGTGAAATTTTGCATATACTCTACCCATTTTGCATGTTTCTGGTTCAACTTATCCTGTTGACTTACAAACTGCAATGCATGATTATCACTGTACAATACAAATTCCTTGTAATACCTCCACTTTTTCAATGTCTGTATGATGGCATAAAACTCTTTATCATATGTGGAGTATTTCAGCTTTGCTTCATTCAGTTTCTCACTGAAATATGCCACTAGCCTGTCATCCTAACTCAAGACGGCTCCTATGGCATACCCATTGGCATCACACTTCACCTGAAATGTCTTCTGAAAATCTGGCAACACCAACACTGGTTGCTCTGTGATCTTTCGCTTCAACAAATTGAAGCTCTTCTCAGCCTCTGCTGTCCAGTGAAAAGTCTTATGCCGCTTCTTCACTGTGTCCATCATCGCTGTGCTAATTCCACTGAAATTCCTAATGAACTTTCGGTAGAAACTAGCCAGTCCATGGAAACTCCTCACCTCGAAAACATTTCTCGGTGATAGCCAATTCTTGATCACGTCCACCTTTTCAGGATCCATTTTCAACTCATTTGCTGATATGACAAAACCCAAATAAATGAGCTCTGTCTTCATGAAGGAACACTTCTTCATGTTGACCAACAACTTCTCTTGCTGTAGCCTCCTCATCACAATGGCCAAATGTTTCAAATGTTCAGCCTTTGTCTTGCTGAAAATTAGTATATCATCAAGATATACGATGACAAATTTCCCGATGAATTCCCTCAAGACTTCATTCATCAGTCTCATGAATGTGCTCGACGCGTTTGTCAAACCAAACGACATGACCAACCATTCATACAAACCCTCATTTGTATTGAATGTTGTCTTCCATTCATCACCCTCTCTCATGCGAATCTGATGATATCCGCTTTTCAAATCAATCTTTGAAAAATAATTTGCTCCACTCAGGCAATCCATCAGATCATCCATTCTTGGCAGTGGAAATCTATACCTGATGGTGATTTTGTTTATCGCTCTCGAATCAGTGCACATTCTCCATCCTCCATCCTTCTTCGGACTCAGTACCGTTGGGACAACACACAGACTCAAGCTTTCTCTGACCAGTCCTTTATCCAGCAGATCCTGTACCTGTCTTTTGACTTCCTCATTCTCCTAAGGCGTCAACCTGTACGCTACCTTATTTGGTAAACTTGCTACAGGTATGAGATCTATGTGGTGACTCACACTCCTCATCGGTGGCAACGAACGAGGTAGTTCGTCCATGATGATATCAGTGAACTCTCCCAACAGTTCCTGAATCTCTTCTGGTAGGTCATCCACTCTTGTGCTATTTAGGACAATTCTCGGTTTCCTGACCACAAAGAATTGTGGATCTTCGTTCTTCTCCACCTCTGTGAGAAGTTCCTTCCCACTCATGAGAAGTATGGTACTGCTTACTTACGGATTCACCTCCTTGTCCTTTATTGGAAGCAATCTGTGTGTCCTTCCATCCTTCTCTAAGGTGTATGTGTTCATTCTCCCATCATGAACCACATTTCGGTCATACTGCCATGGTCTACCCAATAATACATGACAGACATCCATGGGAATGACATCACACAAGATCTTATCCTTATATTCACCCATTTTAAATTCAACCAAGCATTGTTTTGTAACACTTACCTGGTGTCCTTTCTGCAACCATGACACTTTATATGGACTTGGGTGATTGGTCATTTCCAGCTCTAGTTTCTCCACCATCTCGGTCGAAACGAGATTATCAGTACTTCTGCTGTCCACGATGACCTTGCATTTCCAGCCCTTGGTCTTGCAAGTCGTTCTGAACAGTCTAGTTCTCTGGGCTGTGTCCTCCACCCCTTTCTCGGGTGTTAACAAAATTTTATGCACCGTTAGTGACTTCCCACTTCCGGCATCTTCATCCTCATCATCACGCCTCTGCGCCTCAGTGATGTGAGTTTCTCCTCTGTCCACTTTCCTGTCTGGACAATCCACGGCTTTATGTCCGTCTTTTCCACATGTAAAACATGTGATGATTCCTCCACGGCCTCTTCCTCTACCTCAGGTACGAGGAATAGCGTTGGCATCAGCATATCCGCCACCCTGATCTATATGCTGCCTCCTCAGCTCAGCATATTGCTGTCTCTGTTGTGAGGTTCCACCTCGCTCAATCTTACCCTAAGGTCTCTGCCATTCCTCCTTGGGCTTCTGAGTTCTATCTTGGGCAATTTCCTTGCCTCTGGGCTAACTCCTGCCTCGCCCTCGCTGACCCTGCTTGCAGCTCAGCTTCTCCTCGGCTTTCAGAGCCATCTTGTACGCATCTTCCATCGTCCTGATGGTTAGCATGCTTAACTCATCCTGAATGTCATACCTCAGCCCATTCAGGTATCTTGCCACCTTTTCATCATCGCTCTCCCGATGACCTGCTCGAATGTTGAGCCTGTAAAATTCCTCGGTGTACTCCTTCACCGTCATCAACTTCTATCTCAGGTTCTGCATTCACCTGAACAGTGTGATATGATAATCTTTGGGGATGAATTTTGCTTTCATCTTAGCAATCATCCGATCCCAGCTCTTGATCTTCTTTTTTCCTTTGCAGCGCCTATCAGCCTGCAACTCATCCCACCATAAGGCTGCATGTCCTTTCAACTTAGTAACAGCGTGCCTTACCTTCTTGTCCTCTTCGATATCCTCATAATCGAAGTTTGTGTCGAGTGCTCGGATCCAATCCAACAACTCTTCTGCATTTAGACTCCCCTCATAGACGGGAATGTCCATTTTGGTCTTAGAACTCATTCGGGCGATGGATTTTATCAATCGCTCTGTGGATGTGTCCTCTGCTGTGATTTCTTCGGTATCATGTCCAGCTTCCTCTTCCACCTCGAAATCACTGAACTCTACTACACCAGCTCCGCGTCTCTGCGCAGTCTCCATCTCCTCAAGCGTTGCTCGGAGATCTCTCATTCGACGCTCCATTTCTGGGTTTCCTGCTGGTCTACCCCTTCTTCAGGCATCCCTGTCTTATCGATCAGGTGACTGCCTCTCTCTTCTGGGCGACATGGTGAAATCCTCTTCTCTTTGCTACCGGAACAAAGAGAACTCTTCTCCGGCTTTGATACCACTTGACGCGAAAATCGCAACCCTCACGGTCGGACCTGCTCTCACCAGGACCTTCTTTTACATAGGCCCGAAGAGTCGAAGACTCTTCCTACTCCCGTTGGGAGTTCTCAATACCCACAGCTATCTCCTCGGCGATCTCCCTTTCTCTTATCGGGAAATCGAGTTTCGTGGTATCGCGAACCTGTATGCACAATCTCGTGCAACTCCAAACCCCGAACCCCGATGGGTCAACGGGTCAACGCCTTCGTATGTCGAAGTTTTCCCTATCGGGAAATCGACACCTCTGATGTGGTGATTTACTCGTCCCACAAAACCCCGAACTATGAACTCCGACGCACGTGTGCTATCCTCCTGTCACGTCACCTCTCTCTCCGTATATCGGGGATCGCGTGATCGTGATTTCACCGTTCACAATTCCCTTGCAACGGAAAGTCCCGAATGCTGAATCCCGACCTCCCGAGATCTTGCGCCACCTATCCTATCACAACCGACGACTCCAATTAATTTGGGAAATCGCTATTCGCGATTTCAAAAGGTATGAAACTCTTGCCTACGCAAACCCTGATATGCCGATATGCGATGAATCTTGGTTCCTTCTTCCTTCGCCTGAGGACTAACCTCCACTCAGCTCCTCTACAATCTGATAATCTTCAAGATTCCGCAAATCTCTTATGCGAATCCTGTCCGCATGTTCTCCTCCTGGGTCTATTCCTACGGTCTCCACGAAGGAACTATCCCTCCTGAGCTTAATTTCTCCCCGCTCCTTCAACTGAAGGTTGGCGCACTCCTTGCGCTCGACATCCAATCACTCTCTAAGTGTTGGATCTTCTGGACTCTGTGTACTTCCCCTGCACGACTTTAATAACCCAATCCAACTCTGGGCAGATGAGAATAAGAGCTCAACTGTCTGGCCTCATCAACGCACTCTATGCGGATGAATTCCACTACACTCTATGCAGGAATCTCTTGGATCAGACAGAGAAACAATTGAAACTCATTCTCCTCTCTCTCACAGATCTCAATTCAACTATGAAACCACATACACAACATATCAAAGAAAATGCATGACAGAAAGAAAACATCCATGAGCATAATGTCAACACAGAGAAACAACACAAACCATGTAAGTGAATCCAAGACTTCTTTCTATTAATTCAATCTGTACATGGGTGTTCTTCACCAGTTCTCTGCTCTGCTCTTCTCTTCTGAATGCTTGATAATCATACAATGATACAAAGGAGGGTGCCTATATTCCGTTTTCCCTCTCAAAATATGAAGCTATCAAATCTACAATAAATTCCTATCTAACAACATTAAATCTAATAAATGCCTTCCTATCTACGATACAATACAAGTGCGCTTTATTATATTAACTCATTAATGTTTGGCGCAACAAATATCAAGGTAAAATTCAAAAAGAAGTCTGCTGGCTTGCCCAACTGTCTTTCCCTGCTCCACGCGCTGGCTCGCTTGATGAGTGAGCGATGCTCCTGCATCAGCCCACCATGCACAAAACCCATGTACATCAACCATGTACATCAACACCATACAATGTGCCAAAAGATATCATCAATGGAGTGTGTCAACCATATGCCTCTACCAACATGCCTACCAATATGCCAACCATGTGCATCTACCAACATGTCAAACAAATGTCATATCACTCATGATATGTATCCACCATGAACCAAGTATCACAATCATGTATCTCAATCAATCAAGTGTCTCCATTATATCATCCCACATGTCATGTACTAAGGTATTAAGTAATACCAATGGTGTACTTTTAGCCAAGTACAATCATAAAACATATACCATCTATGAGTGTACCAAACATGTACATCAACATATATCACTACTTGTACCAATCAAGTACATCAACCATGCACTGATGCATGTATGCCAAATCCACAAAACACGTGCCAATCAAACTACTAGTAGGTGCCTCTACCAGTGTACTAGAACTGTATCAATCATGCATCAACTATAGATCAAACTCATCAATGATGTACAACATGATCACCTCATCAACTCACCAACTGTATGTTACAATATGTAGTCCAACCATATGCCAAATGCATGCACAAAGACATCCAACAAAAATGATTCAATAATACATCATAAGATATATCAATGAAACTCAAGATATGTACCAGCCATGTATCCCAATAGATCGGCCTCAATCCTCCATCTACTACACCAAATACTAATCATCCAACAATACATGTACTAGTAGTGTGCTTCAATATATCAATGACATCTCTAGCTAACATCATCAAGATATATCACATAACCAAGGTACCATAACTTCACTCTCATAACCATCATTGTTCTTCAATAGAAAATGCCTCAATCCATACTCATGGGTTAGTGCCACCCATCCAAGATATCCTTTCATTTTATATCATCACTTTACATAATCCAATATGTAATCATGAAAACTTGCAACAAACAATGTCATAACCTACAACAAACTATGTCAGACCCTACAACACAGAGTTGTACCATCACATCAAGATGCAACCCATGTGCATAACCCTTTTCCCCAGGATTTATCATATATAGATGATCTACTGCACAGACATCTCGCGTATGTATGCGACCTATTCAAGGTCAGCTTGTGTATGTACTCGACTGTTACCACTGTCACCCGCATATGGTTTAGTAGATGACACACTTGAGCTTCCCTTAAGGCTTCCATTATTATTTGGTTGTTTAGTCTTCTTCACCCACTTCTGAAGGTGTCCCTACTTCTCAGAACTTGAGCTCCGAGCTTCCATATTTTCAAAGATGTCTCCCTTCGTTACTTCATTCCTTCTTCTAGTCATGCTATATGAAGTCCTCATCATGGAATTTCTTCTTGTGTTCCAACAATCCTGGGATTTGTGGCCAAATCCACTACAGCTGTAGCATCTCATGTTGTGACAGTGAACAACAATGTGTCCTACTTGATCACATCTCCAACACCTTATAATGTTATTAAATATTCCATTATTTCTCCTTGCATAAGATCTACATTCCAAATCTTTGTGACCATATTCATTACATGAATAACATTGACTATGAAAAATACTTTCATACCTTTGCTTTGGTGTCCATCTTCTTCCCATGATTATACGAGGAAATAACCCTATATTTGAAGAAAGAGCACAGAGGCATAATTCCAGGGGGAGCGATGGTAACAGGGGGAGCATGAGCGATGCATCTTCAACATTACATCAAAGTGATATCCCTTGTTCAAAAGGGGAGATATTATTCAGAGGGAGATCAAAGGCATTCAAGCGGGGGGAGCAGCCCCAAGGAGAGCTCAAGCAGGGGGAGCAGCCCCAAGAGGAGAATGACCCTTTTCCATTGATGTCAAAGGGGGAGAGATAGTCACATTGATGTGATTGATGATTATTGATATGGAGAGATTGTGACATTGATGTGATTGATGACTATTGATGTAGAGCAATGCCTTGTTTACATGTTTACATCAATGATTGGTGTTGACATCAATGTTGGTATTGTAGTGAATGGAGGATTGAGGCTGATCTGTTGGGGTACATGGTTGGTACATATTTGAGTTTCATTGATATATCTTATGATGTATTATTAGAAGCATACTTGATGGATATCTTGATGCATGCATTTGGCATATGGTTGGACTACATATTGGGACATGTAGTTGGTGATTTGATGAGGTGATCATGTTGTACATCATTGATGAGTCATAGCTTGATCTATAGTTGATGCATGATTGGTACACTTCTAGTACATTGGTAGAGGAACCTACTAGCAGTTTGATACGCACATGTTTTATGGTGGATTTGCCATACATGTATGAGGACTCATCTTGTTGTGGAATTGGTGCATGGTTGATGTACATGTTTGGTACACTCATATATGGTATATGTTTGGATGATAGTACTTGGCTGAAAGTACACCATTGGTATGAATTGATTATCATATAATTTGGTACATGATGTATTGGATGATATAGTTGAAACGCTTGATTGATTGAGATACATGCTTATGGCACTTGGTTCATGGTGGAGACATGTCATGAGTGATATGCCACTTGTTTGGCATGTTGGTAGATGCACATGGTTGGCATATTGGTAGATGCACATGGTTAGCATGTTGATGGAGGCATATGATTGGTATACTATTGGCACATTTTTTGGTACATGATGTATTTGTTCATTCATTGACATATCTTTTGCTTCATGATGTTTGGTATGGCATGAGTTTGATGCATGGACAGGTCCAAGGATCGTCGTGTGGTAGCATATTGTTCATTTTGCAGAGAAGATAGGGGGAGGAATACCCATAGGGGGAGTCATTCTTCTTCCCATTATTCTAGGAGGAGATATTTATCATATGCATACTTGGTAAAATAACCCTATTCATGAAGAAAAAGCACAGAGGCATAATTCTAGGGGGGGAAATTATCACAGGGGGAGAATGAGCGATGTATCTTCATCATTACATTAGAGTGAGATCCCTTGTTCAAAAGGGGAGAGATTATTCAGAGGAAGATTAAAGGTAGTCAGACAGGGGGAGCATCCCCAAGGAGAGTTCAAGTAGGGGGAGAAGCCCCAAGGGGACAATGAACCTTTTCCATTGATATCAAAGGGGGAGAGATAGTCACATTGATGTGATTGATGATTATTGATGTGGAGAGATAGTCACATTGATGTGATTAATGACTATTGATGTACAGCATGCCTTTTCTGCATGTTGACATCAATAATTGGTGTTGACATCAATGTTGGTATTTCCATCAATGCCAAAGGGGGAGATTGTTGGATCATGTTGTCATTTATGCCAAAGGTTTAATTAATTGATGTCAAGTGATTGATTGATTGATTGATTCCAAAGGATGATTGATTTATTGATTGATGTCAAGGAATTGGTTGATGCCAAAGGATAATTTAATGATGTCAAAGGTCAAAGGTTTGATGTATACATTGTTACAGGTATGAACT
>SNQJ01S0000919.1:120461-154815 GCA_010110895.2 Picea sitchensis | reverse complement strand
CCTTTGTGCGTGGTGACATCCTTGACTGCTCCATAACCGATTGCCATCAATGACAACCTTAACCATCTGCGTCAATCTTCTGTTATAGCCATATCTCCAACATACATGTCTTATCATAGTATATTGATGAATATGGATCAATGAGTTGTCATTGATACATTATGCATAGATGAAGATGGATCAATGAGTTGTCATTGATACATGATGATGAAGATGGATCAATTGGTATATGATGCAAAGATGAATCATTATTGTCTTATCATGGTTGATAAGGTGTACAAATGGATGAACTCCAAAGTGGTCCCCTTATGGTGAAAGCTCTCACGGGAAGACGCTTTGTGGTTGAGTTGTCCTTGAAGTATGGTTGGAGAACCCATTCTTATATATGGAATAATGAGATGAAGATCAATGAAGTTGTTAGTGAAACTATCCTAGATGGATAGTGATTGTCATGCCATTTTTGGTGGTATGTGGAATGTCACATAACTCCTCATGGTTTGAGAGTTATGGCCCTACAAAGATGAAGGACCCTCATATGTTGGCATGAAGCCCCAAGAGGTCAAAGAAGTCAAAGTGCTTGAAAATAAGAAATTGTTATTTAAACGGTAAAATGAGGTGACAAATTCAAGGAGGAATATTTAAATGATAAAGAAATGGAGAACTTTCTAATTATGGAAAGTGGTTAACCCTAAAATGAGGAAAATAGGTTAAGTGACCTAGAAATGGGTTAAGTAACCTAGAAATGGGTTAAGTGACCTAGAAGTGGGTTAATTGACCTAGAAGCTGCTTCTAAGGAAGCTACTCAGAGAGTATAAATAAGAGGCAAGGGTCTGTTGTGTAAGGGCATCTTTTGTGTATCTCTTGTGTATCCCTTGAGTATGTATTGAATATCTATTCTGAGAGAGAGGAGATATGGAGGATCTCATGGACACATCAAGTTTCGAAAAGTCTGAGGTCATGACGACAATAGTATCGAAAGTTCAGAAACCCTAGTTTCTAAGGTATACATCGGATGCAGTGAGCCAGGGCACGTACATACGCGGGTTGAATGAGGACATGGCGCGTACAATGGATGAAGTCACGTAGACTTGTGTGTGAGCCGGTACTGGGCTCTTGAATACTGAAGCAGGTTCCATATCTACACTCTATGGGATCAGATCTGTCATAGAAACTCTGGTATGGTTACATTGTTGTCTTGATGGATACTCTTTCTTGTTGTGTAGTGAATTCTTAAGGAATTCTTGTTATGACTGTTGGGATGTGGTTTGTGTTGGTTGATGGAGTGAGAAACACTCTTATGATTCAGTATCGATATGATTGCTATAGTATGTTGATTTCTTATAAATGATTGAGTAGCATTCATATTGTATGGTTGAGGAGCATGAGTAAGTTGTTGGAGAGCTTGGATGTGTTGTGATTGGTTATGGTTCAGATTGGACAGTGATAGATAGAAGAGAACGTGATTGAAGGTTGCAGAGGATTTGAGTTCATCTTGAAGAGAAAACCCTAAGTAACTCAGAAGTGATACATAGGCTATAGTACAGACTAGCCGCGTACATAACCGAGCTGTACTACTAGTAGGGCTCATACATACGCGTGATGCACTACCAAAATGTCACTTACCTATTGACAAATGATATATGTTGCGGATTGTTGCCTCATCTCAGTTGGTGCTGAGGATGTAAGCCGAGTCTTGCATTATAGAGCTAGTGCTCTTGTAGATTTGTACTCTATTCAATTGTTGTTGATAACCCAAGGATTGTAGTTCGTAATAAAAGGAAAATTGTACATACATCTTTTGTTCCTTGTGGTGATGATTTGTTGATGATATATTGCTGATATATGTTCACATCTAACTGATTATAAATGACAACAATAAGTAATGAGTAAATGGTGATTGATAACTAATGAGTTTTGTGAAGGGGAAGTTCTGGGAAAAAGAGACCTACAGTGTTCACCCCCCCCCTCTCAGTGTAGTCGGTGTGTCCAACACATATCAGTAAGAAACTTCCAATGAAAACATGTCTAAAAACTCCAT
The DNA here is from genome assembly GCA_010110895.2 of Picea sitchensis. Lineage (NCBI taxonomy): Eukaryota > Viridiplantae > Streptophyta > Pinopsida > Pinales > Pinaceae > Picea > Picea sitchensis. The sequence goes on along the minus strand of SNQJ01S0000919.1, from coordinate 152,777 downwards.
TTCGGTTTGGATGTACCTATGCAGAGCCCAAAGATATTTTAGGACCAGATTCTGCTTAGAGTCTTTGGTACCCAACTTGGTGTGTAACGTATGGAAAGTAACGGTGAAATCCGACACTATTTGACCCCTCCCTTGGCACAATGTGGTCCATCTTGTGTACTGGTCATCATAACTTCCAACATGGTAATATTGTTCCTTGAGGGCATCAACAAAATCCACTCAAGTGGGTCCTAACCCAAAAATTAGGGACTCATCCTCAACATGTTTTTCATAGTAAGTCTCCCACCAATATCTGACATGGGGAAGGGCCTTAAGGAGCGCGAAGGTGATCTTTTCACTGTTGGAAACATTGTGGACAAATAAATGACCCTCTAGTAGATTTAACCATTTTTCCAAAGCATCTACGTCTATCTAGCCTTCAAATAAAGGAATATCAAATTTAACTTGTACCTTTAAGGGCGTTGTACCTCTGAAGTGACTTCTAGTTTAAGGTGCCTTCCTTGTTGTCGGCCGCCATTGAAGGATATGGGAGAAATTATCGATCATCTAGTTCCTCTGTCACATGAGGGATTCCTCGAGCAACAATTTGAAATGATCTCCTGTCCCGTTTTCCCTCTTTTATTCCGCCATAGAAATTTTCTTGGGAGTGTGATAGAATTTTTCCTCAAGAGAAACCATCTTGAGACCCAAATATCTATACCCTGACCTCATTAGGGACATGCACTAAGAACGAAAAGGAGCATATCGCTCTGATACCATTGATCCAGATTATTTTGGGGAACGATATGAAGGTATAAATATAACAGCGAAATAACAAATAAATAAACAAAGATATGGAAAAGAACATAATAATACAATAAATCTCATATTCTATTAATGACTATCTAAAATACAAAAGACTGTAAAATGCAAAAACACATAAGCTAGATAGAATGGTGGTAGCTTATCTTTGAGAAGAGATGTGTTGGCTACATTCATTCGCAAGAAGATGAGTATAATGAGGCTAAAAATTCCTTTTTAAAATTAAAAATAAATGAGAAAACCATAAACATCCAAAACCCTAACCCCAAGAGATGAAATGAAAAAAGGTTTGTGGGCCTCGATGGGGGTAGTTTATACGTCAACTTCCCGAGGGTGTAACGTTTTCATATGATCTCCTGTTGGGGTGCTTAATACACCATTGGAAAGGTATAAACTAGGAGTAAATATTCCATTCGACCTAGAATCTTCCTCCAATTATATCCTAGGAATTGTCGAGCCCAAAAAAAGTTGTTTAGGGCCTAAAACGACCCCATAAGTTTGGGACCCAAAAAGATGTAAACAAACTGCCAAAATGGAAATTGGTATTTGAGCTAGTGGAATAGGTGGGTGGCCACCGATATCCACCTAGATCACCTGCATAGTATTTAAAATATAAGCTATTTGTTTCTACATCAAATGTGACACTTGCATAACTAGTATCTCATCAGATTTGTCCAACAAATATGGGATATGAATTGTCGGGTTTTGTGTTGCTTGAGGAATGGTTTTAGATTCATCTGCATAGAGAAAATATATTAGTTTTGAATATGAAGGTCTCCCTCATCCCCTTGCACATCCTTGCAATATAAGAAAAACAAGTGTTGAATCCCTAGATATGTTATAATTAGATAAATGGGATTGTTACTTGAGTTATTTACCTACAAATAAAAACCTCTATTGATATGCAAGAATCCTGTGCAAATGCTCCATCTTAGATTTAACATAAAATATAAGGTCCCTACAATGTATCCACATTATTCAAGTTTTTCCTAAAGGGATTTATATCATGATTTCATAGCTTTCTAATGAACTTTTTCCCCCCTAAGTCAGGGTAAACATATTTAAACTAAATAATTGGAATTTAATCAAATAATTTTGGTAAAAAATATTATTCATACCTTATTCACCCCCATAGATATCATGACCTAATCTTCAAAATGTACTGAGGAAATAAATTAAAAAAAAACCCAGTTCAATCACCTTTTTTGATCTTGCAAGGATTTAGTCCATGAGAAGCAAAGAGGCAATTAATATTTAACCTTGTCTCTTATAATGATATTTGAAAAACATCCTCCTCAACCTCATCAACCTCAACGATGATAGAGGATAAGAAAATAATTGTTTTGAACAAGGTAATTGGAATCCTCTCAGTGACACTAAGCTTGATCAACCAAAAGATCGACTTGATGATCCTCAAGAAATATATAACATCTAATTAATTGAATCCGACAACAACCCTTGCATCATTATCAATTTTTGATATTGGAAACCATTTCACGATTGAACAAAAGGAAATCTATCTCCAGAATCCAAGAAGAAGGGGCCAAAAATACCATCTATACCACTATCTTCAAATGAACATGTATCCACCTCCTTCGCCCAAATATCTTGTGACCTACAACTAGAAATATCCCTTATGGGAAACAACATTGATGGAAAATACCTAGATTTAAAAACACCCATCGAGGAACCCAAAAAAATCATCATCAACTTATTTAGAATCTCATTATAACACCATAGATTTTCTTTAAATTTCGTTATGCTAATACTATTAATGGTGTTAATATTCTAAATGGAATCCTCTTCTACTATCCCCAAATATGTTGTTAGGATATTTAAACACTTAGGAGTTAGTTAATTTCAATGTGGTCGAACATTTTTTTAGGTAAAAATGTGTTTCTTTAGTATGCATTTGAAGTTATGTAATCTATGGTCATGTTATGTTCTAGACATAGAGTGATTTGATGACTCATATTCTCCCTGATCTTAACGACTATATTGATATGTGGCTTAACACCCTATTGATATGTGGCTTAACACCCTATTGATCCATGATATCTAATTAAGGACCATGGAGGGTCATTTGGAGATGACTGATTGTGAGAAAATATCTTGTAAAATATTTTTCTTTTGCATTAATATATTGCCTCAGGTGGCCACATTGGTTGGGGACATGGACTAATTTACTCTTTGAGGGTTTTAACCATGTAAAAACATTGGTGTATTGATCTTTGATCTAGTTTGTGAGTGGTTACTAAAGGTGTTCTTCCTATGTGGGAATACCATGTTTTGTCAAACATGGTATCAAAGACCATTTGAAGACCCACTCACTTCGTAGATAAATATTCAGACACTTGTTGCCACATTACTAGGTTCTACTATTTTTGTGCATTTATGGGCTGAGTAGACTATACCATTGCATTCAAAGCATCACTTTCAGTTGTAAATTCTTTTTCATTTTACTCGAAAATGTTTTTGTTTTCGCAATATATGACCATTTTTATCAGATCCAGAGGTATAAACTCAAAATACGACAATTTATCTATTTTATTCCCAGTATGATACTCTTTTTGGTTTGCATAGCTCTTTTCCATGTGCTCTGTGCGATATAAAAAAAAAAAAATGTTGTGGAAAGTGTTTTCTTTTCTGCGTATGTTCTTTGCTCCATGCTTTATGTGATCTTATCGAATCAGAAACAAAGAGAAAACCAACATTTTCCTAGTAAGCTAACTAAGATCTAACCACATAATTGTTGAGATTTGGGATTTGTTTTTTGAAATTTCATTATTTTTTTTTGTGTGCGGTCATGTTAAATTTTTTTGTAGGAAAAAACAAGGGTTTTGGGGGTAAGTATGCACTTCGAGGTAAAAAATAAAAAAAAGAGAAGCCTCCCTCTTCCTTCATTGTTATGTATTTTGTTGGGGATCAAGTGTAATATGATATGAAATAAATAAACAAAGCTATATATAATCGAAGAGGAATAAATTTCAAAGATAACAAGTGGTCTCTAAAGACACCATTACAACACTTAAGCACGGAGCATTGTGATCAGAACATCAAAATGAATGATGAACATATTCACACATGTTCACTTCATGATCTTGTACACTTGTACTACATAATAATTACCCATCGGATGTACTACTTATAGCTTCAATATCTAACCAAATTCCTTGTTATTGGCAATATCTTGTCTACATATAATTTTTCAGGGGTTAGAGTTGACTCCGTCAAATATGCACTATCTAGTCGGATCGACAAGGATATTTGACCCAACTGCTTATACGTCCATCTCGTAATCGATTTCTCGAATAGTCGATCCACCGATCGATTGTTTTCGACTGCTGGTCTATTGTCTGACCAAAAGGTTTGTCAACTACTTGAACGACTCATGTAGATATCCAGTCGATCACTCGATTTCCTATTTCTAGATGTTGGTTGACCTCCTGATGGATTGATTCAAGGAGAAGTGTGATGAACCATTAAAACCTGAGGTTCCAACACCTCCCCATCAACACATGGATTTGGAGATTCAGGAGGTGAAATTAAGTGAGTAAGACACCCCCCATAATTGCATCTTTTTAATCCCAAACATCATATAGATCTTGATAAACATAGATTTAGATAATGTCTTAGTAAAGATATCATCTACATGATCATTTATTCTGTAATAGACAAGAGATACATCATTCTCATGAACCAACTGTTTCAAATAGTGAGCATATAACTCAACATGCTTCATCTTACTGTGGGAAACAAGGTTAGAAACAACTTGAATTGCACTTTGATTGCCACAATAAAGTGTATTTGAAGTCTATATGGGAAATCCAAGTTTATACATGAGTTGGCGAATCCATACTAACTTTTTACCTGCATGAATGACACCATGATATTGTTCTTCTTTAGTCGATAAGGACACTGCCTTCTATTTCTTGAATAACCAATCCAATGGTTCACTGTTGAAGAAAAAAACGTAGTGAGAAGTGGACTTCCAATCATCATTGTGACCTACCCAGTCAGAGTCGGTGAAGATGACCCGTGAATCTGAACTTCGACAATACTTGATACCAAGATGAGTGGTACCCTTGAGATATAAAACAATCCTTTTAACTACTTTCCAGTGGCTTTCTTTGGGATCATGCATAAAATGAGAAACCACACTAAAAACAAAAGAAATGTTAGGTCAACTATGAGTAAGGTAAATTAGACTACCAACCAGTTGTCGATAGAGGGTAGAATCAACTTTGGAAGTTTGAAAAGTTTTGATTAGCTTAACTCCAAATTGAAAAGGAGTATCACATGGATTACTATCTACCATCTTAAAATGTGTCAAAATATCCATTACAAATTTAGATTGAGAAATAAAAAACCATCAGACAATGGTAATACTTCAAGACCCAAAAAATAATTCATAATACAAATATTTGTCATATCAAAGGAGTCAACAAGTTGTTTCTTCAATATAAGAATGCAATCAATGTTATTTCCAATTATGAAAAGGTCATCAACATATACAATAATATTCAAAGTGCATCCATGAGTATGAAGTACATATAGGCTATGATTATATTCACAACATTTGAAACTAAGTTGAAGAAAGAAATTGTCAATCTTAGCATACCAAGCTCAGGGAGCTTGCTTCAAACCATAAAGATAGTTTTGAAGTTGACATACTAGCTTAGAATCTATCAAAAAACAAGAGGTTGTTCCATGAAAATTTCATTAGATAGGTCGCTTTGAAGAAAATCATTGTTCACATCCATCTAATGGATTTTCCATCGAAATCGAGCAGAAAGGGAAAGAATCAATCTAAGAAAGTTCATATTTTCAATAGGGGAAAAGGTCTCAGTGTAGTCGATGCCTTCTTATCGAGAAAAACCCTTCAAAACCAAGCGATATTTGTGACACTCAACAACAACTTGAGAGGTAAATTTGGTATTACAGACCCACCAAAACTTCACAACATTCTTCCCTTAAGGTTGGGGAACTAAATCCCAAGTGTGATTCTTCAACAAAGAATCCACTATCTTCATAGCATGCTACCATTCAAGTTTTCCTTGGGAATCAAAGTAGGTAACATGATCATAGGTTTCAAGAACGCAAGTCATCAACAAAACACTGACATGCTTCTTCTAACTATGAGTTTTTCGGCTTGAAAAATATCACTGTCATCATGACCAACAACTTCAATGATCTTGGCAACCCATATGGATAGAAAAGAAAGGGGTGAACTGTTGTTCACTGCATAAGGTCTAATAGAAGTCATAATTGTTTTATTTGAAGAAGAAGATGGACCATTCAAGATAGAAATTGATTGACGAGTCGAATTGAAAGTTGAAGGTCCATTCGAAATAGGAACAAAGTTCGAATGTCCAGTTGAAGGACTGAAAATGTACAAGGAGAACCAGAGTTGGAAACAACATCAAAGTGGTCATCCTGTAACAATGTAGAGGAGTAATTCAACAAATTTTTTCTAGAAGACTTCACATCAAACCATACATTTCTTCTAATAATGATCTGCCATTTGATAGGGTGAAACAATCAATAGGATTTAGACTCTTCAGAGTAGCCCATCATGATGTAAGCATGAATCTTTGCATCCAATTTCTTCCTGAAATCACCAGAAATATGAGCCCAGGAAACACATATAAAAACACAGAGGTGGACGACTAAGGGACTCCTTCCACACCATGGTTTGACTGGAGTCACCAAAGGAATAGGTTGAGTCGAGATGTGATTGAGAATATAGTTTTCACAATAGATAAATTCAACCCATACGCGAGGAGGAAAATATTTGGCTTGCAAAATAAATCCATCCATTTCAACTAACGTCTGATTCTTTCATTTTGCGATTCCATTCTACTGAGGGGCATGAGGGAACACCCACTACCATTCAACACAGGATCAAATCAGGTATTGTTCAAAAGGTCGATTCACATACTCAACACCATTTTCTAATATCAATCACTTGATGGGTCATCCAAATTGATTTTCAGAAAAGGCCCCAAACTATTTGAACTTTTCAAAGACAATATTCTTGTCCTTGAAAAAATAAACCCAAGTGAAATGAGAGAGATCGTCAATGAAAGTCAAGATATACCTTGCACCTGCTAAGGAAGGTAGATTGATGCAGTATATATCACTATGAACCAAATCCAGGAGGTTCTTTGCTTGCCACACTTTTCTAGGATCAAAGGGTTCTTGATGATGCTTTCCAAGCACAAATCCTTTATAGACTCCATTAGGGGGGTAAACTTTAGGTAAACCAACAACCATATTCTGAGTTTCCATCAACTGTAGTGTTAAAAAATTTAGTTGTCCGAGTCATTCATGCCAAGTTTGAATTCCTTCGTCAATGTGAGAAACAAGAGAATTCGGTTCAGAGTTGGGTCGATTCATGCCACAAACCTTATACAAACTATCCTTTGGGTTGATAAATGCTCCGACAACAATTGGCCAACCTTTATTCAAATCTTGAACAAAGAATCGATCTAGCCAAATCTCTACAATATTACATGTCTGTGTTAATTGAGAAACTGACAACATATTGGCGATGAGGTTTGATACATGATAGACATCGATAATTATCCCATGTCAATATGGAACATCACGACAACCAACAATGTTGAGAGGAAATTCATCAACAACATAGATATTCCTCTCCACATATTCATCAATAAGGACATGAACAAGGAAGCATCCTTATCCATATGATGAATTCACCTAGTGTCAACTACCCATTCATTTTGCGTAGAATGAGATAACAACTCTTGAGAAGTTCTAACTTGGAAGGTGAAATTATCAGCAGGTCGAAGAACAACCGAAATGTCTCCTTAAAGGTTCTTGACCTTCTCCTCTAGGTCATCTCTCTTCTTACCGTAGACCTTCTCCACATGTACAATATTTCCACAGTACTGACATGTCTTCTTATTTCAACTTTGATGGGGTGCATCTATATTCCCTTTAGGTTTCTGGTTGAGGCATCCATGTCTTTGTATAGGGGTATCAAACTGTCCTCATTCCTTGTGATTTAACTTTCCCTAAATCCCTTGAGTAAGTGGGCTTGATGTTTACCACCAAGATTTCATTCATCAAGCAGTATGTGTTGATCAATGATCAGTAAGCCATAGAAAGATTCAAAAGTGTAATCCTTACCATCTTCTATGCGTGTCTGCTAGTTGGTGTGAAAATTCAAAACAAACACATCCAATGGTGTTCTAAAATTCTTTAGGAACAAATCAATGAGTTGTTAAACTTTATTTAGATAATTATTTTCACATTTGTCTCATTTCAACTGCAGTTCCTTCACACATGCCAAATATTCCTCTATTATGTCGAGAGATTGAGGATTGAGAGGGATCATCTCTTTCTCCAATACCATGATGTGGATTTCATCGAATATGTCGAATAGAGACTTCAAATTCTTATAGACCAGATGAAGGTAGTCAATTCCATTTATGTAAAATAAAATCTCCTGTGAGATATAGGTCATCATGACCCCCACAACCTCATCCTTTTTCCCATCAACAACACATTTTTCCTGATCATATGTTGGATCTGGAATCACAGTCTTCATATATTGCCAAAATCCTGTACTATTTAGTAGGGTTTCCATGTCTAGTGCCCATGCAACACAATTTGATCCATTCAAAACTATATGATCGATATTCAAATCAATATTCATTATCTAGACAGTTTTGGTCTATTTCCACAAGTTCCAGTCAATAAATCATCAACCCATATTCAATCGCAATAGATCCGAATCAACATGATTTTCGGAAAACAAGAGAGGTCACAACCTATCGCTCTGATATGATGTTGGGGATTAGATGTAACCTGATATGAAACAAATAAAACAAGTTGCATTTAATTGAAGAGGAACAACTTTCAAAGATAACAAGTGGTGTCTAAATACACCATTACAACACTTAAGAACATAGCATTGTGATCACAATGCATGGTGAACATATTCACAGATGTTCACTTCATGATCTTGTACACTTGTACCACATAATAATGCCTCATCAGGTCTGCTATTTGTAGCTTCACGATCTAACCAAATTCCCTGGAATTGGGTTCAGATTTTTTCCGCATATAATTGTCGGTAGTTAGAGTTGACTCCATCAAATCTATGTTTTCTAGTCCACTTGACAAGGACGTCTGAATTGACCGTCTATGCGTCGAACTCGTAGTTTATTTCTTGGTTATTCGATCAACCGACAGACTATCTTCAACCACTGGTCAAGTGTTTGACCGACATGTTTTTTGGCTACTCGACCGACTGGTGTAGATATTTGGTCGATTGATCGACTGAATGATGTAGATATCTGGTCGATCACTCGACCGTCTGTTTCTAGATGTTGGTTGACCACCTGACCAAATGATTCTAGGAGAATTTTGATGAACCATCACAACTTGAGGTTCCAACATAATTTGCACTAACTCACTTGGTTGAAATTTTCTTTATTTAATAAGAGGTTTTGGTTCAAGTCTCTCTTTTGTAAGTTATTTTTTAAAAAACGTTCATGCAAGTTTGAGTTATCTCATAACTTTATTGAAAAGTACATTTCACTCAAGTTATAAAAGTAAATCAATATAGAGGAACTTTAATATTATTTAATAGGAATTTGCCGAAGACCCGTAACTCTGACACTTTTCACAAAAGTATGTGTTCACTTCATCTTACTCCAACATGGGAAGGAGAAGACTCCTTAAAATACTGTGATTTTGGTTCCAGAACTAGTACCAACATTTTCAGAATTGAATCTACTTTCATTTGATACAATTTGCATTCAATTTAAGTTTTTTTAGTTTAATTTTCGTTAATTTTATAAAAACGTGTTTGCATATTAATTTTAGATGACATAATGATTCAGTAAAATGAAAAATCAATATCTGCAATAATACGTAGTCGAAAATTATAGAAAATTTGTATTACGAAACCTTTCATTGTCCTCTTCAAAAGAGTATTTTTGTATTTTACTTTTAAATAAAAATTAAGGTAGATACATGGTGTTGAACTAAACATGTTTAAAATATGCAACTTTTTTCAAATTGGTCAAATTCAAAAAATTGTAGTAATTATAATTTGCATCTATTGTCTTCAAAACTATAGTCATACTTTAATAGAGTATGTTTATATTATTGCAACATATTTTGTTTTTCATAAACAAAAGTTTAATAATGAGTAAATTGAGGATGATAAACATAACTCATTATCAATTCCTTCATTTTTAAGGAATATATTGTCAAACGATTGCTAAATTTAGATATCAAATGTTAATAAAAAAATTTCAAACAATAAAAAGATAACAAAGTTCATGACAAGTTTTGTTTTTAGTGTAAAGTGAAATTCTAAATTAAAAAAATTACTTTTATTTACCAGAAGTTGAAAAACTTTCGAAAATATATTTTATTTTCTCAAAAAACAAAGAAAATAGACACCCAAATTCATGATTTTACTCTCTAATACTAACCTCTCAATAACAACTTTGTAATATATGTTTTTTTGTAATTCCTAAGTGGAGGTGATTTCTTATAAATACCTATTATAAATCCCTATGATATTAGTTCAACATCCTTATTTATTTAATCAACTATGCCTTATAACTTTCAAATACTTTGGATATTTATTTTAACATTTAGTAACATGGTCGTACATGAAGTTACATATCATAACAAGTTCTGCATGGCAGCGTAGTCCCTGCCTAAAAGTTAATTTACCTAAAAAATTAAAAGTTAATTTGTTGAGTTAATTAAAAGTAAATTAAAAGTTAATTTAATCGAAACAACTTAATTGTTGGTACAATTATTTGGTGATACCATCTTGGATTCAACTCGTAGAAATCAATGTGAAGAGAGTTGAACCAAGAAGATGGAAGATTGTAGAATCTTATCATGAGTGTATTATGGAGACTTGAATTCTTATAACCTACTAGCCATATCAATAAATTGTAGGCCAATTTTGAGATCAAGGGCTGCTGCATTAACTTATTTAGAATGAGTTAATGCATTGTTTGATACATTAATCATCTTTTTGTTTCAAATTTATTTTGCTCCTATGTTGGATCACATTTTTCCTTTTGTGTTTCTTTGAAATTATATTACAAAATTGAAAGAACATCAAAGTGGCATAGAAAAAGTAAAGTGGGCCCACAACCCATAGGCCCAGTTTCAAATCATATCTCTCATAAATTTAACCATAAACACTCATTAAGAACATGCATCTCACTATTTCTCCTACATAGTCTCCCTCAAGTTGGTTTGGGGTGCAAAAATGTTTTTTTTTTGTCATTTTCTGCCCAAGGTTTCTAAAAAAAATGATCTTTCATTTAGGCTCACCTTGTGTTAGTGAATTTCAAACTTTCTAGGCTTATCCATGGGGTAATAACATTGTAATATATGAATCCTTTGGTTTTGCTATGTATTATATGGGAAATTAGTGTGTGTTAGGCAAGTATATTTGGCATGCTTGATGTCAATATATGCTTAAGAAAACCATTTATGGTGGAAGTGCCTTATATTATAACTTAAAGTAACTCAAGTTTACTATTTGAAAAATACTTTGGAATGCTTTAAATTGATCATGATTAATTAGGTTCTATCATCATCGCTTGTGACATGACATTCTACAAATTAGTTAAGGTCAATAATCTCCATTGTCAATGTCTTGGAGAGGACATCATTGAATGAATCTATAAGGTGTTTGTATAATGGAGTTCGAGGACTTCATTGAATGAATTTATAAGGTGTTTGTACAATGGAGTTGGTTTTCTGAAGTAAAAGTAACTATAAAAGTTATTATAAATCCATAAAAACTTGGATATGTGTGTACAATGAAGTTGGTTTTCTTAAGTAAAATTAATTATAAAAATTCTTATAAATCCATAGAAACTTGGAGATATAAATTATCATGCTTGTGTACAAATAGAACTTGGATATGTGTGTACAATGAAGTTGGTTTTCTTAAGTAAAATTAATTATAAAATTCTTATAAATCCATAGAAACTTGGAGATATAAATTATCATGCTTGTGTACAAATAGAATAAATTACTCTAGTGAATATTTTTTGAAATTAAATTTTTATTCCAATTTGTCAAACAAAATGAAATAACCAATTTTTTTAAAACCAAATTTGTGTCTCCACTTCTTCTCAAACAAATGAAGTAATGTCATTGTTAGAACTTTTTTAAGACTAAACATTTGTCTTGTATGCATTTCTTTTCCATATTTTGAAAATAATCATCAAAAAAATAAATTAGATGATATTATTGGGACCATTCTTTTCCGGTTTAATTATGAGTCTTGTTTGCATAGCTTTATCATCTTAATTTGTGTCTCCACTTCTTCTCAAGAAAATGAAGTAAATGTCGTTGTTATAACTTTTTTAAGGCTAACCAATTGTCTTGTATGCATTTATTTTCAATATTTGAAAATAATCATCAAAAAAATAGATTAGATTATATTATTGGGACCATTCATTTCTTGTTTAATTATGAGTCTTGTTTGCATAGCTTATCATCTTTTGAAGATAATCAAACTATTACTTTAACATGGCATGCTTTTGATAAGTTTCACCTCTACCTTTATAAGATGATAAATAAACATAATATATATATATATATATATATATATATATATATATATATATATATATATATATATATATATATATATATATTAAGCTATTGCACCAAGGAAATGAAATGCACGTATAAAATATAGTAGAATAAAATATAATCAAACTATTATTTTAACATGGCATGATTTTGATAAGTTTCACCCCTACCTATAAGATGATAAATAAAACATAAAACTATATATATAAAGCTATTGCACCAAAGGAAATGAAATGCAATTATAAAAATATAGTAGAATAAATAGATGTGACACAGTGAGCAAGTTGGCGGACTCATTGGTTCACATTTATACTCATGCTTATGTATCACAAGTCCCAACATGGATTTAGTAATTTATAGAATATTATAACATTGTATCAAGATTTATAGTAATTTATATAATGTTGTAACACTTTTTACTTAAATAATATGTATACAATTAACTCTTATTCAATATTATTTTTAATGTTTTTAAATATAAATTCTAGAATTTTGGAATTTGATTTTGTTTTATGATAATAAAGGTTTGTACCTAAAATTGATCCTTATTGGACTCTAGAGTTAAAATGGATATATACTTGTATATAATTATTTTTATATTAATATTAATAAATAAACAATAAAGTAAAATTAATGATATATATATCTTATAATATTAATATTAAATATCGTATTCATTATTAATATGTGATAATGTTTTTAAAATTTCAGTCAATTAATTATTCATAAATTTATAGAATATTATAACATTTTACCAAGATTTATAGTAATTTATGATGATGATGATGTATTTACGTATCATCCATCGAGACCTAATTGGTCTATCGACTCCAAGACCTAAGGGTAAGTGATTACCAGGATTCTTTGGAATTTTTTGTGCTCTAAAAGCATTAAGAGAAGCTTTCTCCAAGATCACCATACTTTTGTTGAGTTAAGAGGTTAGGAAGGTTGGTAGTGTGATCAATATTTGAAAATGAGATCTAATATGGGGTACAGGGCCGACAATCTAAGAGAAAGATTTTCATCTTCAACTCTTAGTGTCACAAAGCAGACACACCTCTTTCATCCCATGCATGCTTTTAGGATTGACCACCATTTTCTCGCATGGAGCTCGTGAGAATTTGTTCCTTATCTTAACAATTTTTATTTCTACACTTGGCAAAATAGATAGAAAATTTTGATCTTCTAGATTGGGTTGATTACATCTCTTTATAATACCCACTTTATTTTTTCCCTCTAACCTTTATCACTCCATGCTTCCTTAAATTTTGATTTGACATTTTTTAATAGTATCTTTATTCTAAAATGGTTTCTTCCATGATTCCTCAATAGTTTAGCCAAGATCTGGCATAAAGATGCCCGATCTTAACTAAACTATTGAGGAATCATGGAAGACACGATTTTGAAGCAATTTTAGGTAGCCTCTGCCTTCCATGTTGTTTTAACTTGTTCTTATACATTAGGGTATCTAGTCATAGCCATGCTCTCAATGGGAGAGACTTGTTTCTACCTAGGAGGATGGGATATGGTGTATTTCCTCTAATTTTGAAATTATAGGTTATAAAATGATTTTGTATTTGCCTATCTTTCTCCGTGATTCACTTAGAGATACCACAACCCCAACCATAAAGAATAATGTGCAAAAAGAGTTTCAAAGAGGATTTTCTTCTTATACCAACCCAAAGGTCCACCGATTTACAATTATTTTCAAGAATAGTATAAACAATTATTTAAAATTTATTCAATATTATTTTTAATGTTTTTAAAATGTAAATTTGAATTTTGATTTGGTTTATGATAATAGCATTTGTACCTAAAAAAATTGATCCTTCTTGACTCTAAAGTTAAAATAGATATATTTTGTATATATCATTTTATATTAATATTAATAAATAAACTATAAAGTAAAATTAATGATATCTATCCCATAATATTAATATTAAATTTAGTATTCACATTAATAATGATAATGTTTTGTTAAATTTTATTCAATTTATTATTCATAAATTGCAATATTACAACATTTCACCAAGTTTGATGGTAATTTTTATATATAATGCTATAACATTTTTACTTAAAAATGAGTATAAACAATTATTTAAATTAATTCATCAATTACCTTAATGTTTTAAACGTACCTTTGGGAATTTTGATTTTGCTTCTATGATAAATAAAAGGTTTGTACCCATAAATTTATAGAATATTATAACATTTTACCAAGATTTTTACAATTTATAATGTTATAACACTTTTCACTTAAAGAATAGTATAAAACAATTATTTAAATTTTATTCAATATTATTTTAATGTTTTAAATGTAAAGTTGAAATTTTGAATTTGATTTTGTTTATGATAATAAAGGTTTGTACCTAGAAATTGATCTTCTTGACTCTAGATTTAAAATAGATATATACTTGTATATACTATTTTAGTACATTATTAATAAATAAACTATAAAGTAAAAATTAATATTATCTATACTATAATATTAAATACACCTTTGTATTCATTATTAATATGTGATAATGTTTTGTTAAATTTCATTCAATTAATTATTCATATTTATTTTTATTTTCATTTTTCATGTCCTAAGATGTTCCTTGACATATACATCTGTAACCCAATATATACATTTTGGTAACCCAACAATTCCATCATATAATGATACAAATATAGTAGAATAAAATAGATGTGACACGTTGAGTGGGTTTGCAGACTCGCAGGTTGGCGGCCGCAACATGAGATTTAGTAATTTATGAGATTTAATAATTTATAGAACATTATAAAATTGTACCAAGATTTATAGAATTTATATAATGCTATAACACTTTTTTTTTAAAGAATAGTATAAACAATTATTTGAAATTTATTCAATATTATTTTTAATGTTTCTTAAATGTAAATTTGAAACTCTGAAATCTTGATCTTGGTTGTCTATGATAATAAAGGTTTGTACTTAGAAATTGATCCTTCATATTCTAGAGTTAAAATGGATAAATACTTGTATATACCATTTTATATTAATATTAATAAATAAACCATAAAGTAAAATTAATGATATTTATCCTATATTAATATTAAATATCTTATTCATTATTGATAATGATGATGATAAAAAAAAAAAAAAATTAATTATTCATATTTATTTTTATTTTTCATGTCCATCATATACTTATAAAATATAGTAGAATAAAATAGATGTGACACAGTGAGCGAGGGTTGGCGGACTAGTGGATTTGGGTTCACATTTATAATCATGCTTATGTATCACTAGCTACCATTACATGAGATTTAGTAAGTTATAGAATATTACAACATTGTACCAAGATTTATAGTAATTTATATAATGCTATAACACTTTTAATTTAAAGAATAGTATAAACAATTATTTAAATTTTATTCAATATTATTTTAATGTTTTAAACAAATTTGGAATTTGATTTTGTTTATGATAATAAAGTTTGTACCTAGAAATTGACCCTTCTTAACTCTAGCGTTAAAATGGATATATACTTGTATATACCATTTTATATTAATATTAATAAATAAACTATAAAGTAAAATTAATGATATATCTATCTTATCATATTAATATTAAATATAATATTCATTATTAATATGATAATGCTTTGTTAAATTTTATTCAATTAATTATTCATATTCATATTTATTTTTCGTTTTTCATGTTCTCAGAAATGGATATACATCTTTGCAACCAATGACTTCAAGTTATATACATTTTGTTCCAACAATTTCGCCATATAACTTATAAAAATATAGAATAAAATAGATGTGACACTATGAGTGGGTTGGGGGACTCGCGGGTTCACATTTATAATCATGTTTATGTATCATGAGTCGTAATCTACCACAACATGAGATTTAGTAATTTATAGAATATTATAACATTGTACCAAGATTTATAGTAATTTATATATGAGTCATGCTAACTACGCTTACCTTTAGGATTTCACCAATTGAGAACGCCTAATCTCCCACTAATTAAAAACTAAAAGGGAACATACCACCACACCTCACTGCGGTTCCCCACACCTCAGATGATTCCACGTGGCGATCCTTGATTGTGACTTAATTGTAGTTTGGTGAGGCATTAATGCATGGCCACCCTTCTATGTTACCTTCCAACTCGGAGTGAGATTACCTTTATACCGCACGCCCGAGAATCCTCTGTTACCACTCTGCTCACATCTGCAACCATTACTGACGAACGAAGGTTCAATTCGAGTCGAGGAAGTAATCAAAATGGGCTCACTCCGATCAACGCTTAGGTTAGAAACACTGCATCACCATACCTTACTCCGATCTGTTTTAACCCTTCCTTCATCGGTCTCTACCCAAACTGTAATGTATAAGAGAATGATTAATGCATGATTATTAATAATTATACTGGTATTACCTACATAATGCATTAATACCCATCACTTATATACATCACAATACTCTGCTTACTTCAGTAACTCACAATGCCATAAACATTTCAACAACTCTCGTGCAATGTATTTTCTGAAATCGCCCAAGAAATGAAGTGTGGGTTTCTCTGAAATCGCCTAGCAAACGAAGATCGCTTGCTCACCATTCAAACATTAACCTCTACACGGGAATGGTCTGGGTGGAAAAGATGCCTTTTATTGAATTTGATCATGACGAAAAATGAGTAATTGATTCACTAAGTGTAGTTTATTTGGCACATGCAACCTCATTCACTTACAACAACTATACCCGTGCCTATAAACTGCTAATCATTTGATTTTGGGAAATATTGCATTTCCATGAAAAGTCTTTTAACCCATATAATGTGAATTATTCCATTCTAAAAGGCATGTGCATGGTCTCCATTCCATTATGTTGGTTTTCCATTACTTCATGGTTTACCTTGATGTGGAAGGTATTCTAAAAGGCCTGCTCAATCTGTACTTGATGTGGAAGGTATCCATCCTTTTCATGTATGTGTTTTCTGAGGTGGGATTCTATCTCATTAATGTGAACCCCAAACAAAGTTGGCGAGAGGGGAAACCCCCCTGCTTAACCCCAATAGTGCTCCGGATGAAGTCAAAAAATCCCCATAGCGCGGCTTAATAATAATCATCCGGAATCGGATTCAGAAGCCTGTTGGGGCATGAAAAATGCTCAAAATGAAAGTTCTCATAATTGTATGAAACCAATGCCATTGTGTAGTGCTCGTTGTGTTGATTCTGGTAGTATATTTACTTCCTCCAATGGGTTCTTTATGCGAAAGTTATCGCGTTTTTGATCGGAAGCCCAAACAGGAAAAAGTCGAAGGTCAACGGGTCAAAAAGTCAACACTGATGACATCAACATGCAGACTGTGCAGGAGATGACGCGGCACTCTCTGGCTGATGGTCATTGGGCAGGTTTGTCGGGACAGGGAAGACATGTGGCAAAAGTAACCGACCTGCCAATGGTTGACAAGTGGCATTTGTTCGTCGAATGGGAAAGTGCCAAGTGGCACCCAGTCATCAGTCAAATGGTAGTATGTTTCAAAAACGCTAGTCCACCGGTTTTGAACCCATGACCAACCACTGAGCCTAAGCGCCTTCACAATAGTCCCATAACCAATGCCTACATTATTTTTATGTTATAAAACCCATAATATTAATTATATTGTACGGTATTATGCGCATAAAGGAGGATAGGGGCCAGCGCTTAGCCCTTCAGGCTAGCGCTTGGCCATATGGAGTCCATATAACATTGCCAAAGGAGCACGCGCCCAATACTAAGGGGCTAAGCCCTAATTTAACCAATTTATGGTTATAAAGTGGGTTTTTCCAACCACTTTGGGTTTAATTAATGTTTAACTCATTTTAATGTAATTAACTCATTTTTGGGAGTTATTGGGCTTTTTAGGAGCTTCCAAATTCGTGGAGAGGAAGTTGGAGATGGACAACTAACTCCCTCACTATTTAACCAAGGCCATTTTGAGGCTAAGGGTAGTTTAGGACAGCTTTTGGACGGGTTTTGAGAGCAAAGATGCTTAGGAGAAGCCAAGTCAAACCCAGTTTGAAGCAGGGAAGATGTTGAGGAGGAGATGTCAGTTTGACTTCCGAGAGCTCGACATCCGGGCTTCAAAGTCAGAAGTTGTGCAAGATTCGTGAGATCCGGGCTTAACATGACCGCATCGTACCGGGAAGCCATTTGACATTGTAAAGATGTACCAATAAGCTAACAGAAATAAAAAGCCTCCCCACAAGAGAAAAGGCCCTGAGACGAGGCGTAAGCTGTCAACCCGCTATCAACCTCTCCTGCGGTATTATGGTTTGTTGTTTTCATTGTGTTTTCAGATCTGAAAATATGTTAATGGTTGTATACTTCATTTCTTTTCTCACTCTTTCAATGCATGTTAAGTTAAAAACTCAACCATAGTCATTAAAACTCAACCATAGTCATTCTAAAAATCCTGACGGATCAAGTGGCATCGGAGCAGTTGACGCTTTGGATTTGAGTTTTGCATGTTAACCGGTGGAAGAGCTCATCTCAAGGAAGAAAAAATGGCATCTACAGAGGGACTTTCTCAAGACGAAGAAGTTCAGAGATTCGTGTTTGCCATGTAATGCAGATGGTGAAGGTGTTGTATGAAGACTACTTGAACTAAAGAGCACCTGGCTCAAGTGAAAGATTCAAAGAACAACAAAGGAAAAAGAAGAATTGAAGGAAGTACCTTCTACACCTGTTTCAGACAACATATCTCGAGGGTATGCGCTGAAGGCTCTCGCAAATTTTCCTCATTCTCATCAAGTTGGTTTTGGTGAATTCAAAACACACAAAGGTGTAGTTTTAACATTAACCAAGATGGGTTATGAAAGGAAAGGGCCTTGGACGCCGAGGTCAAGGCATTGTAAATCCCATTGAGGTTGAGGAAAGGCCCGATACTTAGGGATTGGGATATGACAAAGGGGACCTTGAAGAGTCTTCCAAGATGGGTTCCAAAACTTCGAAGCAAGCTATGCTTCGAATGGCCAACTTAAGACATCATTGCAAGAACACTTCACAAAAGGAAATGGTGCATCACTTCGGGGTTGTGGTAGTGAAGGCCGCCTCAAAGAAAAGTGAAGATCAAGATGGAAGGTATAATGGTCAAGTTTTTTAATTCTCCTTTGATTATAACAAGCATAATCAAGTAAACCGACAAATCCCAGGAAACTTTATCCATGTGCTTATTGTCTTCACCTAAGCATTGTGCCACTGCTAAGTGTTGGAAGACACAAACTTTGTACAGGAGACCTATGTCGTCCAGGAAGGAACACGACGTAAAGGCTCAAGTCCACAACGGAAGAAGGAGAAGGTTAAGCAAGTCTAGATGCCAAAAACTCACTGCATGTTTTGCAACAAGAGTGGACATCAAAAGGCTAGCTTTTGGAAGCTTAATCCGGGCTTCATCCTAGGAAGGACAAAAGGACTTTGCATGTACCCACAAAGGAGGAAGGATTATCGACGGGCTAAGGCGAACACCGTGAAGGAAGAAAGAAGTCAATTTGGTTTTGCCAAAAGTGGATGTCTCAACTTCATTGTGTTTTGCTTCCCTTGATGTAATCATCTTTCTGAGACAAAGAGCAAGTCGGGTGGCCTATCCCGAGATTGTCGAAGTATCAAGAATCTTTGGGGACCAAAAGGCGACATGGAGGTGTGATCCCTAAATCGGATCTCGAGGCCCTCGCTGCATGAAAATGCTCAAAAATGAAAGTGCTCGGAATCTGGCACGAACCAATTCATTGCGGGTTCCTCTCGCCTCCCGACTCCATGGTATATTTACTTTTTCAAACGGACTCATGCTTAAAGTTATCGCTAAGCCTGATTGAAGCCCAAACAGGAAAAAGTCAAAGTCAACTTATCAAAAAGTCAACGTTGATGACATCAGAATGTTGATTGTGCAGGAGATGACGTGGCACCCTCTGGCTGATGGTGATTGGGCAGGTTTTCTGACAGGGAAGACATGTGGCAGACAACTAGACCGGCCAATGGTCAGACAAGTGGCATTTGACCGTCATCGGGGAAAGTGCCACGGCACCCAAATATCATCAATGGTATGTTTCAAAAACGCTTTGGGGTCCCTTGGGTTTGGAACCCATGACCAACCACTAAGACTAAGCGCCTTCACAATAGTCCCATAACCAATGCGCCACATTATTTTTTATGTTATAAAACCCATAATATTAATTATATTGTATGGTTTTTATGCGCATAAAGGAGGAGAGGGGCCAGCTCTTAGCCCTTTGGGCTAAGCGCTTGCCCATATGGAGTCCATATAACCTTGCCAAAGGAGCACGTGCCCAAGACTAAGGGACTAAGCCCGAATTTAACCAATTTATGGTTATAAAGTGGTTTTTCCAACCACTTTGGGTTTAATTAATGTTTAACTCATTTTTAATGTAATTAACTCCATTTTTGGGAGTTATTGGGCTTTTTTATAGCCTAATTTTTGTGAGGAAGTTGGAGATGGACAACTAACTCCCCCACTATTTAACCAAGGCCATTTTGAGGCCAAGTGGGCTAGTTTGGACAGATTTTGGACGGTTTTGAGAGCAAAGATGCTTAGGAGAAGCCAAGTCAAACCCAGTTTGAAGCAGGGAAGATGTTGAGGAGGAGATGTCAGGCTCTGGACGACTGGTGAGCCCGGGACATCCGCTTTCAAAAAGTCAGTAGAAGTTAAAAGTAAGATTCTATATATTTGGGCGAACATGACCAGATCAAGATGGAAGCCATTTGGCATTGTAAAGATAAAAAATTAATAAGCTAACAGAAATAAAAAGACTCTACAAGAGAAGCCCTTAGACAGTAAGTGGTTAAATCTATCAACCTCCTCACAGGTATTATGGTTTGTTGTTTTTCATTGTGTTTTCAGATCTGAAAAATATGTTAATGGTTGTATACTTCATTTCTTCTTCTCTTTCGTTAAAGTTTCCTAATGATCAATTAATGCATGCGAATAAACTCAACCATAGTCATTCAAAATCGGACGGATCACACACAGTCCCATAAAGCCTTCTGATAGCTATGATGAAGAAATCAGAGATGCCAATATTGTGAAGTCTCTATAATAGTGAATCCTTTGGCACAAAATCAAAAGTCTTCCAAAAATTTACAAAGCAACATAGGACTTTGGATGAGTGTTGTATGGTCTCTTGAATGATTGCATGGAATTTGAAAATGCAGTCCATGGTCATGAAACCTGCCTGTCCCTTTGAGTACAATAAAAGTTTTTCCTCCTCTTTTTTTTTGAAAGCCACATGTTCAGGATTGTAGCTTAAATCTTGACAATCATTTGCCCGATTATAGTACTCCTGTAGATTTCCAGATCCAATTGTTACCCAATTTGAAAAATTGAGTGGATGATGTTTTGTGACAAATGAGGAAAATGTGAGAAGACCACATGATTAGAAATATCAACAATGTGAAAAAGCAAGAGGTCGAATACCGTTCTTGAGAAATTCCACTTGAAATCCATCTGCATCTCTATTTCCTTACTGGTGCTCAAGATTCTTACTGTTGTCTCAATTTCTCTAGGGGAGGGAGATGAGAGGAATTTGGGGGGATGAGCTTATATTAACAAGGGCGAGTGGTGGTTAGGGAAGTCATAAAGGATAGTGATATGAGAAAACCAAAAGCAGTGATCAATGTCAGATGAAGAGTAGACTTTCTAGGGAGAAGGATATACCAAAAGGTCTTAGGCAAGTGCGAAGGGAAAGAACCAGTTCATGACCCCTGGTAGCAAGAAAACCTTGCTTCTTGTTGCTATAGGATGTGATGGTAGTCACAATATGGAGGTCGTTTGATGGTTGAGGACCCCCCCTTTCTGTAAACTGAGTGTATATCCAATCCAATATAAAATTGTTTTAGCAATTCTCAACAAAAGCAGGTAGACTAGAATACTTTGTAATTCTGTTCTGTTAGTACCAGGTGATAAAATATCTAAACAAGACAAATTCCTTTTCCAGGCAAAGAATTGTATACATATATATAAACTTGAAATGCAAACATTTACTAAAATAATCATTTTTTCACAGTAGTAATACGTCTTACAAGTCATAGCAAAGAACATCTTATTTATATTGTTGCAGTTAAAGCAAGCTATACAGAAGGTTGAATTTATTTTTGAGGAAGCTATATATGCTTTGTGTTGACTAGATTTAAGTTCAATCTTGAACTATCCTGCATTTCACCCCATATATATTATGTACATATCCATTCATACTTACATATATACATACAAAAACACATTCATGTGAATGCACACATATGTACATACATATAGATTCTTCCCAGTCCATACCAGGTGATAAAATAGCAGAAGACAAGCCAAATTCCTTTTCCAAAGAAAATTGCATAGAGCCACATGAACTTGAAATGTAACTATGTGCTAAAATAATCATTTTTTCACAGTACTAATAAAGTGGTGTAATAATGAGGCATTTAATATGGTAACTAATGTAGTGGTTATTAGTTAGATATTTGGGACTTAATTAACATACTCTTCTTCCCCTACTATGTAATGGGACATTGTATCATCTAATGCATAAATGAATCCACTCTTTCTCATTCAAGTGTATTCCTTAATCAAGACTTGTGTACATGTAAATCCCACATGGTATCATAGCCATGTTGGAGAAGAGGTTGGAGGAAGTAAGTGAAGGAGCCGAGGGATTCTGGATCAAAGAAGGTGTCGAGGGATTGCAAATTACACACAAAGTAATTCCATACCTACAGTTACAAATATTTTTATGCCCTGATAGGAATCTTTATTATGAATTATCCTTCTAGGAATCTTAGATACAACCTCAAGGTTGTTTAAGAGGAGTGGCGTTTATTTTCTGCAACCCGAATCATCCAAGCCATTGAATCATGTAGTACATGTCAACCTTTAAATATAGTAACATATTCTTTAAATATAGTAACTTATTCCTTTGGTGAATACGAGTCACATTTGATGACTAATATTATATACATAATTTGAATGCGGGAATAATTAATTTGTTGTCATTGGTTTAGGAGGCATATTGAGGTCGGTATTTTTCTCGAGATGTTCTAGCCTGCACTTGTATTGGCACTTGGCCATCTTATATTTTAAGTTTGCCAATCCCACCAAGGCTCAAACATAAATTTATGCTTATTAAGCACTCATAATATCACCTTGGATTAGGACATTTGCAACAATCGCTCTGCATCTTGAATAAATCTGATAACTATAATCCTGAAAAGTGCAAAAATTCTAAATCTTTTAATAGATAGTGTCTGTGAAACTCTAACATCTATGCTTGCATGATTCTAGGTTAATGTTGTGAAACTATAAAATCAATGCTCGCATGATATTCATGTTAATGTAAAATACAATCTTGATACCTTCAAAATTGTTTATATTAGATATTATTTTGGGATTAACTCATTTCTATTAAGGGATGATTTCCAGCCTAATCCATAGCTTGGTTTTGGAGATATTCATATCTTTCAATAACATCATTTGGAAGAACTCTACTAATCTCCGGACAAAGGAATTGACTCCTTGGAAGAATCAAAAGCCATGCAAGAGAGAGCCATGCTTTGAGACCTCCATAAATGGTTTCATCAAGTAATCGCTTGCAACTGTATTTGACACCATACATTGAGTTTTGTCAATTTCAACACTATGATTGTTCTACATATGCTTATGCAAAAGGATTAGAGATCACTTAAGTCTATTGGTAATACTTAGAGATATATGTTAAAAGTTTATTTTAAATGCCTAATCAGTCTTAGCACATAAATTTTCCAATATTAAAAGTTTATTTTTAAATGCCTAATCAAACTTAGCAAATAACTTTTCCAATGTTAAAATTTTATTTTAAATGTCTAACCAAAATTAGCACATAGTTTTTTCAATATTAAAATTTACTTTTAATGCCTAATCAAACATTGTTTTCTCCAGGTATTTGGAGGCATATAGAATGGTGTAGAAGTGCACATTATGTATTGAAGTGTCTTGTTACCCAAAACCTGGTCAAGCGGTGATTACATATGTCCTTCACAATAAATCACTAAATCATGTCTTGCAAAGTGAAAGATAAGTTTGGAAAGACTACAAATAATGAAGCATATTATATTGCCCTTGTTGAAGGGATAAAAGAATAAAAAAATATGGTGCCAATGATATTGTAGTCTACACCAACTCACAATTGATATGTAATCAGATGAAAGGAATTTATCAAGTTCGAAAGGACAATCTAAAACCTGTTCATAGCAAAGAAAGAATTGTTGCATCTCAATATCAGTGTTTTACCATAAATTACAATTGGGAGATTAAGAGGATGTCAAGTGATTTAGTATCGAGAGCAATGTCAATTGTAGGTGAAGGTGTTAAAGATGACTTTAAATCACCATCTATGCCAACAAAAGTCATTGATGGACATCGATATAGACCCCCAATGTGTGGATGCTTTCTTCTAATGATTGCTGGCCTGCCCCCATGGCATGGTTGTTTCCACAAAGAACTCATTACTATTTTACATTTGTCTCAAATTGTAATATTTGGGGTCTCTTGTAAGGGTGATAAGATTGAACAAGGCTTGGCATACATCCAAACTTATGTGTATGGTTAGTGATTAAATAAATTAATGTTTCGAGGTCTCTAACTATTTTCTTTGTTATTTTACCATGTTTTCTAGAGAAAATCATGACACATGGGTTTAAATGTAGTTACTTTTCATGCACCCTTCATGGAGGTGAGTTTAGATGTCCAGGAGACCTTATACCATGACCCACCTCTTTTTGTTAATATAATTTGACAAGGTACCCACTATCATAAATTTCATTCCAATAGCTTGTTAATATACATATTATCATGAGAAGGTGAAGGTGGTCTACAACAAATCGGGCCAAAGAATGTTGTGGATTTTGTCTTTTCCTAACAAATTGGGCCAAAGTTTTGCATTCTCACAACCCAATTGTATCCAACAGAACCAAACATGACACTCACCCTCAAAATAATTTGCACAGAGCATGATATGAGATGTGATCATGGGCCTAAGGGAAATAACTGTTTGAGGTAACACAATTCTAAACGCCTTGCATAAAACCGTATTACCTTAACTGATTAGGTTTGACGATATCAAACCTATTTTCATTCTCAATGCAATATATGTATAACACTTCTTCTGTTTCCCTTGCTCCTCCATTCTACCAAATATATTCAAATTTTCAAAACATACAAGAATATTGTAATTTTTTATTTCTTCAAATTCATGTGTGACGATTATATTGGTATAACGTAGCAATTTCATGGGTCTACATTTATGAACAGACACGGATTAAGTATAAAAATCTTTTTCCAATAACAAAATGCCAACTGGAAGCAAAGGATTTGCACAGATAGTTTCAGTGAATAAGCATTTAAACTTTAAAGTCTTTCATATATTCTAGCACAAAAAGGATTATTATATTTGTAGACCTTAAAGGACTTGCTCTGGCCAAGTGGATAACACTTTAAAGTCTTTTATCTTAGCAATGGACATTTGAGTTTCAAAGACATGGATGGCTTCCAAAACAAAGTATGGGGAGAACCTCTCTGTGAAAAATGGACATCTATAGTTTCAACAAATGATAATAAGAAAACAAAGTCTCATTCAGTCTATCAACCCTCAGACTAAATTCACAATTCATGTCCAAGAACACTCTTATCACTTTCACACTCAATTCACATTTCATGTCTAGGAATACTTTAAACACATTCACCAACTGCAAAATCAAATCACATAATGTTATTTTACAAGTCACATAATTCCACGCTTGCCAATGCAAACATGTTTTTTCATTTCTAAGTTTGATCCACCAATAAAAATGGAAACAGTTCTAAACTTGCAATATCAGGTACACAAAACTGGAGACATCTCTAACATTATTTTTTCCAACGAAAGATATAAGGCCCAAAATTAATCAAATAGTTTGTGATCATAATGGTAACATCCAATATCGTCTACTTGTTAAAATGTAATACCCCAAGTGAAAATGCATCCAATATTATTCATGCCACTAGATTCCATGGAGAGAATATTACTCTTGGAAAGGAATATAAATAATATAATATTGAATTTTATGAATATAAATCATCAAATTGATGTTCGTTGTTGTACATATGCTCTAAGAAAAATCTCAAGACCGTGACCAGAAAAATTTAACTAATCACATCAATAATTAGTACTCGGAGTCTAAAAATAGCTTTCACATCAACATCTACACTCAGATTTTGTCTCAAATGGATCCATGTTTCTCCATTCATAATTAATTCTTTTAATAAATGCTTCATTGCATAGCATCATAAGTCAAACACAAATATGACAAAGCATGGAAACAATAGAAATTCTTGGTACTAAAAAACATTTTTCCACTAAACATATAACATAAGATAACACCTGCACTTATTAGTATGTGTGCAATTGATGCTCAATGTTATGACAACTTTTTCATGGTCATCTTTGGTACCAAGCTAGTGGAAGATTCATTGGAAGGCTGTACACAATATGTATGTATTTTGGCTCAAGGAAACCAAGAGAATATAAATCCCTCATTGCATAATATGCCTACCTTCGTCACATGATAGTTTTGAATGGTTTAGGATTACACTCAAGAGCTATAAAGTCATTACAAGGGTTACAATAAGACAAGGATCATTTCAAGGGGGACATGAACAGAAGGCCAACCATAGTATTCAAGTAGTGAGAAAATTGTCGAAGGGGATATAGAACCTAAACCCCAATAGTACAAAACCAAGAACAATCCAAATTTGAAGCAGTACGCAAATCAGAGACATGATAAGAACATAGATTTATCAAAGATAAGTAACAACAATAGGGGATAAGAATATAGTAAGGTGATAGGAAGTAGAGAATAAGATTAAGTAATTTCAAAGGAGTAGAGGTTGTTTATCACTTCTACTAATTGCTTGGAAAAGCGATGAGAGTAAATGTAAAGCCAACATGACAACAAAGAAGAGTTAGGAGAGAGGAAGGGAGTAGAATCATTCCTAGACCTTGAAAGTGGAGATAATGACAAGCAAATATATGATATGATAGCTATCCATGATATCATTTCTCCAAAAATAAGATCATATACTTAACTCTGTAATAAAACATTTAGGAGTGAAAACACGAAGTAATTCAAATTTCAAACTGCATATATGTTAGTAACTAGGCTTCATAAATATGCAATCTGGAAATTATGGACAACAAGAAAATCTCCAACAGAAAATCACATTAATCTATTACTGAAGGAAATTAAAATGGCAACCAACATAGGATGCAAGTACTTTCTATCACAAAAATTTCTCAATACACAGTAGAGACTCCCTCACTTGCTGACTCAACTAATGCATCCTTCCCCTTTTATTAGCTAAGGAAAGAGGGGTTACAAAATGCCATAGATGGCCTCAAGGAATGCACCCTCATGGAAGGTTAATGCTTCTCACAGAATGCACCCTAGTGGAGTTCGTGCATTAAATAAACCAACAAGGAGGAGTGTGGCCCACTTAGCATTGAATGCACACAAGGAGAGCTATGCCCTGCCTGCAGGTAACTCATATCATTAATGCTCCCATGCTTAGGATTAACCACCATTTAAGCAATCCACTCCTCCAGGACTAAATCATCCAACTAGGGAAGTGCACCCAATAGTAATAGTAAGAATTGTTAGTATTCAAACAAATCCAAAGTCAAAATTTCCAAAATAGTATAAGATATTTGCATATGAAATAGGCAATAATTTCCTCCAAATTACTTGATTGTAGATACATACATACTATTAATCTCATCTCTTTAAAAGATTCTAAATATATTATAAAGAAATACTACCAGTAATGCTATGCACTAAAAAAGTTAGGCCAGAGAAGAGCATCAAAGCATTTTCTCTCTCCTATTAGTATTGCTTTCAATTTATTACATTTAGGTTTGTGTAAATCGGGTTTTTTCCTCCAAGTGTAGCCAAGAAAAGAAAAAAGGTTTATGATCACATGAAATAAAACAAAAACATAAAGTAATACTCTTATGATGGTCTAGTCAAAGTATTTCAAGTCTAGGCCCACCCAAATAAGCCATTTGCCTTGCATATCTTCTCTTTTAGAAATTTGATAAAACAAAAACAATGATGAGATGAGTTTGTCCACTTAATATTTGTAGGTGAATATTGTCTTGATGACCAGATTTGACATCCTTTAATCAAGATGTACCTCAAGATGTACATGCAGCATGAAAATGTGTTTTCTTCTCTCGATCTTAAATATTCTGAGTTTGCTACGTTTGAAAAGTATATAGTTGTTACCATGTTACCATGTTACTTCAAATATGAAATAACAAGTACAATTTCATTTTGGATAGTGCAGTCTGTAATATAACTTGCTTAATTGATTTCCACCATCTATATCCATATCTTATCGTATGGTTGGATTTATATGGCATAAGAGGATGCTTCTCTCCTCGTACTATAGTTACCCGTCATAATCATAGTTAACACATTAATACATCAACAACACTCAATACACCAATTAAAAAAAACTAAGAGAAAGTATATCGCAACAAACCTATAAAATCACCAAATAGAGAGTTGTCAACCAATCGAGCATGTTCGAAGGGAGGAATATCTCTAGAAGAAGCTCTTATATCTATAATAAAACTCACATTGTCATGTACAATAATACACATATGAAAAAATGGATTATATCAATTGCGAGTCCAACCAAAAGTACTTGGAATGGTAGGAAAACTAGAATGACATAGTATTTGTATATGTCCTTGGAATGAATCCACAGTAGTGGATTGTTGCACCTCTGCAAAAAATTCACACACTACTCTGTTAAAAAATGGTGATGTCTATCTACACTAATCTAATCATATTCATATCATTTCTCTATTAAACTCACCTAAGACCATAGACACTGCATTGTTGGAGTGAGGATGCCCTCACTTATTGAGGTACACATCACCTCTGGTGGAGGATGCTTCTCCACTCGTACTATAGTTACCTGTCATAATCGTAGTTAACACATTAATACATCAACAACACTCAATACACCAATTAAAACAAACTAAGAGAAAGTATATCACAACAAACCTGTAAAATCACCAACTAGAGAGTTGTCAACCAGTCGAGCATGTTCGAAGGGAGGAATATCTCCAGAAGAAGATCCTATATCTATAATAAAACCCACATTGGCATGTAAAGTAATACACATATGAAAATATGGATTATATCAATTGCAAGTGCAACCAAAAGTACCTAGAATGGTAGGAAAACTAGAATGACATAGTATCTGTCTATGTCCTTAGAATGAATCCACAATAGTTGATTGTTTCACCTTTGCAAACAATTCACACATTACTCTGTTAAAAAATGGTGATGTCTATATACACTAATATAAACATATTCATATCATTGCTCTATTAAACTCACCTGAGACCATAGACACTGTATTGTTGGAGCGAGGACGCCCTCTCTTGTTGAGGTACACATCGTCTCTGGTGGAGGATGCTTCTCCCTTCGTATTATAGTTACCTATCATAATCATAGTTAACACATTAAAACATCAAAAACACTCAATAAACCAATTAAAACAAACTAAGAGAAATTATATCACAACAAACCTGTCAAATCGCCAACTAGAGAGTTGTCAACCAACCGAGCATGTTTGAAGGGAGGAATGTCTCTAGAAGAAGATCCTGTATCTATAATAAAATCCACATTGGCATGTAAAGTAATACACATATGAAAATATGAATTATATCAATTGCGAGTCCAACCAAAAGTACCTGGAATGGTAGGAAAACTAGAGTGAAATAGTATCTGTCTATGTCCTTGGAATGAATCCACAGTAGTTGCTTGTTTCACCTCTGCAAACAATTCACACACTACTCTGTTAAAAAATGGTGATGTCTATATACACTAATCTAAACATATTCATATCATTTCTCTATTAAACTCACATGGTACCATAGACACTGCATTTTTGGAGTGAGGACGCCCTCGCTTGTTGAGGTACACATCGCCTCTAGTGTAGGATGCTTCTCCCCTCATACTATAGTTACCTATCATAATAATAGTTAACACGCCAATACATCAACAACAGTCAATAAACCAATTAAAACAAACTAAAAGAAAGTATATCACAACAACCTATAAAATCACCAACTAGAGAGTTGTCAACCAGCTGAGCATGTTCAAAGGGAGGAATATCTCCAGAAGAAGATCCTATATCTATAATAAAACCCACATTGGCATGTAAAGTAATACACATATGAAAATCTGGATTATAACAATTGCGAGTCCAACCAAAAGTAACTGGAATGGTAAGAAAACTATAATGACATAGTATCTGTCTATGTCCTTGGAATGAATCCACAATAGTTGATTGTTGCACCTCTGCAAACAATTCACACACTACTCTGTTAAAAAATGGTGATGTATATATTCACTAATCTAAACATATTCATATCATTTCTCTATTAAACTCACCTGGGACCATAGACACTACATTGTTGGAGCGAGGATGCCCTCGCTTGTTGAGGTATTGAAACTGAAATGGTTCAATGTCACATGTAAGGACATTCAAATCAATTTCTAAGCCGTGACCCTTCACTTTGTTTTCTTATTTTTTTCTTCTTTTTAGGTCTAATAAAACTCTTCTTCCTCTTTAGAGATGACTGAAAAGAACCCAACCCAAGGGTGAAGTAATAATCCATAATATGAAGGTCGTTGGCTTCATCCAACATTTTTTTAACTAGACCAACCAATTGTTCGGTCTTGTTCAAAGAAGAGGGAGGATTGTTTAAAAGAAGCTTTAAGTATCCAAACAAATCCTCTATAGCCAACTGAAGTCCCTCAACATATAGATCAACAATATCACTAGCCATAATAGATTTGTTGGCATCTACACCAGTATTTGGTTCATGTACGCTTATCTCATGCAGGGCATTTAATGAATTGGGTATTGCATCATGATTCACTAATGAATTTGAATCACCTAAGGGGTAATACAACTAATTCACCTTTATGGCATGCTTGCAAATGTTTCCACAAATAGACCATGGACAATCACAAGATATAAATTTTGTGCGATACCAGGTGACAAGATATTTCTTATCACACTTTGTTTGACTCCTCACCCAATAGGCATGAGATATGCTCTCATGAAGACAACAATCACTATCTAGAATTCTTCTTGCCTTTTCCATTGATGATTCATATTGTTTCTCTTTCCTGTAGTTATTCAAATATCCCTCTTTTTTAAAAATTTCCTTGAATCGGTAATAGGGTTCAACATTTATCAGGAGGATATACAATAACCAGTCCGTCCTACAAGCACACTTTTTTCTTCGATCTGCTAGAAATTTGGTCTTAAGTTAACAATGATATGAATCGATAGCATTATTTGTCTCCTGATTTGCATAAGGAAAATCTATGCATCCTTTTACCCACATCCCTACATATAAAAAATGATTTAGTGAAGATATCATCTTTACGAAAAAATAAAAATAAAATAAAAATAAATTTTCTTGCACTTACGGATCTTATCACCAACAACCCAATTCTTGTAGAAATAGTCCAAGATTTTTTTCTCATTTGCGAATTTAATGAAAAACCCATCGATTGCATCTATCACTTCGTCATTGGAACAATTTTTCATGATGATGCCTAACTCATTGAACATATCACTTTCTATTTCGGGACTACTAGCCAACTAGTTGACATTTTTTAGCCATGCTCATCGTACATGCCAAATACATAAGATCACTTCACACCTTGTG
The DNA here is from genome assembly GCA_010110895.2 of Picea sitchensis. Classification (NCBI taxonomy): domain Eukaryota; kingdom Viridiplantae; phylum Streptophyta; class Pinopsida; order Pinales; family Pinaceae; genus Picea; species Picea sitchensis. The sequence continues at coordinate 120,564 of SNQJ01S0000919.1, read as the reverse complement.
ATCCTCCTGCCAAATTCAATTCATCTTTAGTGTGATATTTATAGAAAAAATACAAGTTAAAATGTACAATAAAAAGATTGAATTTACCTTAATGCAACGATTT
>SNQJ01S0000919.1:90487-120451 GCA_010110895.2 Picea sitchensis | reverse complement strand
GTGTCTCTAGTGGCATGGTTGTTTCACTAAAGAACTCATTACTATATTACATTTGTCTCAAATTGTAATATTTGGGGTCTCTTGTAAGGGTGATAAGATTGAACAAGGCTTGGTATACATCCAAACTGATGTGTATGGTTAGTGATTAAATAAATTAATGTTTTTGAGGTTCTAACTATTTTTTCTTTGTTATTTTACCATGTTTTCTAGAGAAAATCATGACACATGGGTTTAAATGTAGTTACTTTTCATGCACCCTTCATGGAGATGAGTTTAGATGGCCAGGAGACCTTATACCATGACCCACCTCTTTTTGTTAATATACTTTGACAAGGTACCCACTATCATAAATTTCATTCCAATAGCTTGTTAATATACTTATCATGAGAAGGTAGGGGTGGTCTACAACAAATGGGGCCAAAGAATGTTGTGGATTTTGTCTTTTCCTAACAAATGGGGCCAAATTTTTGCATTCTCACAACCCAATTGTATCCAACAGAACCAAACATGACACTCACCCTCAAAATAATTTTCACAGAGCATGATATGAGACGTGATCATGGGCCCAAGGGAAATACCTGTTTGAGGTAACAGAGTTCTAAATGCCTTGCATAAAAATTGGGGATACCTTGAATCTCCCTCTACTAAGGAGGTTTTATCCTAGATATCAGAAACCTCATTTTCATTCTCAATGCACATATGGATAACACTTTTCTCCTATATATTTCCCTTTGCTCCTCCATTCTACCAAATATATTTAAATTTTCAAAACATACAGGCATATTGTAATTTTTGCATGTTTTCAAACTTCCATGTGTGACAATTATATTGGTATACCGTAGCGATTTCACGGGTCTACATTTATGAACAAACATGGATTAAGTATACAAATCCTTTTCCAATAACAAAGTGACAACTGGAAGCAAAGGATTTGCACAGATAGTTTCAATGAATAACCATTTAAACTTTAAAGTATTTCATATATTCTAGCACGAAAAGGATTATTATATTTGTAGACCTTAAAAGGACTTGCTCAGTTTCAGTGGATAACACTTTAAAGTATTTTATGTGAGCAATGGACATTTCAGTTTCAGAGACATGGGATGGCTTCCAAAACAAAGTATGGGAAGAACCTCTCTGTGAAAAATGGACATCTATAGTTTCAACAAATGATAATAAGAAAACAAAGGCTCATTCAGTCTATTGTTGGGGCTCAGAAATGTCCTATTCTCATCCACCTTTCCCGTCATCCTTCTTCACATTTCATCGCCCCATTAACCTTTCATGATATCATTTCCATAAATATACTTGGGTTTCACCTTATTGTTATCCACTTTATTCATTTTAGTATTTAAAAGGAATTTGTGATTAAATGTTAGAAAATCAACATGTTTTCATATATAACTCAAATATGTGTGAGCTTTGTAATGTGTAGGAATATTTGATGGATTAATTCAAAGGACTTCAAGAATACTTCCTCCACCATTTCAATATTTGAGAAGATAATTCAAGACCATTCCAAAGGAGAAGATCATAGAGATTTGGTTGGAATGTATCTTATCTAAGATATATGAGAGATATTGAGGGATTTAAAGGGATTATATTTTGTAATAATGGGAAATAGGTTGAGAGAATAGTGGATGAAAATAATGAGATGGTTTATTTTGTCTTCAAGAATAAATGTGTATAAAGAGTGTAACTCTCTTCATGAGAATTCAATTAGGATGTAATTAAGTCCAGGTAGTCATTAGGATTCAAAGAGAAAAGGATTATTAGCTTTGATTCATATTCTTTCATTGTTATGCTTTCATGATTGTCATTTTATTACTGTTATGTAATTCAAGACAGCTTTATTGTGTGAGCTCATATATTTTATTTGTAGATTCAGTGGTCAGCCAAATTGATCCTAAATCTTCAATCTAGTTAATAATGTCCATCATCATCAGAAAATCTATGTCATAGAGTCATAATGCTACACTTGCTAATGCAAACATGTTTTTTCATTTCTATGTTTGATCCACCAATAAAAATGGAAACAGTTCTAAACTTGCAATATCAGGTACACAAAAATGGAGACATCTCTAGCATTAATTTTTCCAATGAAAGATACAAGGCCCAAAAGTAATCAAATAGTTTGTGATCATAATGGTAACATCCAATATTGTCTACTTGTTAAAATGTAATACCCCAAGTGAAAATGCATCTAATATTATTCATGCCACTATATTACTCTTGGAGAGCAAGATAAATAATAGAATATTGAATTTTATGAATATAAATCATCAAATTGATGTTCGTTGTTGTACATATGCTCTAAGAAAAATCTCAAAGGACTGTGACCAGAAAAAGTTAACTAGTCACAACAGTAATTAGTACTTGGAGTCTAAAAATAGCTTTCACATCAACATCTACGCTCATATTTTGTCTGAAATGGATCCATGTTTCTCCATTCATAATTAATTCTTTTAATAAATGCTTCATTGCATAGCATCATAAGTCAAACACAAATATGAAAAAGCATGGAAACAATAGAAATTCTTGGTACTAAAAAACATTTTGCCACTAAACATATAACATAAGATAACACCTACACTTATTAGTATGTGTGCAATTGATGCTCAATGTTATGGAAACTTTTGCATGGTCATCCTTGGTACCAAGCTAGTGAAAGATTCATTGGGAGGTTGTACCTGATATGTATGTATTTGGCTCAAAGGAAACCAGAGAATATAAATCCCTCACTCCATAATATGCATACCTCCCTCATATGATAGTTTTGAATGGTTTAGGCTTACACTCAAGAGATATAAAGTCATTACAAGGGTTAAAATAAAACAAGGAGCATTTCAAGGGGGACATGAACAGAAGGCCGACTATAGTATTCAAGTAGTGAGAAAATTATGGAAGGGGATATAGAATCTAAACCCCAATAGTACAAGACCAAGAACAATCCAAATTTGAAGCAGTATGCAAATCAGAGCCATGACAAGAACATAGAGTTATCAAAGATAAGTAACAACAATAGGGGATACGAATTTAGTAAGGTGATAGGAAGTAGAGAATAAGATTAAGTAATTTCAAAGGAGTAGAGGTTGTTGATCACTTCTACTAATTGCTTGGAAAATCGATGAGAGGAAATGTAAAGCCAACATGAAAACAAAAAAGAGTTAGGAGAGAGGAAGGGGTAGAATCATTCCTAGACTTTGAAAGTAGAGAGGAAGGGAGTAGAATCATTCCTAGACCTTGAAAGTGGAGATAATGACAAGCAAATATATGATATGATAGCTATCCATGATATCATTTCTCCAAAAATAAGATCATATACTTAACTCTGTAATAAAACATTCAGGAGTGAAAACATGAAGTAATTCAAATTTCAAACTGCATATATGTTAGTAACTAGGCTTCATAAATCTGCAATCTGGAAATTATGGACAACAAGAAAATATCCAATAGAAAATCACATTAAGCTATTACTGAAGGAAATTAAAATGGCAACCAACATAGGCTGCAAGTACTTTCTATCGCAACAATTTCTCAACACACAGTAGACACTCCCTCACTTGCTGAATCAACTAATGCATCCTTCCCCTTTTATTAGCTAAGGAAAGAAGGGTTACAAAATGCCATAGATGGCCTCAAGGAATGCACCCTCATGGAAGGTTAATGCTTCTCACAGAATGCGCCCTAGTGGAGTTCATGCATTAAATAAACCAACAAGGAGGAGTGTGCCCCACTTAGCATTGAATGCACACAAGGAGAGCTATGCCCTGCCTGCAGGTAACTCATATCATTAATGCTCCCATGCTTAGGATTAACCACCATTTAAGCAATCCACTCCTCCAGGACTAAATCATCCACCTAGGGAAGTGCACCCAATAGTAATAGTAATAATTTTTAGTATTCAAACAAAGCCAAAGTCAAAATTTCCAAAATAGTATAAGATATTTGCATATGAAATATGCAATAATTTCCTCCAAATTACTTGATTGTAGATACATACATACTATTAATCTCATCTCTTTAAAAGATTCTAAATATATTATAAAGAAATACTACTAGTAATGCTATGCACTAAAAAATTTAGGCTAGAGAAGAGCATCAAAGCATTTTCTCTCTCCTATTAGTATTGCTTTCAATTTATTACATTTAGGTTTGTGTAAATCAGGGTTTTTCCTCCAAGTGTAGCCAAGAAAAGAAAAAGGTTTATGATCACATGAAATAAAACAAAAACATAAAATAATACTCTTATGATGGTCTAGTCAAAGTATTTCAAGTCTAGGCCCACCCAAATAAGCCATTTGTCTTGCATATCTTCTCTTTTAGAAATTTGATAAAACAAAAACAATGTTGAGATGAGTTTGTCGTTTTAATATTTGTAGGTGAATATTGTCTTGATGACCAGATTTGACATCCTTTAATCAAGATGTACCTAAAGATGTACATGCAGCATGAAAATGTATTTTCTTCTCTCGATCTTAAATATTCTGAGTTTTCTACTTTTGAAAAGTATATAGTTGTTACCATGTTACCATGTTACTTCAAATATGAAATAACAAGTACAATTGCATTTTGGATAGTGCAGTCTGTAATATAACTTGCTTAATTGATTTCCACCATCTATATCCATATCTTATCATATGGTTGGCTTTGTATGGCAGAAGATGATGCTTCTCTCCTCGTACTATAGTTACCTGTCATAATCGTAGTTAACACATTAATACATCAACAACACTCAATACACCAATTAAAACAAACTAAGAGAAAATATATCACAACAAACCTGTAAAATCACCAACTAGAGAGTTGTCAACCAGTCGAGCATGTTCGAAGGGAGGAATATCTCCAAAAGAAGCTCATATATCTATAATAAAACCCACATTGGCATGTAAAGTAATACACATATGAAAATATGGATTATATCAATTGCGAGTCCAACCAAAAGTACCTGGAATGGTAGGAAAACTAGAATGCCATAGTATCTGTCTATGTCCTTAGAATGAATCCATAGTAGTTGATTGTTTCACCTGTGCAAACAATTTACACATTACTCTATTAAAAAATGGTGATGTATATATACACTAATATAAACATATTCATATCATTGCTCTATTAAACTCACCTGAGACCATAGACACTGTATTGTTGGAGCGAGGATGCCCTCGCGTATTGATGTACACATCGTCTCTGGTGGAGGATGCTTTTCCCCTCATACTATAGTTACCTGTCATAATCATAGTTAACACATTAAAACATCAACAACACTCAATACACCAATTAAAACAAACTAAGAGAAATAAGATCACAACAAACCTATAAAATCGCCAACTAGAGAGTTGTCAACCAACCGAGCATGTTTGAAGGGAGGAATGTCTCCAGAAGAAGATCCTATATCTATAATAAAACCCACATTGGCATGTAAATTAATACACATGAAAATATGGATTATATCAATTGCGAGTCCAACCAAAAGTACCTGGAATGGTAGGAAAACTAGAGTGAAATAGTATCTATCTATGTCATTGGAATGAATCCACAGTAGTTGATTGTTTCACCTCTGCAAACAATTCACACACTACTCTGTTAAAAAATGGTGATGTCTATATACACTAATCTAAACATATTCATATCATTTCTCTATTAAACTCACATGGTACCATAGACACTGCATTGTTGGAGTGAGGACGCCCTCGCTTGTTGAGGTACACATCACCTTTGGTGCAGTATGCTTCTCCCCCCGTACTATAGTTACCTGTCATAATAATAGTTAACACATTAATACATAAACAACACTCAATAAACCAATTAAAACAAACTAAGAGAAAGTATATCACAACAAACCTGTAAAATCACCAACTAGAGAGTTGTCAACCAGCTGAGCATGTTCAAAGGGAGGAATATCTCCAGAAGAAGCTCCTATATCTATAATAAAACCCACATTGGCATGTAAAGTAATACACATATGAAAATATGGATTATAACAATTGCGAGTCCAACCAAAAGTACCTGGAATGGTAGGAAAACTAGAATGACATAGTATCTGTCTATGTCCTTGGAATGAATCCACAATAGTTGATTGTTGCATCTCTGCAAACAATTCACACACCACTCTGTTAAAAAATGGTGATGTCTATATTCACTAATCTAAACATATTCATATCATTTCTCTATTAAACTCACCTGGGACCATAGACATTACATTGTTGGAGCGAGGATGCTCTCGCTTGTTGAGGTACTGAAACTGAAATGGTTCAATGTCACATGTAAGGACATTCAAATCAATTTCTAAGCCGTGACCCTTCACTTTGTTTTCTTATTTTGTTCTTCTTTTTAGGTCTAATAAAAATCTTCTTCCTCTTTAGAGATGACTGAAAAAAACCCAACCCAAGGGTGAAGTCATAATCCATAATATGAAGGTCATTGGATTCATTCAACATTTTTTTAACTAGACCAACCAATTGGTCAGTCTTGTTCAAAGAAGAGGGAGGACTGTTTAAAAGAAGTTTTAAGTATCCAAACAACTCCTCTATAGCCAACTGAAGTCCCTCAACATCTAGATCAACAATATCACTAGCCATAATAGATTTCTTGGCATCTACAATAGTATTTGGTTCATGTATGCTTATCTCATGTGGGTCATTGAATGAATTGGGTATTGCATCATGATTCAATAATGAATTTGAATCACCTAAGGGTGATCCGTAGGATCTTTTAAATGACTATGGTTGAGTTTTAATTTTGCATGCGTTAATTAACCATTTGAGAAACCTAGTGAAAGAATGAGGAAAAAAGAAGAATTACGAAAACCATATACACATTTGCAGATATGAAATGAAATAATTAACAGCAAACCATAACACGCAGATTGATAACAGAGTTCGGTGCAACTTTGCCTACGTCTCTGGGCCTTTGTCTTTGTGGGGGAGGCTTCTTTATTTCTGTTCAAAATCTCAAAAGTACATTGCTGCAATGCCAAATGGCTACAAGAATGATCTGGTCATGTTCGTCCAGATCTCAAGAACCCTGCAAAGAAAACGACACGCAAAACGGACGTCCGGAGCTCCCAGAAATGATCCGACATCGTCTCCTTCTCAAAAACTTCTCTGCATCAAAATGGCTTTGGCTTGGTTTTTCTTCAGCATAACTCTGCTCTGACTGCCCTCCCATGGCCTCAAACAAGCTTGGTTTATATAGCCTTGAAGTTGGTTTCTCATCTCCAACTTCCTCCAAGAATTTGGGCTCCAAAAATGCCCAATATCCCCCAAAAATGGAGAGAATCAGCTAAAAATAGGCACATTAATAATAAAAAACCCAAATCATAGGTATAAAACCCACTTTTTTTAACAAAAATAGGGCGCTAACCCCCTTCATCCGCACGTGTGCCCTGATTCCCGGTCGTATGGGGGGGCCATGTGGACATGTGCCATGTGTTGGCCCCCTTTTCCCACTAGCTCTCGGTCTTGTTGGCGTACACATAGGGCCACGGGCCAATCTGTTACAAACCGTGCACTGTTGTAGGGATAGGGCCGGGTCATATGGCAATAGTTGGCGCGAAAACTGTGGGCGAGTCCTACCCGTAACTGCTAAACCTCCACGCTCCCAGCTATGTGGTGTGGTCGTGTGGTTGCATATGCGCCGAGGGCTGGGGCTAAGCCCCCGACCCTTTTTTTCCACCGACTAAACCTTCGACCGAAGTTAAATACTATATTGGCCATTATGTTAACAAGAACTACCATGGGGGCGGGTGGTTAGCCCAGCCCCGCCAGTCCACTGCCCACCGGGAGGTCGCGGGTTCGACCCCCGGCCATGCCAAAACAATTTTACATATAACCCAATAACCAATCACAGGGTGCCATGTGGCAGCCCACGACTGGGCCACGTGGCACCTTACCAACCAACCAAAACACACCACGTGTCAGCTACTGATTGGACCACGTGCTTTCCACCTGTCGACCGTACTACCACGTCAACCTGCCGTACTACCACCTGTCAGTCTATGTGTCTGCCCTGTCAGCCTGCCACGTTAGCTGCTGACGTCACCCGTGCCACATGTCACCCTTGCAGTGATGACACGTGTCACCTCGGGATAGGTCCAGCTGTACGCCGGTATGCCCAAATCTTCCTGACATGTGTCGTCTCCTGGAGCTTCCACATGTTGCCTGTACGGACCTGCCATGTCAGCGTACAGACATGCCGCGTCAGCGTCCGTACATACTGTACGGACTACACAGTCAACAATTTTTTTACCTGTTTGACTTATCGAACAGAACGCGATATCTTCTCCATACAGAGCCCGTTTTACAAAGTAAATATACCACCAGAATCAGGAAGATGAGACAGACGCAATGGCATAGGTTTCGTCGCATTCTGAGAACTTTAATTTTTGAGCATTTTTCAAGCCCTGTCAGGCTTCTAGATTCGATTTCGGATCAAAGGGGTAATACAACTAATCCACCTTTATGGCATGCTTGCAAATGTTTCCACAAATAGACCATGGATAATCACAAGATATCAAATTTGTGCGATACCAGGTGACAAGATATTTCTTATCACACTTTGTTTGACTCCTCACCCAATAGGCATGAGATATGCTCTCATGAAGACAACAATCACTATCTAGAATTCTTCTTGCCTTTTCCATTGATGATTCATATTGTTTCTCTTTCCTGTAGTTGTTCAAATATTCCTCTTTTTTCAAAATTTCCTTGAATCGGTAATAGGGTTCAACATTTATCAGGAGGATATACAATAACCAATCCATCCTACAAGCACACTTTTTTCTTCGATCTGCTAGAAATTTGGTCTTCAGGTAACAATGATATGAATCAATAGCATTATTTGTCTCCTGATTTGCATGAGGAAAATCTATGCATCCTTTTACCCACATCCCTACATATAAGAAATGAGTTAGTGAAGATATCATCTTTACGAAAAAATAAAAATACAAATAAAATTTCTTTCACTTACGGATCTTATCACCAACAACCCAATTCTTGTAGAAATAGTCCAAGATTTTTTTCTCATTTGCGAATTTGATGAAAAACCCATCGATTGCATCTATCACTTCTTCATTGGAACAATTTTTCATGATGATGGCTAACTCATTGAACATATCACTTGCTATTTCGGGACTACTAGCCAACCGATTGACATTTTTTAGCCATGCTCATCGTACATGCCAAATACATAAGATCACTTCACACCTTGTGATCCTCCTTCCAAATTCAATTCATCTTTAGCGTGATATTTATAGAAAAAATACAAGTTAAAATGTACAATAACAAGATTGAATTTACCTTAATGCAATGATTTCAACTAATGCATCATCAACCATGAAGACATTAACTTTCCAATCAGGACGAAATTGGTAACACCTATGCATGAGGTGCTCCAACCATTGTGCAATATTATGTGACATATTTCAAAATTCCACCACCCATGCAACTGCCACCCCGCTTTGTTGTTCATCAAAGGATACTAATGTGTACAATTGATACTGTCATATTCAAAAGAACATATGTTGTCAAGTTTAAGTCATCAATAATATTTAATCACTACAAATCAAATGATCATACTAAATCAATTATTGGAAACATAATTACCCCATATTTATTTGTATTAAATGTTGAATCCATGGCTATTAAGCTATTGTGAGATAGCTTAACCATGGTATCCAACATCCATGGCATTTGAATTCCAACTATGAAAGGGACATCTCCACCATTGGGATTTTGGTAAAAGAAAAAACCATCTTGGTGTTTTTGATACCAAAGGTTCACGCTCATTTCATCCTTCTTGTGCAGTTGGTAGTTTCCCTTCATCAAACGATTGTAGATGTTGACACCATCTTTCCTTCTCAAGAACAAATCTCTTTCCCGAGCTGTGGCATCCATATCAACATGCTTTTTTATATGCATTTTACAAACTGAATCAACTGACACTTCCAAAAAATAACAACTTTCTACATAAGAGACCATGTCTCTTGAAAGCCTTAGATTATGCATGGACCTAGCCTCACCTGAAGTATCATGTTGGCCATGAAAAGGCCATCAATCCCCATCTTCATGGTCATACACATTATATGTCAAAATTTCTACGTCGGTGTTTTGAATCATAACCTTTATGATGAAGTGGCACTGACAACCGCTCTTCTTCACAAAGGATGTCCTTCGTTTCTTTGTATGTTTTCCTCTCTTATCCCATTGGCCATATAAGCAAGTATAACTGCATAGCAATGTTTGAAACATCAATACATATAACAAATGAGAAAACATTTGTATTACCAACATGTAAACAATGCATTTCTAATGTACTTACAACTCATATCGCAAGGAAGCACTAGCCCTTGATTTTGGGGGTTTGTTTTGTCGGCGGACGAAAGAACATGGAGCTTCTTGATTCATTTTCTCCCCTCTAATAAAGTCAAGAAATTTTTTCGAAGATATTTTCGCAACCCGATCAATGCTCATGTTTGTTCGATATATTTCAAACCAAATTAAATCTTTACCGGAAAATGTGATCTTGTCTTTAGGGTCTTGCACCTCAATGCCCATGATAGTCCTCCATTTTTTGCCTTCATTACTCATTTTGTATCAATTCCTACAAGTTATTCAAAACAATAATTTAACCTTAACACAGATACCATAGCCAATGCACAACTCTTCTGATATAAATGCAATTTTAGAGGCAGAATAAACTTCTATGCAGAGATTTCTTGCACAAAGGATAATTAAGAATCCTTGAGCATAATTGACAATAGTAGAATATAATGTGCCATGTAGAAAAATTGATCTTCTTATACCAATGGACCATCATCTAGATTCACATTGTATTAAATATCCTTTCATAGTGATATCGTTGATGGCTTGGGAGTTTTGTATGACAATTAAGGATACATGAAAATGTTGTTGATATACAGGAAAACAAACAAAATATTTTGGCATCAATGTTTATGGATTTGTCTGAGTTCTCTTCATGTGTCAGACTTGTTTTCATATGCCCAAATCCTCCATTATGTGATTTTATTGAAGAATACATGCCTAACTATAGGTGAAAAAGGAAATATTATGATATGGATCATGTTAGCTACAGGTGGGAAAACATTTAAATTTTATGAGTCTTTTTCAAAGATACATGCATCTTCCAATGGCAGCAATAACATATGTTGACATGTATTCAATCAAATATGGTCTAATAACAAATGCCACAAAGGAAGGTACACCATTTAACATCCTCTTCTGATTCTATTGGTCTCAGTTTAAACCTCAAATATTAATTGGAGGTGATTCCTCTGTCAACATTCGAGGAAAAATTATTAATTATAAAATTTATGACTCGATCTGTCCTGTAATGAATTTCAGGATGCCATGCGGTGATCATGCACAAGTAAAAAAATCATACTTTCACTGATATTCACTTGGTTTGTATATGCCAAGTAAAACCACCATGCATAGAGCGGCCTAAAAGGGTGTGAGGAATATTCTGATGTGATTGAATCATACACAAACCCACTACCAACTATACTTCTCCCTCTTACTGTCAGTTTCCCGATGAACCACGAAGGATTGTTGGGGTATAAAGGTTTAAAACTAGGTCTAAATAGGTAGCCAAACTCATTGCAAACACAAATTTGAGCTCAAAACAATGGACTGGCTTTCACCATTTTGTTGGCTTTGTTTTATATGTTATTGAGAACAAGTGAGCTTAGGTGGATGTGCATATTCTTTGGAGATTTTTTGTTTTGTTTTTGAAGTGTTACATGTGCATAACATGTACATTGATTACTGAAATTAAACATGCATGGGAGAAATGGTATGCTTATTGGTTGTGAGGCAAGAGACCAAGGTTTAAATCTTTTTGTTCTCAAATTAATAAAGATAAGTTTCGATTTCTTGGACTTGAATCATTCTAACAATAAAGCCAAATCATGTGCCAAGGACTGAGGGTCCTGACCTACAATCAATGAATCCACTAAGTAAATCCATCAACCACTGTGGTTCAATCCTTATCCACAGGTCACTACAAATGTAGAGGCCTATTCAATACAAAGTTTGTGTGCTTTGCGGATTTATAAATGATAGAAAAAAACACATGAAAATAAATGATAAGAACAACTATGGGCCAGTACATGCATGGATAATTTATGATATTTTTTTTTATGTTACAACTAAAGTACTGTAATTGATGCATCATGTATATATAGTTTTCTTTGTTGCAGTAGCATTTGGGATTAGACCTTGGCTTGAGGGAGAACTCACCAAGGGTCTTTAGTCATGCTAATCACATAAGACAACCAAAATCTTAGTTTTCTATATGTGTTCTAATTTGGACTCCCTGTATGCATGTGAAATATTCTTCCCAATTTGTTTACGCTGTCATTGGAATGAAATGTCAGTGTTGCGTTATGCTACAGGAAGTGAATCCCACTTAACTGAATTGTTTCCCACACTCTCCATTTACAAAAATGAAGTAGTATACTCTTGTGCTATTTATTTGCTAAGCACATTGTTATTGGGTATTTTATTGTGGGATTCTAGACAAGTCTCAAAGGAATTGCTCTGTGTAGGAATCAGTCTTGGTTTTCATGTTGTTTATTGAGTAATTTATTCTATATACAAGCATGGGCGACATGGGACTGATAAGAATCCATGAGAACACCCTCATGGAAGCAACCTAGCTTAGCCAACCCACATTGTGTATAGATGGAGAGAGAGTGGACTATGGCTAGTTCCTCCTCCTCTACTACCTTAATTAATTTTCTATGTAAATGGGTGAAAGCTATAGGTTCAATGCATCCATATAAAACCTCTCTCAACTATCATATTATCTGTGAATGGTAATAGTTGTTTGGTATGGTTATGATCATGAAAATTTCCCTTGAGTTGTTTGATTTATGATAATAAAAAAATATACTAGTTGTTACATGAATGAGACTTCATCCAAATTAGTTTGATTTATAAGAAAATTGGTCTGTTTGTTGGGCACCACTTTTGTGGCATTTTAATTGCCAAAATGTTAGTTTTTTATGGAAAAAACGTGGCTCTGTTGGGCATTGTTTTTGTGCATTAATTTAATTCATTTGGTTTGTATATGCCAAGTAAAACCACCATGCATATAGCGGCCTAAAAGGGTGTGAGGAATATTGTGATCCGATTGAATCATACACAAACCCACTACCAACTATACTTCTCCCTCTTACTCTCAGTTTCCTGATGAACCAAGAAGGATTGTTGGAGTATAAAGGTTTAAAACTAGGTCTAATCAAGTAGCCAAACTCATTGCAAACAAAAAATTGAGCTCAAAACAATGGACTGGGTTTCAACAATTGACTAGATTTCACTCTCTTCCTTTCTTCTCCAAACAAATCCCCACACCCCAGTATCATGTTGATCAAGGTATATATATGCCATAAGAGGTTTTGGAGTTGTAACAAAACAAACATAAGCTATATATGTTTTGTACAAAAAATATATATACCTTCTAGGGGATACTATACTCCATTAATCTTGAAAGTCACTAACTGCTTTTTAGGAGGTTCTGCAGCTTCCAAAATATATATTTTGATTTTAGTGGGCATTGGAAATGATTTTTCTCCGTTAGGGTTTTTAGCAGGGATAAAAACATATCCATGTGTAAGGGGTTTGGAGTTGTGAATTGGAATGATTAGGGGATACAACAATCCATTAATCTTGAAAGGCACTGATTGCTTTTTAGGAGGTTCTGCAAGTTCCAAAATATATTTTTTGATTTTAGTGGGCATTGGAAAGGAGTTTTCTCCGTTAGGGTTTGCAGTAGGGATAAAAACATATCCATGCGTAAGAGGTTTGGAGTTGTGAATTTAAATGATTAGGGGGATATTGTACTCCATTAATCTTGAAAGGCACTAATTGATTTTTAGGAGCTTCTATAGTTTACGAAATATATATTTTTATTTTAGTGGGATTTGGAAAGGAGTTTTCTCCGTTAGCGTTTGCAGCAGGGATAAAAACACACAGGACCTTTAAAAAAAATGGCTTTTATGTGAAATTTAAATTCAAGCTAGCGATAGTGAAAATCAGAGCCCCAAATTTTAAGGAGGCGATGCTTTGACTGCACTTGAAATTGAGCATTGCCCATTAGTTATGTCTCAAATCATGAATATTTCTTGCAAACACCATGGATTTATTATGGATATGAAAATCTACAAGGTTCTAGAGATATTTCCTTTTTTTTTAAATTGCAAAAATTTCACCCTGCTTTTCATATTAAGGGATGCACTTTTCAACCACTCTCCCGCGAGTCCTCACATGCATTATGAATGTTATTGATGTCTTCAAATATGATATTTTCTTTGCTGCTAATTGCCGTGGAATGTGGCCATGGAAATCTTGTTGGAAGCAATATATTAAACTGTGAAGGCAGAAAGTATATCCGCAATTCAACCAAACTTAAGTGGCTGATGAGACACTCATGGAACCACAAACAAGAATGTAGGTGAGCTACTATTTGGGAAATCTCAACTTGTCTAGTCGCACACTTTCACTGAATGCATTAGAGTCTGACTAGTCATTCACGGATAGTTCCCCAGTCTAAGAGTTGGCTTGAAATTTAAGTGGTTGTTTCGGGTGAGTGTGAATGTGTGTGATAGTATCCATTGGATTTGTGCTGTGTAAATGTGTGTGATAGTATTCATTGGATTTCTACAACTATCCTTGGGTGGGATATGGCACAATATTATCATGACAATCTTAACATCTAGAGATACTTTGAAGTTTGGGCATCTTCCTCGAACATCTAGAGCAATCTTATCGAAGGCTACTTCCTCTGCAATATGTTTTTAATTGATGAACAAAAAAATAAGAAGTTGTGAATGTATGATGAGTTGTATCTCTTGTTTTATTTATGTTATTTTCCATTATTGCCAGCTAATATATATGTTTTGCATATTGTGAGCAGATTTTGGGTAGTGACCGATGAAGGAAGGGTTAAAACAGATCAGAGTAAGGTATGGTGAGGCAATGTTGCTAACCTAAGCATTGATCAGAGTGAGTTTGTTTTGATTACTTCCTCGACTGGAATCGAACCTTCGTCCATCGACAATGGTTGCAGATGTGAGTAGAGTGGTGAGCACAATGGTAATAGGGGCTTCTCGGGCACGCGATATAAAGGTTAGCTCACTCCAAGTTGGAAGGTAGCGTATATGGGTGGCCATGCATTAATGGCTCACCAAACTACCACGAAGCCAGATTTGTCAAGGGCGCGCACGTGGAATATGGGGTGAACGAGAACGAGAACGGAGTGTGGTGGTACACTACCTTTTGGGTTTTCCGAGTGGTCGGAGATTAGACGTTCTCAATTGGTCGGAAGCCCAAAAGGTAGTGTAGTTAACTTACTCCTTTATATAATGCTATAACACTTTTTACTTAAAGAATAGTATAAACAATTATTTAAATTTTATTCAATATTATTTTTGAATGTTTTAAAATGTAAATTTGGAAATTTTATTCAATATTATTTTGAATGTTTTAAAATGTAAATTCCTAAATTTTGGAATTTTGATTTTGTTTATGATACAGAAGAGTTGTGTACCCTAGAAATTGATCCTCTTTGACGTAGGAGTTAAAATGGATATATACTTGTATATACTATTTTATATATTAATATTAATAAATAAACTATAAAGTAAAATTAATGATATATATCCTAGAATATTAATATTAAAATATAGTATTCATTTCATTATTTATATGTGATATTGTTTTGTTAAATTTTATTCAATTAATTATCTTACATTTATTTTATTTTCATTTTTCATGTCCAACGGTTCTGTGGATATACATCTTGCACCCAACACTTCCTCATATACTGCAAGATAAAAATATAGTAGTATAAAATAGATGTGACACTATGAGTGGGTTGGGGGACTCCACGGCTCCGATTTATAGTCATGCTTATGTAGCAACATGAGATTTAGTAATTTTTAAATATTATACCATTGTACCAAGATTTTATAGTAATTTATATAATGCTATAAATACACTTTTACTTAAAGAATAATAGTATAAACAATTATTTAAATTTTATTCAATATTATTTCTAATGTTTTAAAATGTAAATTTGAAAATTTTAACCTTTGATTTTTATGATAATAAAGGTTTGTACCTAGAAATTGATCCCTATTGACTCTAGAGTTAAAATGGAAATATACTTGTATATACCATTTAATATTAATATTAATAAATAAACTATAAAATAAAATTAATGATATTTATCCTATAATATTAATATTAAATGTCATATTACACTAAGGGTGTGGTCTAGTGGCCAACAAACGTACTGTTAAGGTGTTTGACAACTCCCTAGGGGTTATAAAATTAATTATTCATATTTATTTTCATTTTCATTTTCTGTCTCACTGTCTGATATACATATTGCACCCAACACTTCAGTCATACACAGACCCAACAATTCCTGATACACATTTTGCAAATAACACTTGATATTTTCAATCTCGATCCTAGACCGTAGGAACAAGAAATTGGTTAAGACTTAAAATAAGGGTTAGTGTATTCACATATGTAATAGATAATTTTCACCCCTACCTTTATAAGATGATATATATATATATATATATATATATATATATATATATATATATATATATATATATATATATATATATATATTGCTATTGCATCAAAGGAAATGAAACGCATGTATACAAATATGGTAGAATAAAATATATGTGACAAGGTGCGGGTACTACCGGGTTACGACTCCACTGCCTACATTTATAGTCATGTTTATAACACTAGTCCCACTCACCAACTCCAACATGATTTAGTATAAAAATATAAATATGTTACCAATATTTATGTAATTTTATATAATGCCATAAACATCTCTTTATAACACTTTTACTTAAAGAATAGTATGCACCACCATTTAAATTCCATTCATTATTTTTAATGTTTTAAAACGTAAATTATGAATTTTGGAATTTCGATTTTGAATAAAGGTTTGTACCTAGAAATTGATCCTTCTGACTCTAGAGTTAAAATGGATATATACTCTGTATTTCTCCTGGGTTTTGAATGGGAATACTACTCGGTTTTGAAATTATATCTCTCCCACAGTTTGGAACGGTGGCATAATTAAAGCCCTCCTCATGGCCTTGAAAACGGAATAATACTTTTAAGTAGATATCTATTTCTAAGATTATATATCTAGGGTTTCAACTGCAATACTACTCTTTTTTAAGGAGATATTTTATTTCTAAGATTATATATCTAGGTCTTTGAATGGGAATACTATCATAGATATATTTCATTTCTAAGATTATACATTTAGGGTTTTAACTATCAATCTTATGTAGTTTTTACCTTTTACCTAGAATAATCTTGTAGTTTCTCCGGACTTCTCTGTGGTTTTCGTAAATTATTTTTGGCTTCTCTTCCAAAGGGTTGAGCATTTGGACATCCAAAATTAGGTGAGTCATCTATTATTTGATTCAATATATATATATATATATATATATATATATATATATATATATATATATATATATATATATATATATATATATATATAAAGTTTTCAGAAGTAAAAGTTGATTTGAGAGGATAAAGTCAATCCATAATAAGAATTGTTACATATTTTTTCTCTGCTTTTCAATATGAGCACTCCAACTACCTATTCCAAACTATCCTAACCAAGGGGAGGTGTTCCCCAAAATCAAATTTTAGATATCCTGTACGATTATATGGAATTAGTAGAAAAAAAAGAGAAGAGAGAGATGCCAAATCCAAATAGAGTTAGAAACATTAGGAAAAAAGAAGTGAAGAAAGAGACGCAAGTCTAAATAGAGTTTGAGGCAATGATTGATAAAAAATTAAAGATACCATTCAAACTCAAATAGAGGATAGACTTTTAGGGTTCAAGAGTGAATTGCAAACAATGAAGGAGGCTAGAATTCAAGAAATGGAAAAATATAAACAATCAACCCAAGAAGGAGGGGTTGAGGAAAAATCACGCCTTGGAGAGATAGGATTAAAGAGCTAGAAGAAAATCCAACCAAATACCCACCCCTTAGTAATAAGTGGAAACAAATTGATATCAAACCCATCAAAGAAGAGGAAATGAATAAGCTAATCAATTGGACCATGAGCGTAACAAAAAGAGCTTTGAACCCCTACAATTTTTGGTATGAAATAAAAACAAGAGTAGGATATCCTAGCAATAGTAAAGAAGAATTAAAAAATAAATCACAAATTGATAACTTACCTCATGTAAGCAAAGAGGCTAGGAAAATAAATTGATCACAAAAGATAGGTTGATCCGTATCAAAATAAGTTGTAATGACCACAAATATATCATACTTAGTAAATCTCTAAGCTTAAAAGGGTCGTGAATATTTATAAAATGAAGACCTCATTCCCAAAGACCAAGTCAATTAAGGAAATAAGTTCAAAAGGTAAAAGAAGCTTAAAAAGAAAGAAAATGGACACAATTAGAAATCAAAACTGTTAGGGATAGAGACCAAAAAGGATAATAATAAATAAGAATTTGGTACACTTGAGATCCTTTTGAATTGTCGTGGGTTTCCATGGTGGAAAGGTCCTATGATAAGCTGGATCCCAAGTGATATTGATATTATATGTCTGAATGGGAACTTGGCAAGATGAGGAGCTCCTACAGGTCCCTACATGTATGGGATTTGTCTTGTGGTCGGCATGGAACAAAATATCCCATTGTAGAGGGATAGGAGGAATAGCTTTTACATTAGAAAAATCATTTCTCCTCACATTCAACTTTACAAGATTGTCCCTCTTAATCTCAATACATTTGGATAGAAATTGCATACACCAATGCTAAGAAGATGTATATAGAAATTTGTTATTTTGCACCTATTAATTCTAAATTTATAAGAAAATAATCTAGATAAAAAATTGTCCCTATACAATTTAGAACAAGATATTTATAATTTGGAAAATGAAGGTACTATCCTCCTCCTAGGAGACTTCTTAGCTGTTAGGGACCAGAATCTAAACAAGCTTACTCTTTTAAGTATTGTTTCCAACCATAATCCTTTATGGATTTATGAGGACCTTGTTTTATCTATTAGATACAAAAGAAGCTCCAAGACCTAATTGAGAATTTGTTTTGCATTGAGTTGGTCAAGCTCTCCAGCTCTCAAGACCTAATAATTTGGTAATGGAGTAATGAAGTGGCCAAAATCCAAACAAATGACCTCAGATTCAGTACAATAGGTAGTAGTGTTGTAGATTATGTGATATCTAATATCCCCTGCTTCCAACCAAATAACAATTTTTGACCTTAAATGACCATGAGTCGACTTTGATCATATAAACCTTTAACCCTAACTCTAAAATTTCCATGCATAGGAGAACCATTGAAGAGAACTCGACAATCAAAGGAATTCCTATGCTTGACAAAAGAGTAAAGCTGATTGACATTTTCTAAAGGATTTAAATAGTACCCAAACCTCCTAACTTATAAGAACAACATTGAAGAACTCTATCATAATTTTACAACTACCCTTCCACTTCTATTAACAAGTTCTCTTCGAGGTGTCCCATAAAAGAATAATAGAACAACCAACCCTGGTATGATAAAGAATGTAAAATTGATAGGAAATCCATTAAGGATGCTTCCCTAATGAGCCCTTAAAACCTGGAGCAAGATCAATAATGCATAAAAGCCCTCCCTAATTAAAAGGGGAAAAATTTACTATATCAATAAAAGGAAAGGATAACTTTCACAACTATACAAGTTGGATATTAAGAAGGCTCCTGGAGCCAAATTCCAAAACAAAATACTAAAGAAAGTGATAGGATTCCCCTAATAGACTAGAATTCCTACCTTAAAATACTTTACGAGTCTCTAATTCCATGACACCATTCCCATTGTCCCCTACAAAGGAAGAAGTTTTTCTTTAGATTACATAGAGTTCGGGGTTAAGCAACTTGCAAAATGGAAAGCTAAGGACATTGAAGGCTACTCCAGCTGAAATTTTTTAAACTGGAGGGCCAATCCTTATCCCTCACATACACAAGCTCTTCAATTTAATTCAAAGGCTTCCCTAAACCCTGACACAAAGCCTCATTTTTCCCATTTTTAAAATGGGATAAAACATTCCCTCTAATTATGACCATTATGATTAGCCCTGATTTAGCCAATCTTTATTGAATTATTTTTGAAAAGAAGACAATACTTTTGTTGAAAGTCACGGCAAAGAGCTAAAGGCTGTGTTTAAGATCCATTCAACCCAGGACCATCTTTACCTTTTAGGATCATTGCGGAGGAGTTCTGCAATGCTAAAACTAATCTTTTTGTTGTTTTGCTTGACTTTAGAAAAGCTTTGACATGGTTCCTAGGAAAACCTTTGGAATAGGTTGGAAGAGATAAAAGTCCCTCCTGAGTTGAGGGTCGCTGCAATAAGGATGTATGAGAACAAACATTACAACTTTAAAAACACTGAGGGTTGGTCAAAAGAGATTAATCACAATATCTGAGTCAAGCAAGGTTGTCCCTTTGTCACGACCCTCTTTGGCATATACACTGATAAGTTAGAATAATGCTTGAAAAAAAGCAGGTTGTGTCGAATTCACTCCTCAATCGTATAGTCATCAATATTCTCTTTATGCCTAATATTATATCATTCTTATGGCAAGGAGTCCCCAAGGACCTTGAAAACCAACTAAGAATCCCTCAAGGATTTTTGCTCCAATATGTGGGTATGACTGTTAATACCGAGATGACTACAAGGTCATGATTATTAAAATCCAATAAGATCCCTAGATGTCTTTGTATATGACAAAACAACTTGAGGAAGTGACTTCACAGATATCTTGGACTTGATATTAACCACAAGCCCAATTGGAATTATAGCATTGAGAAAAGGATTATTGGGGATGGAAAGCTAATTATTATGGCTTGAAAACAATTGTAAATCAACCCACCTTTGAGTTGGGATAAGAAGAAACTCTTTGATATCTCCCTTTTATTGTTCCATTCTTTAGTGACAAAGTCTCAAATGTGCATTTCATTAATCCTGAGAAAGATAGAGCAAATACAAAAATAATTTTTATAACCTATAACTTCAAAAATTAAAGGAATACACCCTATCCCATCCTCCCCTCATAGAAAACAAGCCTCTCCCATTGAGAGTAAAATGGCTGCACTAGATACCTAATGTGTAAGAACAATTTAAACAACATAAAGACAAGGATACCTAAAATTTCTTCAAAATCAAGTCATAACCACCATCGACTCAGTTTAGGATGGTATAAAGATGCCTGCCTTTGGCTAAACTATTGGGGAATCATGGAAGAAACAATTTTGCGTAATAAAAAAATACTATTAAAAAAAAAATGTCAACCCAAAAATATAAGGAAAAATGTGATAAAGAGTTAGAGGGAAAAGAAAATTAAGGTGGCTTATAAAGATGTAATCAACCCTAAATCTAGAAAATCAAATTATCTATCTGTTTTTCCAAGGTAAAGAAAAAAAGCACTGTTAAGATAAGAACAAATTATCACCAGGCCCATAGTGAAACCCTGGGTGTTGGTCAATTCCTAAACACCATGGATGAGGCAGAGTGTGTCACCTTTGTGACACTAAAGAATAGCATGTTAACTTGAAGATGAAAAGCACTTTCTCTTAGATTGTCCAACCTATACCCATATTAGATCTCATTTTCAAAATATTGATCACACTACCAACCTTCCTAACCTCTTAACTCAACAAAAGTATGGTGATCTTGGAAAGCTTCTCTTAATGATTTTCGAGCACGGAAACAAAATTCTAAAGAATCACAATTAATCACTTACCCTCTTAAGGTCCGATAGACCAATTAGGTCTTAGTGGACGTTAATCATCATCATCATCATCAATATTAATAAATAAATTATAAAGTAAAATTAATGATATCTATCCTATAATATTGATATTAAATATCTTATTTGTTATTAATATGTGATAATGTTTTGTTAAATTTTATTCAATTAATTATTCATATTTATTTTTATTTTTCATTTTTCATGTCCCGATGTGATATACATCTTGCACCCAACACTTCCATCATATACATTTTGCACCCAACAATTATGTGATACACATTATGACTAAGTAACGAGAAAGATAAAGTACAGGGAAAAGAGAAACGAAAAATTGGTTAAGTATAGAAGACGAAAAATAAGGGTTAGCGTATTCACATCTATAATAAATAAGTTTCACCCCTACCTTTATAAGATGATAAATACACATAAAACTATATATATTAAGCTATTTCACCAAAGGAAATGAAATGCACTTATAAAAATATAATAGAAAAAAATAGATGTGACAGGGTGCGCGGGTTGGCAGAATCGAGGGTTGGAAGACTCACGGGTTCACATTTATAGTCATACTTATGTAGCATGAGTCCGACCAACCGCAACATGAGATTTAGCAATTTATAGAATATTATAACATTTTACCAATATTTATAGTAATTTATATAATGCTATAACACTTTTTACTTAAAAAATAATATAAACAATTATTTAAATTTTATTCAATATTATTTTTAATGTTTTTAAATGTAAATTTGGAATTTTGATTTTGTTTTGATAGAATGTCTAAATGAAACTTTTAAATTTGAAACATTAAGAATATAAATCATGAAAAATTTCTAAATTTATGAGGCACAAAGATTATACACGAAAACATTAAGTTTATAAACCATGAAAAATTTCTAAATTTCCAAGACACGAGGATTATACTCCTTGAAAAAATTTCTTGATTTATGAAATATTTTCTAAAACAACACCTAAAAAACTTTTAAAATTTTTGAAACACTAAGATTATACACCATGAAACATTTCTAAATTTTTGAGACACGGAAACACTAAGTTTATACACCATGAAAAATTTATAAATTTGTGAGACGCCAAGATTATACACCTTGAAAAAATTTCTGAATTTATGAAATAATTTTTGAAACAACACCTAAAAAACTTTTAAATTTTTGAAACACTAAGATTATACACCATGCAAAATTTCTAAATTTCCTAGGCACCAAGATTATACACCTTGAAAAAATTATTTCACACAAAGATTATACAGACCCAACAACTCAAATATGCAATTACATTAGTTTCAGTGAGTAATTTCCTAAATTTTAGTTGAAGTAAACTTGATTAAAAAATGTGCCATGATAAAAACCAAGGTAGGGCATTTACAATACTTCTTTAAATACTATTACATTTATGTAAAAAACGGAAGTAAATCAGTCCAGAATATTATAACATTTTACCAAGATTTATAGTAATTTATATAGTGCTATAACACTTTTTACTTAAAGAATAGTATAAACAATTATTTAAATTTTATTCAATATTATTTTTAATGTTTTTAATTGTAAATTTGAAATTTTGATTTTGTTTTGATAGAATGTCTAAATGAAACTTTTAAATTTTTGAAACACTAAGAATATACACCATGAAAAATTTCTAAATTTCGGAGGCACCAAGATTATACATGGAAACACTAAGTTTATACACCATGAAAAATTTCTAAATTTCTGAGACACCAAGATTATACACCTTGAAATTTTTTATGAATTTATGAAGTAATTTCTGAAGCAACACCTAAAAAACTTTAAAAATTTTTGAAATAATTTATGAAACACCAACACCTAAAACTTTTAAATTTTTGAAACACTAAGATTATACACCATGAAAAATTTCTAAATTTCCGAGGCACCAAGATTATACGTTGGAACACTAAGTTTATACACCATGAAAAAATTCTAGATTTTTGAGACACCAAGATTATACACCTTGAAAAAATTTGTGAATTTATGAAATAATTTTTGAAACAACACTTAAAAACTTTTAAAATTTTGAAACACTAAGATTATACACTAAGAAAAATTTCTAAATTTTTGAGGCACCAAGACTATACACCTTGAAAAAATTATTTCACACCAAGATTATACAAACCTAACAACTCAAATATGCAATTACAGTAATTTTAGTCAGTAATTTCCTAAATTTCAGTTGAAGTAAACTTGATTAAAAAATCTACCCTGATATAGACCAAGGTAGGGAATTTACAATACTTCTTTAAATAATATTACATTTATATATCCTCCCACACATTCATGCCACACTTTGATGTACATATCATGTCTTAAAGGAATGATATGTCGTGTTAAAGGCATTAGGGTTGGAGACATTAGACTTACCGGAAATATACATTCCATTACTATCCATTTTTCCTATGAAACTATAGTTTTCATAGCGTATGAAGAAGATAAAATCCCAAGTTCTACCGCCAACGACATTCTCACATTTTTGTGGGACGATAATTGTGATACATAACAACAGGTTCAACTGTGGATGCAGGAAAACAACCTTGCAAAGTTGAAGCAAACAAGCGCATAAGATCTCAACCCTCCAAACTGCAAGAACAGATCTAATTGTCCAAATTCACTACAGATAATATTGTATCCAAAAATTGGAGGAAAATGTATTGTAACACGCCTATTAAGTAAACATTTAAGGCTGTGAGGCCTATTAGGTAAACATTTAAGGTTGTCAGAACCGTCCAAGGGCCTCGCGTGCTGTGTAAACATTTAAGAAATAATGCATTTGGCAGGCCTCTTTACGTACGTTAAGTACTTAATAATAATAAAAAATAAAAATAATAATAATAACAATAGTACAACAAACACAAAAATATTTATAATTAAAAAAAATTAGGATAAATTTAGCTAGCAAAAAATGCTAAGACAAACATTCGAACTAATGCTAGCATTAATCCGCCTTCGAGCAATGCATAAGAAAATATATGATTTAGAAAGACCGTATATGATCAAAAACTTTGGATATGATAACATATAAAACATTGGGAATAATGAAGCCGACAATAAGACCTCCAATCTGCTATCCAATCAAATCATGACATATATGGTATTTTTTATTATATAAAAATGAATGTTTTTAGTTCCCTAGTTCCAACAATAGATATTATGCAACAAACTAATATGAAGTCAATGAATTATCGATCGCTATAGTCCCTCTACGCCTTAGGCAAGGACTAATAATATATTTTTCATTACCATTTATACATATGCATGCATTATATATAATTGCTATAGATATTATATGCATGCATTATATATCATTATTATAGATATCAATATTAGTATATATGTTATATTATAACTTATATACGTATTAAATGTATAGATATAAATATTATTACATATGTTATTTTATAACTTATATACATATTAAGTGTATATATAATATTTTATATTCATCATAACGTAATCTATTTAGTTAAATTTACACACACACACACACACACACATATATATATATATGAACTATGTTACTAAAACATAATGAAATTTACATGCTTGTTTATAATTGTATTTAATTAGTTCTCGTACGTTTTGCAATATGGAGGAATATACCTTTCAGATATAGAAGGTAACGATAAACCACGTGCATCTATAGGCCCCAAAAATGCTAACGATCTTTGATCGAATAGATCAATACAACCCTGGTGGAGGTTAAATCATGAGCAAGTTTACACCAGAAGGGGTTATTGATCGTTGTTCAGGAAAGTGTTAGGCATTCCGATCTTTAAGAGAAAAAATACCATATTAAATATCAGACACATTGAAGTCCGAAGTGATTGACGGCTCTCCATTGAGTGATTATTGAAACCCTTGGATCTTTCAGGCATTGGTGGTAGACTCTTGCACCTTTGGAGAAGGGAGTGTGATGGTAACCCTATGTTCAAAAGAATCAAAAGTATTTGAAACCCTATTTTTCTAGCAAAGTTTGGTACCTTCAGAAGAAATGTGCTATGTTCGTGGTCGAGGGAGGTCGATGGTTTTCTTGAGTTAAGGTTAGCATTAGTTTCCAAATTCTTTTTTTTTTTCAAACCTGCTCTGCTACTCCATGTGGATCGAACTAGACAATGAATGATATTGATAAATATGTGGAGTTATTATGAAGAGAAAACAATCCAATCAATGTATGAGCATATGGTGAGCGGCCTTCAAATCCATATATCCATAAATCACACTATGTTTTTCACCTAGAATTCACTATAGCACTGAAAGAATTATGTGAATTGGGTGAGCATTCTTCGAAGCTTAAAGAAAAAAAGAAATTTGTAAGGAAAAACATCACGCCTATTCCATATCAACTCTTGCAGGTGACTTAACTGGGGTTTATGCCATCAAGACTATGTTTAAAAAAAGAGAGCATCTAAGTCAATGATAAGCATTGTCTACTCGCAGGTGAGTTAAAAGCCAATGCTACCCTTAACAGTGACAAAAGAAAAGGTTGATGATAGGGTTATGCTATCATTAGTGTGACAGTACAAAATTGACAATTGGAAATTGCATGGAAGTATCATTGGAAGAGAAATTATTTCATATCATATGTGTTGTCAGAATTTATTATTGTTAAAGCTTATAATGAGTATGATTTGGAAATAATGGAGCACTAGATAGTTACTTAGACAAACTCTACTAGTACTTAATGTAGATCCTAGTTTTCTATGATTATTTGTAACCGCCTAAGTAGATATGATTCCTATATTATGATGTAATCGGTCTTCATTGAATAATAGATTGTGAGCGTAGCCTCACCAGTGTTGGTTTCTCCTAATTATAAGTTGGTATCAGAGCGAGATTGGAGATCTGAGATATCCAGCTCTATGAGGCGAGATCCAAAGTGCAAGATCTCAAATTAATTGAGTAGGGTGCTGAGAACTTCCCATGAAGTATTAGAGGAGCGCCAATCCCTCTCACACTTACGAAATCCCTCAAAATTAGATCCCTCGCGCTCCCTTTGTTCGCGTCTAAGAGCACTAGGGCACTCACGCTCGCACTCCCACTCTGGCTCAACGTTGTAGCGCTCCCCCTTCCATATCACAGGAGCGCTAATGCTCCCCTTCATGAATTAGAGGAGCGCCGACCTTTTTCTGTCAAAGGCGTGAGTTTGTGGAGGCATGTGAGGAAAACGTGTGAGTCCTTGAGGAGGTCGCGTGGGTTATTGAGTGAGAGATGCCCCATGATTTTGCTAAGTTGCCAGCTGAGTCGCGAGTTGTACCCACCATATTTCAACGTTGATCCACCATCTTTCAACGTGGAGGGCCGATCCACCATTCTCAACAGGACGCGAGGATCAAAGGAGGTCATGTGGGTTTGAAGCCAGGCTTCATACCATGAGGGTCGATCCAAAATCACCCATTATATGATCGTTGAAGGGTGTTGTGTGAGAAAATTATGAAGGTTTCGTTTTCATGAAGCGTAAGTTTTCATAATTGAAGTGTGAGCATTCAAGTGTTTGCTTCATTTGTTGGTGCATCCATATACACACCAAATCATGAAGGGTTTTTCACCTTTGTGGAAGCATGAGTTTAATTGAAAAAAAAACAAA
Source organism: Picea sitchensis (assembly GCA_010110895.2). Lineage (NCBI taxonomy): Eukaryota > Viridiplantae > Streptophyta > Pinopsida > Pinales > Pinaceae > Picea > Picea sitchensis. The sequence goes on along the minus strand of SNQJ01S0000919.1, from coordinate 93,002 downwards.
GGTTGAGGTTTGTGTGAGTGTCTACCTCTGCATGTAGTGGTGTTAAGGTATTTTTTGTTCGAAACTTCTCATATTTCCTTTAAGCTTAGAGCCTAGGTAGAGACGGATTTGAGGATTCAAAGGGAGAAGGAAGACTGATGGACTACTCAGCAAAGGAGGAAATTGACGAAAGTTTTTCATATTCTTGGTGATTCACCACCTTCAGGATTGAAGTGTTTGGTGATACAAGGATCCATTGTCTTGTTGGACGAGCAAAAATTTGTAGAGATGGTGAATCCACTAGTAGAGACCTACCGCAATGAAGCCAACAAATTAGATGGCATGGATTTCATTAACTGGAAATTCAAAATGCAGACCTTGATGGAGGGCTACGGTGTCTGGACCATTGCGAAGGGAACTGAAGCAAAACCTAATGCGACTGCCAGTGCGACAACAACATAGATCCAAGATTGGGAGAAGCGCGAAAACAAGGCCAAGGTATTGTTGCATATGTATGTTAAAGATAGCATAATTCCACATATTAGAGAAGTAAACACTTCTGTTGAAACATGGACAACGCTTAAAGATTTATATGAAACTAGCAACACAAATCATATTTTGTTCCTGAAAACTATATTGCTAGGCATTAAATGGATGGAAATGAATCTATTAGTTCATTTTTGGGTCGAATTAAAGAGGTGAAAGACAAGCTAGGGAACATAGGGGAAATATTTTCCAGAACTGATCTTGTCACAATTACCTTAAATGGTATGCTAGAATATTATCAGATGTTCATAATAGGTCTCACAGCAAGGGAGAAACCTCCTAGTTTTGAAGAATTGACAGGAATTTTGCTGCAAGAGGAAGAGAGGCATGGGATTCTGAAGCCTCGGAATACATATTTGGCACTGTGGTCAAATAAGATATCCTAGAGAGGGAGATCACGAGAAAGAGGCAGAGGAGGCCGTTCATCACAAAGAAGACAATATCCAAGGCTGAATCAAGGTATGAAATCTAATAGGAATGAGTTAAAGAGTTGTTTTTATTTTGGTCGACCTGAACATATTATTAAATACTATCATAAGAAGAAGAGTGACGAGGCTAGGAATAAACCTAGAACACATTCAGGTCATTATGTAGAAAAATATTCAAATCATGATCTCAGATTATTTATTGCTAGTGATGATATTGATGAAATCCCGAATTTTGATTCATAGGATCTTAGACTGTTTGTGTCGAATGCTGCTTTCTCTGCTAAAACGGATGATAGTGATGCATGGTTTGTGGATTCCAGAGCATCAGTACATATGAATTGCAATAATTTGTGGTATACTAATTTTAAATAAACACAGAATGGAGCCAACACATATCTTAGAGATGACTGTGCTCATCAGATCAAGGGATACGAAGACATTCTTGTGACATTGTTGAATGGTACTATTCGTCACATTCGCAATGTGGTGTATGTGCGAGGGATAAAGAAAAATTTGATCTTTGTGTCCACCATTACAGATCAGAACTTGGAGGCTGAATTCTTCAAGAATTATTTCATAGTGAAGGATCTGCTGGACCAATTCAAAACTGTTGCAACGGGATTCAGAGCAGGAGGCCTATACAAAATTGATGTTACCAGCAAAGCACATCACACACCGACTTTTGAAACTATGCTAACAGATATTATTTGGCATCAAAGGTATGGCGACATCAATCATCCTAATTTATTGTTATTACAGAAAAAAAAAATATGGTTGAAGGACTTCCCATGTTAAAGAATGAGAATATTTCTTGTGAAGGATGTGCACTAAGAAAGATGCACGGAGATGAATTCCCCTCTAATCCTGATAGGAAAAAGAGAGATGTGTTATATCTTGTTCATATTGATGTTTGCAGGCCTATGTAGACTAGGTCTTTAGGAGGTGCATTTTACTTTATGTTATTTATTGATGATTGCACGAGATACACGTGGGTTTATTTCCTTAGAAGAAAAAGTGATGTTTTCTAGTACTTTAAGGAATTCAGAACCATGGTGGAAAAGCAAACATGAAAATCCATCAAAATCCTCCTTTCAGATCAAGGGGGAGAGTATAAATCAGGGGACTTCATCAAATATTGAAAATATCATGGAATAATACAACATTTTACAGTACCTCACACTCCACAACAGAACGAAGTTGCTGAAACGAAAAACATAACTCTGGTAGAGTGTGCACACAGTATGATGAAAGGTAAGAATCTCTCGAATGCATTTTGGGCTGAATCCATAAATACTATAGTTTATTTAAAGAATAGAAGTCCAACAAGGTGTCTTGATAATGTTACTCCTTTCAAAGCCTTGTATGGTTCCAAACCTGCAGTTCATAATTTGAAAGTAAGACTTTTTCTCATATTCCAAAGGAGAATAGGAAGAAATTGGATGTTAAATCCATTAAATGTATTTTCATAGGGTATTGTTCTGAATTCAAATCATACAAACTATTTGATCCTTCTACTCACAAAGTATTTGCGAGTAGAGATGTACTTTTCCATGAGCAGGAAG
>SNQJ01S0000919.1:47409-90437 GCA_010110895.2 Picea sitchensis | reverse complement strand
CCTTGTTATAATTACTATTATTTTATCTCCCCTTCCCTATATTTTTACTTTACTTTATACTATTATTTTGCATTTGACATAATAGAATGAAAAACCCCAACACTCTTTTCTAATATCTTTTAACCTTTTATGTGTCAACCACTAGAAGTTTCTCCAGAAAGCTCAAACAACAAGAAGATAATTTACTCTTAAAGAGAATTAATCAATCTTAATAAAATCAAAGATAATTTAAGCCTTAGTTTAAACATTATAGTTTTGGCCCTTTTCTCGGGATATTTTCTGTTTAATTTTACCCGAAATACGACAAGAAAACCTGTATAATCCGAGTGCCCCGGGGTTTTATCACCATTTATGCATTCATAAATACAATTTTAAAAAAAATGTGATTTCATCCAAATTTACATCACCCTGTTCCAACAAAAAGAAAAAGTCAAACCCTAAAACATTTAAACAACACCATAATTTAATGTTATTCTATGTAAGATACATTTAGTCCATGTCATTATTAACTCACATTGTAAAGAGAGTTGACAAACACCAATCAATTCAAAGATGACTTGTTAAGAAATTATGATCCAAACTCCATGTGAAATGAGGGTTACGAGGTTGCAAAACTTGGAAATAATGGAGAAAGAGTCAGTTGCAAGAGTTAAACTATACTTCACTTAATGTAGATTCTAGTTTTCTGTGGTTTGATGTAATCGACTAAGTAGAGTCGTTTCCTATATAATGATGTAATCAATCTTCATTGAATAATATAGATTGTGAGCATAATCTCACCTGTGTGTTGGTTTTCTCATATTCTAAGTTGGTATCAAAGCGAATTAGAGATCCGAGAGATCCAACTCTCTGAGGCGAGATCCAATATCGAATCGACTTTGAAAAAATCATCAGCGCCCCCTATGCAGTGTTAGAGGAGCGTTGTCGCCCTCACACTTATGAAATTAATTTTTTCAGATCCCCAATGCTCCCTTCATACGAGTCTAGGAGCGCTTCAGTGCTAGCGCTCCCTCCTCATCTCTCGCCCAACGCTCCAACGCTCCCCCAACCATATTATAGGAGCGATAGCGCTCGCATTCACGATTTCAAGGAGCATTGACCATTTCCTTTGAAAAGCGTGAGTTGTTTTCTAAATCGTGAGCTGAGGAAAATGCGTGGGTTATTTAATGTTGATGAGCAGGCCGTGAGAACAGGTGGAGGGCCATTACAGGCCATGCACGAGTGAGGGAGTCGCGTGTACTAAGATCTGGTTTATCTCGCAACCCCCTTCTCCTGCTTGGACTCGTGAGATCTGCATCCATTGTTGAGCAAGCTTGGGAAGAGGGTCGTGAGCAAATCGATGGAGCCTCCATCGAGGTGGATCCTCCAGTGAGTTTGGAAAGGCGTGAGTATATGAGAATTTGTGGAACGTGAGCTTTGGTAAAGCGTAAGTTTTTTTTTGTAGTGTTGAAAGAGGGTGCCATGATTTCTTAAGCAAATCGTCAAGGTTCATTTTTTTTATACATGAATATGTGAGCTTTTTTTATATGTGGAGCATTGAATAAGAGTGCCACATTTGCATGCGTTTGATTATTTGAGAGTAAGGTATAAATTTTTTTTTTAAAGTGGATATTTTGGATATTAAGCTTTATGTGAGGTGGGGTTATGATTTAAAGGTGCATGCATGATTTAAAGGTGGATGCATGTATGTGTATTAAAAAAACGTTTTTCATGCATGCATGTTTTTAATACATGAAGTGGTGTTAAGATTTTCTTTTTTAAAGGTTTTCTTATATTTAAAAAAAAAAAATTCTTATATTTCTTTTAAGAAAGCTGAGAACAGAGGTATAGTTGGATCGGTGGATCCGAAGGCAAAGCGACGGACTGCTCAACACAGAATAAAACTTGACGAAAGTTTGATATTCTTGGTGACACAAGGATCTATTGTCTGATTGAACGAGCAGACACTTGCAGAGATGGTGAATCCTCTGGCGGAGACCTACCTCAATGAAGCCAACAAGTTAGATGGCTCGAATTTCATTAACTAGAAATTCAAGATGCAGACGTTCATGAAAGGCTATGGTGTTTGGACCATTGCGAAGGGAACTGAAGCGAAACCAGATGCGACTACCGGTGCGACAACAGTACAGATCCAAGACTGGGATAAGCGCGAGAACAAGGCAAAGGTATGGTTGCACATGTCTGTTAAAGATAACATAATTCCACATATTAGAGAATCTACAACTTTTGTTGAAACATGGACAACACTTAAAGCATTGTATGAAACTATCAATACGAATTGCATAATGTTCCTGAAAACTAAATTGATAGGCATTAAGATGGATGGAAATGAATCTCTTAGTTCATTTTTGGGTTGTATTAAAGAGGTGAAAGACAAGCTAGGAAATATAGGGGAAACTGTTTCCAACACTGATCTGGTCACTATTACCTTAAATGGTATGCTAGAAGATTATCAGATGTTCATAACAAGTCTCGCAGCAAGGGAGAAACCTCCTACATTTGAAGAACAAACATGTATTTTGTTGCAAGAGGAAGAGAGACGCGAGAATATGAAGCCTTAGAATAAAGATTTGGCACTGTGGTCAAATAAGAGATCCGCGAGAGGGAGATTAGGAGAAAGAGGCAGAGGAGGCATTTCATCGCAGAGAAGACAATCTCCAAGGCCGAATCAAGGTATGCAATCAAACAGGAATGAGTCAAAGACTTGTTTTTATTGTGGTCGACCTGGACATATTGTTAAAGACTGTCATAAGAAGAAGAGTGATGAGGCTAGGAATAAACCTAGAACACATTCATGTCATTATGCAAAAAAATATTCAAATCATGATCTCAGATTATTTATTGCCAGTGATGATATTGAAGTACCCCCGAATTTTGATTCACGAGATCTTACGCTGTTTGTGTCTAACACTGCTTTATCTGCTAAAACGAATGATTCTCATGCGTGGTTTGTGGATTTCAGAGCATCAATACATATGACACGTAATAAGATGTTGTACACTAATTTTAAAGAAACACATAATGGAGCCAGCATATATCTCGGAGATGACCAGGCTCATCAGATCAAGGGATATGGAGACATTCCTGTGACATTGTCGAATGGTACTATTCGTCACATTCACAATGTTGTTTATGTGTCAGGGATAAAGAAAAAATTGATCTCTGTGTCCACCATTACAGATCAGAACTTGAAGGTTGAATTCTTCAAGAATTATTGCATAGTGAAGGATCTGTTGGACCAATTCAAAACTGTTGCAACGGGAGTCAAAGCAGAAGGCCTATACAAACTTGATGTTACCAGCAAAGCACATCACACACTGACTTCTACAACTATGCCAACATAGATTCTTTGGTATCAAAGGTATGGCCACATCAATCATCCTGATTTATTGTTATTACAGAAAAAGAATATGGTTGAAGGACTTCCCATGTTAAAGAATGATAATGTTGCTTGTGATGGATGTGCATTAGGAAAGATGCATAGAGATGAATTCCCCTCTAATCTTGATAAGAAAAAGAGAGGTGTGTTAGATCTTGTGCATAATGATGTTTGTGAGCCTATGCAGACTAGGTGTTTAGGAGGTGCATTTTACTTTCTGTTATTTATTGATGATTGTGCAAGATACACATGGGTTTACTTCCTTAGAAGAAAAAGTGATGTTTTCGAGTACTTTAAGTAATTCAGAACCATGGTGGAAAAGTAGACAGGAAAATCTATCAAAATCCTCCATTCAGATCAAGGGGGAGAGTATAAATTAGGGGACTTCATCAAATATTGCAAAGATCATGGAATAATACAGCAGTTTACAGTTCCTCACACTCCATAGCAAAACGGAGTTGATGAAAAGAAAAACAGAACTCTGGTAGAGTGTGCATGCAATATGATGAAAGGTAAGAATCGCTTGAATGCATTTTGGGCTGAAGCCATAAACACTGCAGTTTATTTAAAGAATAAAATTCCAACAAGGTGTCTTGATAATGTTACTCCTTTTGAAACCTTGTATGGTTCCAAACCTGCAATTCATAATTTAAAAGTATTTGGGTGTAAGGCTTTTGCTCATATTCCAAAGGAGAATAGGAAGAAATTGGATGCTAAAGCCATTAAATGTATTTTCATTGGGTATTGTTCTGAATTCAAAGCATACAAATTGTTTGATCCTTCTACTCACAAAGTATTTGCGAGTAGAGATGTACTTTTCCATGAGCAGGAAGCAGGAAATCATGACAACAACAATCATGAGGAATGGCATAGACTTCTTGATGAAGGAGTTAAAGAAGAGAAACAACAACCATCGCAACAGCAACCACCACAGCAACAACCACAACCGCAACGACAACATCAACAACAACAATAAGGACTCAGTGATATGGACACTTCAAGCAGTCACAGTTCACCTAAAGGCGAAGATAGATCTTCACAAAGTGGGGAGGAAGATAATCAATTGAGAAGATCTTCACGACAGGTTCGGCTCCCTGAGAGGTATAGAGACTATGCCCTAATGAGTAGCATTTCAAATGTCATAGAACCCATCATTTTTTATGAAGCTAATGAACACGATGAATGGCGAAATGCAATGGAGGAAGAATATGAATCTATAATGAAAAACAATACTTGGGAATTGACTGAATTACCTAAACATAAAAATCTCATTGGATGCAAATGGATATACAAACCCAAGTTTAAATCATATGGTAGTATAGAAAAATATAAGGCTAGATTTTTGCAAAGGGGTATTCACAAATAGAAGGTATTGATTATGCTGAAACATTTGCACCAGTAGCTAAATTGAATACTATCAGATTGTTAATTGCTTTAGCTACAAAGTATCATTGGAAGCTGCACCAATTAGATGTTAAATCTGCATTTTTGAATGGTGAGTTAAAGGTGGAGGTTTACCTTACTCAACCTAAAGGGTTTGTGGAACAAGGGAAAGAAAAATTAGTGTGTAAGTTAAAGAAAACATTGTATGGACTAAAACAGGCACCTAGGTCATGGTATGAGAAGATAGACTCTTTCTTTCTTCAACAGGGTTTTATGAGGAGGAAGAGTGATCCAAATTTGTATACCAAATTTGATGAACACGGGTCTATAGTATTGATTTCCTTATATGTTGATGATTTGATAATTACAGGAAATGCAGAGAAATTAATTAATGAAATCAAGGAGTAGTTATCACAAGTTTTTGAAATGAAAGATCTTGGTGAGTTACATTACTGCCTAGGTCTTGAAGTTTGGAGAAATGCAGGCCAAACTTTTGTTTGTCAGAGAAGTACTTAAGAGATTCAAAATGGATCAGTGTAAATCTTCTATTGTTCCCATGCAACAGAATGTGAAACTTTCTTGTGATGATGGTTTGAAAGAAGTGAATGCCACAATGTATAGACAAATGGTGGGTAGTTTGAATTATCTCACCACAACCATACATGATATTGCATATTCTGTGAGTGTGTTAAGTCAGTTTATGGCGAAACCTCTAGAAAGCCATTGGAATGCAACAAAGGCAGTACTCAGGTATCTAAAAGGAACACTTGATTATGGTATTAAATATACTGATGCATCTAATGTTGAGTTGACAAGTTACTCAGATTCTGTTTGGGCTGGCAATCCGGATGATCGAAGATCAACCACTAGATATGCGTTTGGCATTGGATCCGGGGTTGTTTCATGGAGGAGTAAAAAACAACGCACTGTATCTTTGTCTTTTACTGAAGCAGAATATAAAGCCTTGTGTGCAACAACTTGTGAAGCTGTTTGGTTGAGAAGACTTCTTCAAGATGTTGGAAAAGAACAAAAGGAATCTACAATAATCAAATGTGATAATCAAAGTTCAATCAATCTTGCAAAGAATCCGATTTTTCATGCAAGGACAAAGCATGTTGATGCTTAGTTTCATTTTGTTAGAGAAAAGTTGCAGACAAATGAAATAGCTCTTATATATTGTAATACTAGTGAAAATGTTGCTGACATTTTCACTAAGCCTCTTGGAAAGATTAAGTTTGAATTGTTTAGGGAGATGTTAGGTGTAGAAGTCTATCCATTCTCCATTAAGGATGAGACTTGGAAATAATGGAGAAAGAGTCAGTTGCAAGAGTTGAACTATACTTCACTTAATGTAGGTTCTAGTTTTTTGTGGTTTGATGTAACCGACTAAGTAAAGTCGTTTCCTATATAATGATGTAATCACTCTTCATTGAATAATATAGATTGTGAACATAGTCTCACCTGTGTGTTGGTTTTCTCATTTTGTAAGTGCAAAGATCCTCGTAACCTTTGTTTGTGTTCATGCCATATTTTCACATTCATCTTTGGAATTTGGTTGGGCAAGTTACCGCTTCCCCTCATCCTAAAAGAAAATTCACATTCATTACTCTTGCCATCGAGGGTTTGACATTAGATTCTTAGAATATTTCCAACTCAAATTACTTCGAACAACAATAAATCAACGATTCCATCTTCTAAGAGTTGCAGACAGTGGCACCATGAGCTCTTCTGATTTGAAAATAGTAAGTTTGTTAGATATTTGAGATTTGATGGAAAAAATGTGTCTAAGTGGTCGATCGCGGTTAACCTCATATAAAGTAGTTGAGAAGGAACTGCAGTTACGGATATTAGTTGAAGAGAAATTTATCATGCTTGAAAGAACCAGACTCACTCATACCAGGCCAGTAGAGGGGTTATGTAAGATTTGTAATTTGTGGGGTTTTATTTGGAGAGATCGACAGTGGTGCTATGGTAAAGTGGTTTTTTACTTCAATAGCAAGAAGATTTTAATATTTCATAAATTTAGAGCTTTTATAGTTGGTGTTGTATAGAGGTTGACTTCCAAAATCGACATTGGCCAGGATTGGTCTAATGGATGACATGTGCCCACAGTTAAGAGATTGGAGATACATGAATCGGAAGTAGTTGTTGGAAGACTGTTCAGCTTGCAACTCGGGGAGCCAGTTCAGCTTACTACACAAGGGAGCCGTACACTAGCAGGAGCCATCTAATCTTGCACATCATTTCTGGTATGTTACTACTGTGTCCTTCGATATTGCGTTCTTATGCTATCTGGAAGCTTCGCTCTCACGGAATTACAATAAAAGGAAAATCTCTACCTACCCTGAAGACCAATATAGCAGGCATTGCTCAAGATATGTCAGTCACTTTTCAGGGCAGATAATGCATGTATAGAACCCAAAAGGGAGGTATTTCCGCTTATCCTGCTGCAAAAATCCCTGCAATTTGGCCCACTATTTCACACCAAATCTTTGCATAATCCTTCATAACTGTCACTTGTCAATCAACGAGGGTATTTCACTTGAGCTTCACATCCATATAAAGCACCACAGTGAACCCATTTTCCGAAATCTGTAAGACATTTCCTCGTTTTCTTTGTGATTGATAGATATAGAATTGGTTCAAGGACTAGATGGGTACATCAGAGATCTGAAAATACCAACTGGGTTCATCAGAAAAACTATAACAACATTTGGGTTTATCTGAAAATTGAAAAATACCAGTTGGGTGCATCAGAAATCGTCATGAGTATGGCCAGAAAGCCCCGCATCGCCATAGTTGGAGCAGGAATGGCGGGTCTGTCTGCTGCAAATCGTTTAATGGAGGCCTGTGCATCGACCCAGTTGGATTTTGTGGTCCTGGAGGCTAGCGATCGAGCTGGAGGAAGGATCTGCAGCGCTGAATTTTATGGCGAAAGAGTGGAAAGGGGAGCAACATGGATTCATGGCATGGAAGGGAGCCCTGTATATGCCATCGCTAAGCAGATTGGCGCCATGGATGATAGGGAAAAACCATGGGAGTTCATGGATGGTTTCAGGCATAATTCAGCTGTCTTGGCAGGAGGGTTAGTGGTACCACCATCTTTGGCAGATCCAGTGGGTAAACTGTACAAGGGTTTATTGGCTAAGGTGCAGAATCGGATGGAGAACGACGATATTATTTTACCAGATGATCATGTTGGGGAAGAGCTCAAGCATGGGGACCGCGCCAGGGGCTTGGGGGCTTATCTGAGAGCAGGGTTAGAGGAATATTTAGCGAAGAATGCCAAAAATAGTGAAACCATATCTGCATCACCATCTGCTGTTTTGGCAGAATTGGGACAGGAGTCAAGACCTAATTGGGATCTGAGGTCATTGCAGGAGGCTGTGTTTCATAGTCAGGGTCACCTGGAGAGGATCATGACTGCTGCGGACGATTTGGATAATGTGGACTTGGAGTCTTACAGTGAGTACTGGGAGTTCCCTGGGAAACATGTGCCCATCCCTAGGGGGTATTCCAGTGTTGTGCAGGAGCTTGTGAATAGGCTGCCCGAGGGGAGTATAGTGTACAATGCTAAGGTTGAGAGTATAGTGTGGGGCTGTGAGGTGGGGATAAGTGGGAGTCGGGCTGTGTTGTTGAAGGGCCCTGATGTTAATGTTGAGGCTGATCATGTGATTCTGACTGTTTCGTTGGGTGTACTGAAGTCTGTCATTAAAAATTGCAATAAGAATGATGCAGATAGTGTCAAGGACCAGCCGCCACAGGACCCTGTGTTTCATGGCTTCCAGCCACCCCTGCCATCCCGGAAAACCAATGCAATCAGCAGGCTCGGCTTTGGGGTTGTGGATAAGGTGTTGTTGCATATGGGTTCTGGTGCTTCAGAGATCCCCGATGTTAAATTGGTCTTTACGGGATTGAAACATGGTGATGGTGGTGGTGATTTGATTCCATGGTGGATGAGGAAGGCCTACGCAGTGGTGCGAATCCACAAGCAATCCAGAGTTGTTTCGTTGTGGTTTGCAGGGAAGGAAGCAATCACGATGGAGTCCTTATCGGACCAGGAGGTCATCCAGGGGGTCCTTGATACCTTATCTGCATTCGGTATGGATCAAAAGAAGGGAAGCAACAACGACCTTGGTGGGGGAGATAAGGGCCCTGAGATAGATGGCATTCTGAGGAGTGACTGGGGTAAGAATCCTCTGTTTTGGGGGTCTTATAGCTATGTTCCTGTGGGCTCAACAGGGGGTGATATTGATGTATTGGCCGAGCCATTGCCCTATCCAGAGGATGAAAGTAGCAGCAGGCCTCTGCAGATTCTATTTGCAGGCGAGGCTACTGAGAGGCATTATTATTCAACAACTCATGGTGCCTATTTGAGTGGATTGAGAGAAGCCGATAGACTGCTGAGACACTACAACTTATTGTAATCTGAACTTGTCAAGTAGAGTCACTCAAACCAAGGCGGTTTGTTGGAACATAATAATAGTCTCAGTCAGTTGAATTGAAATGTTATGATTTGAGATCTTTGCTATTAACTTCCTTAGTTGATTTGAGTTTTCCAGCTATCGGATTCACTTATGCCTTTGACTTTCAGTGGCGCTGTTCCGTGAACAAGTTTGTCCCTACTCAAAAGTCATCACGACGCATTTGCACCGAGATAAGTGCTATGAAATATAAGTGCAATGCATGAACGTAAAGAAATGAAGATAAATGCACGAGCATAAGTACGCGGAGACAAGTGCACTTGAAATTTAGCAACCATTACAGATATATTGTTAGCATGCCCATAATATCCAAAAAAAACTTAAAAAAGAGTATATTAAAAATTGTAGATAATGAAAAGGACAAAAAATTAAGCATAATAATTATGTCTAGATAATGTGGTTTGTAGTTTGGTTCAGTGCCCCGCTTAAAGGGGTTGAAACTTGAGATCTGTTCTTTTGGTTTAGTGTAGATGTGACGAAGCATAGAAGGCTGTAGTAGTAAGGGGAGAGCATGGAGTGTGTTGGTAACTACTTGTAAGGCTTATCTTTATGACCTTCTTTGGAAATATGAATATGAATATGATGCCAAATAGAATCTGATGTCTGTTTTGTTTCTCTCTCATGTTACTGAATGTGTTGAGTTTTCCTCTTATGCTGTTAAATATTTTCAGATATGATCTGAAAAGTTGGCTGGGCTGTTGTTATAATCATCGTTGTTGATGTTTATTGTAGGAGTCAATAGTTACTGCTTCACATCAGTAGTATATAGATATAGTCTCTATGCCCAAAATGCTGGAGGAATCTGGATTAGGAAGTGGATTATGAATGGAATACACAGAAGTTTAAGCCAGTTTTGCTTTTTAAATTATTTTAGTACCTGCATGTTTTGGCATCTGATGCAGAATGCTCGACTTTGTCTCATGCGTCTCTGGTTTGGACTTTATAGATGGATTGATCACTGTGTACTTTTCCTGATTTGCTTGTTCAAATTTCAGTTCTAGTATGCTTAAAGTACTTACTTATTCCATTGCAAATCAAGCAGAATATACAATTTATAATTTATTCCATTGCAAATCAAGCAGAATATACAATTTGGTTTTATTGAAAGGATTTTCCCTTCCATCTTGTTGGTCTTCACTTTGAGAAGCGGCCAAATTGAGTTCACAAAGCATGTGAGAATAAGTTCTCTTTCGTAGTTTTCACATAATGGTTGATTGGCTGCAGAGGTGACATGCTTACTTGTTCGGCCTTGCACTCCCTCCTCTATGGACTGTGTCGGGTGTGTGTGAACAATAAAGTTGGATATGCCATGAATGGCTTATTGGAAATGCTTCTATGACTTTATAATCCCCTATCCCGACTATGAAAAGTATATTAACTTGATATTTTCATGTCTAAGCAAACAGTTTTAGTATGTATTTAAGTAAAATTTGAAGATAATGATAATGAAAAAAACATTAATTTACATATAAGAAAACAACTAATAAATATGCTTGTCCTAAAAGGGTAAGCTGACAAAAAAACAATCAATTTACCTGTTCAGGCTAGCAATAACAAACAGTAAGAAAGGGAAAATAAAAAGAATAAGAAGAGAAGAAGAGCACGACAACTTCAACCAGCAAAGAAAGGTGGGCTTGAACCTGTTCTGGCCAGCAATAACAAACAGTAAGAAAGGGCAAATAAAAAGAAGAAGAAGAAAAGAAGAGCAAGACAACTCCAACCAGCAAAGAAAGGTGGGCTTGAAAGTTGTCTTGAAGGCCCCTAGGCCTCCTAGTGACCAACTAAGGCTAGTAGGCACTGCTCTTTCAAGAAATCTGTACAAAAATAACATAAAAAAGATGAGCAAGAGCTGTTAATAAGGAAAAATAAACACCGACAAACAAAAAGTGCTACATCATCTGCGAAAAAAACCCTAACATAAATTCTACCGTTAGATCTGCGACCTTATAATGAACGGTCCAGATTTACAATGAAATTACAATATATTTTTACAAGGCAATTTTTCCTACGGGGGCGAAGCCCCTGAACCCCCGCCGGGGGCCCGCTTTCCTCCAAACTCCCCAGCCGGGGGGATAGGCCCCCCGGACCCCACAGAGGGGGTAACCCCCTTCTGCACTCCCCCGCGTGAAAGAGTGTACATACTTCTGGGGTGTAAAGTCTTCATGGGGTATAAACACGGCTGAAAAACACAAGACCTCTGAGTCAGGAAGATAATCAGGCTCCACAACCAACAAGGATCAGCATAGATCTCCATGGACATCAAAAAATTAACTTTGAATGGGGTATAGATGAGGCAACAAATAATCAATTTGGAGAGTTTGCTCTTTATGAAGGACTTGAGGCATATTAAGACCTTGATTGCTATTGGAGACTTTGCAATCATTATAAGACATATGTGTAGCTTTTCCATTTCTCTAGATTGTAAATTAGCAAGACTCATCTCCAAAATCCAATTTGAGGTCAAGAGGTTTGAAAGGGTTGATTTCTTCCACATTCTAAGATCCAGGAATCATCAAGCCGACAAGTTAGCTGATGAAGCCTCTCACATGGAGATTGGAAAAATAATGGTAAACCGGGGGATAATCACGTCCCCCGTCCCTTAGTTATATACAAACCATTATCAAAAGTTTATTATATGTCCAAGATTTATTGATAAGTGGCAGCATGAATTCATGATGGTAGGTTGAGACTTAAGGTGGACTAACTTGTAAATACATTCTCATGTTTTGCATTTAATTTGGGAGCATGCTCATATGGTTTTGGTCTCTTCGACTATGGATGAAGGTGGGATATTTGTAAACACCAGCTTGGTCGTTCATACACCTAGTTCATGCCTAGTTATAGTGTATTTAGTGCATTCCCCTCATGGTTCATGTCTGGTTCTGGTGGATTCAGTCAAGCTCAACGTTCATGGGAAGTATTGGTGGGACAAGCTCATTGTTCGTGTGAGTAATTTCAGTGGTCCTATTGCAGAGGTAAGTTAGTGGCTTTTGACTAGGAATTTGGATTCTACATTGTTTATGATTGCAATATTGTTGTCAAGTGTTAGCCCGGGTTTGTGGGATTTTAGTCCAGGATTGCAAAAAATTAGGGTTAATTTATGTGGGGAAGACAAAGGTAGCTTGGGTAGAGTAGAATTACCTTCATTTTCCATGTGTAGAACTGGTATGTCACATGATAGAAAACCGTGATCACCTAGGACGTTGCCCTATTTGTAAACTTATGAGTATTCATTGAGTTTTAAGAAGACATGAGACTTTGTTGTTACACAATCAAACATCGATTTTCAACACAACTATGAGATTGTATTCACAATGAGAAGCTCATAACACTGAATGTGCATAAATTCTAGAGTTGGTCACTCGGCAAAAAATGCCAAATTGATAAGCTTCAGACAAAGTGTAGAGTTATTCAGCGTATGATTACGAGTTTAGCAAAAAATTCACAATTAGCAACTACATTTTAGAGATTGTCAATTGGCTTAGTTCTAGGTGAAGGTTAGAAGAAAGAATCGGTGCATCAAGATCTTGGGAGAATAGACATGGAAGGTGTGGAGCAAGAAACCAAGCTTGCCTCTAAGAATCAGTGGGAAGCACATATTGGTTACTTCCCTCCTCAACTTTAAGCATTTATTTGTTTTGTAAAACTCTTTTATACTAAGACTATTATGTAGGATTTATACCAATTAGTTCTTTTGGATTTCCTCTATGAAAAGAAAAAACAATTTATATAGTAGCTAGATCGACTAATTTTGGAAACTTTTTTGGGACATTTGACTATGAACAATGCTTCATTTTTGTTTTAACACATTGATCAGTGAGATTGCAACATTTTTTAATACAAAAATATAATTGTTTTAAGTATATTAAAGAAAAATAGCCCTAGAGGCCTTCAACTAGGCCTCCTTCTGGCACAATCAAAAGGTCAAAACATGGTCATTGTTACTCTTGAAAGTCTCACTATTTTTTTTACTGGGGAAATTAACGACTAGTCGGCCATGTACTCGCGTGACACGTGGTCGTGTTATCCGACTGCTACCACTATAACCCTAGGCATGCCAATGCGGCCCCTCACGCGAAACACAAGGCTAGTCAAGGGTTTCGAACCGACAAATTCACATAATAGAGTGCCTTAATAGGACACTCCATCACCAATTGTTCTACACCTCGAGAGTTGTCTCACTAAAAATTTGAGTTATCTGGTTGTAACTATTTTTTTTTCATTGCAGTCATCTAAACTGTTTTTGAGTGAAAACTCACCTCCTACAGCGATTTTACTATTGAAGTCTACGAAGGTGTACATACCCTACCCCCTCTAGATTTGAACATGTGACCTCGTAAGAAAAAACACATATTCTTAACCATGAAACCCACATGTTTTAAAAATACAATATAATAAAATTAAAACAAATAAAAAAATTATACCCAAACTCCATATCCACAACCAACGACCCAACTATAGACCTGGCTATATATTAAAAATAAATATAAAAATGGTTTGAAACAATCCCAGAGCCCACCATAAATATGAACATTGTTTTAGTTTAAAAATATTGACAGTAACCCACCAACCATACCACCACTCTACCATATACCAAACTGAGAGATCGCCATCAAGGTATATAAAACTATTTAGTATTTCAACCATACCATTGCCACAAACAAGGGTTAAAACTTTGGGTTAAATAAATCTTTAGGCATAACCATACCACCAATATAAAGTTCCAACCATACGACCACCATGTATTAAACTCCAAAATGTTGATTTTTCAAAAGATATAAGATAATTTATTTGCAAGGTTTGAAGCCTAGTGATGGGCGACAACGCCACTAGAGTTCATCACCCGTGAGGAGGGGTGATGGTGGGACTCAACGACGGTGTTGGGTTGATTCAAAGACATCGTTTAAATGTTTTATGTTTTGGTATTTTTTATTGGAATTTGGCTATATAAATTTGGATGAAATTACAGTTTATTGTTATTTAAATTGCATTTATGAATATATAAATGGATTTAGTATTCTAAAAAAACCCTTGGAACACTCAAATTATACAAACTTAACCACTCAAATCTACATCAAATTTCGAGCAAAGTTAAACAGATAATATCACGGAAAAAAAACAAAACGTAGAACGTTTTGATTACGATGTAATTCAAATGCAAAGATAAAATGGACCACCACTAAAAGTAACACCAAGATACACCACACAAAAATTCAAACCAACAAATTCACCATAGAAACACGAATAATCCAACATTAACACAAACTTGGCCCACCAAAAAAATCACCATGGAATTACCTAATCTAACATAATGAATAAAAAATGCAATAAAAGGAACTCAAAACCAATGATGAAGAAAACAAATCACCATGGAATTACCTAATCTTATAGAATGAATAAAAAACACAATAAATGGAACTCAAAACCAACGATTGAGACTTCGACTTAGTGTTTTTTAAGCAACCATAACCAATAATCCTCTAACCAAGACTTAGTTTCAAAATTTGCAAAAAAAAAAAAACAAGGCTGAGACTTATTAAATTTACAATTTATTTAATTCATCACATCTGGAGACAACCAAATTAATTTCAACGAAATGAACATTTGATAGGTGATTTGGCCTGATGGTACCTACTCAATCAAAACATAGGCATGCTATGTTAACCACTATATCAACATTATTAACCATGAACCAGAGCCTTTCCCTAACCCATGCACTCAACACAATGGTGAAAGAATGAATGTAGAAGAGGGGTTTTGCTTTTGTGATTTTTTTTTTCTTTTATTTTTGGTCTTTTTGAATGGGAATGTTCTATGGCATATTCTCCTCTCTCTTTTTTTTTCTATATATATGTATATATATATATATAAGTTCATCGAATTGATTTTGAATTTTCCCACATAGATTAATCGACCGAGATTGAGAACCGAGTCAAAATGAGACATAAAGCATGACATTGGAAAGGTAGTATCCCATCACGACTATGCAACTAATGAGCTAAGCCCACACCAATTAGGCCTTCAATTTTTCCCTGGAAGATCTGCCTTTTAAAACTGACTTGTCGATGAGGCCCACAAGATGCTAAAACTTGCGAAGGTTGCCACACCATCATACAATGTCCAATTGAGTCAAACAAAGTATCATTGAAAAGGTTTCGATGAGTACTTCAACAATGTTAAGCCACACATCTAATGTGATGTGTCCAAGTGTTGTTTTGAGTAACTTGAAACTCTGCCATGCACATTGTCTAAATTTTACCATGCCCCCATAACATGTAGAGTTATTTGTGACAACTCTAACTAGGTCATCTGATGCTAAAATGGAGCAAAATAGGTGTCATTGTAAACGTCTTGAAGTCAACTACAAGATGGAAACTTTTAATTTCTAATTTAATGCATTTCAACAACACTTTTTAAACCCTGAACCACTGTCACCAAATTAATATTTAAAAGTAGCCTTGAATTTGCAAAGTCTCACTCTCAACAATAAGGGATTGAAACCTGGCATATGATATAATCTTGGAAATGTCTTGCACTATCCTACATAACCTTTAGGCCTAATTTTTCTTTCAAATTTCAAAATAAAAACTAATGAGGAAATCAAAGATATGAAATTTGGTCATTTAGGAGGCATGCAACTTGTGCCCTTTGTAGATTTAGCAAATGAACTTGAAATTGGGAAAATGATGTCTTAGTGGAAAAATCATCCTGATACCTATAGGGTATAACCACTAGATTTTCTAGAAAATGGACAAACATCATTTTAGTTTGTTTGAAAGATCCTCAGCATGTGGAACCTGCCCAATGAGTAGCAAAATGGGTTAACTTTGAAAAATTTGCAAACCGAGTCCTCATCTCATGAAATACGAACTTATTAGCATTGACATAGGGAATGTTGATGTAGGAGGGTTTTGGAACTTGGAAACAATCTCGGGATGGCCTCCCATGAAGGAAAAATATTATGGTCCTGAAACAAGCCAAACAAGGTCGGATTGAGCATGCTTTAGTGCCAACAAGATACTATTGGGCACTATGGCATTGATGACTATCATGAAGACATGTTATAGTTGAGATAATAGGCTAGGGAATACTATAACTTTGAAATCCATTTAGCCCCGCTAACCCCAACTTGATGTTTGAGGCCTTAACCAAACTTAAACTTGAACCATGTAACTAACTTGGATTGACACCAAGTGACTTGAAACTAATGACTGGTACTCTTCTAGTGCCTAATGAATCACTATGTACTTGAATAAATTAGTGAATGTAACCCTCTGACACTGTTTAATGGGGCAAGAGTCATAGAGACAATGACTCCTACCACTTTCTTCAAGTAGAACTGGAGTATAAAAGGCTGCTTAGAGTAACCCTCCTACTGGCTTGGGAAGATATAAAAGGTGGAACATCATGTTGAGCCAAAGCATATTTTTGGGTCAATAGTGATCATATGCACCACAATCCTAGACATGGTCTATAAGGGCCCATTTGGTAAATGAGACATGATATTGGTTGCGGGACAATTAAATCTTTTGTACCAATACAAAGTTCATCCCCTTATTTGTTGCGGGACAATTAAATCTTTTGTACCAATACAAAGTTCATCCCCTTATTTATAATAAAATTGTTTATAAAAACATATATATATATATATATATATATATATATAAATTATACATATAATTTGACCGCTCTACCACCCTCCTCTATATCCCTTGCAACCCCACTTTCAAGCTCGTCCAATTTCAATCGCTTTTCATACTTATATATATAATCTATTTCTAAATATGCAATTAGTAAGCTTTAATGCTAACAACTCATCATGCAGTAACCGTAAAAATTGTCATTGATGAGCGAAAGGCTTGAGGAGATCTCCCATTAATACACACTAAACCAAGATTTGCGGAGGCTTATATTATCCCTTCCGAGTGTTAATTTCAAACATCATGGAATGTCGTTCACGTGTCGTCGGGTTGGCTCGTTCACGAAACCTCCTATCTTTAATTTCTCTTCGTTGTACCTGCCACCTTCACACTTCTAAGTATGCAATAAGTAATCTTTACTGCTAGCAGCTCATCATGCAGCGCCCATAGAGATTGTCATTAATGAGTGAAAGGATCGAGGAGATTTCCCATTCACACACATTGAACCAACATTTGCGGAGGGTTATATTATCCCCTCCAACTGTTCATTTCAAGCATCGTCTAGAGAAAACGGACGTTCTCATAAACTTATGGCACCATCTTGATAGCAGTTCTATGGAGAAACAGTGAACATCTTCAGGCGTGAGGACCAGAACTTCCAATGGTCCAGGGCATATTCTTACTACTCATCCCCTTTCGCCCATAACGAAATAATTTGGACCTCTGGAATTGCTCGTGCAGGTTGTGTTCCTAAAGTTTTTGAATGTAAAGGAGTTGGTCTCTTGGTGCACCAATAAATATATTTCAGGCCAAAGAATTATTCCATTGCGGGACCACTCTCATGTTTCTTTGTCACCTCAAGTCTTCTGCTAGATGTTAAGATTGTTGGAGCCAACATTGACTTTTAGAGGAGAAGACTCCAAGCAATTCCTAAGAAAGCATAATAACAGGTTGGACCTCTTTCCCAAGTTCCTGGAAGACCCGATGGTAGTTCCTGAAGATATCACAAGCTTGCAGGTTAGTTCATTTAGAAATCCATTCCGGGAAATTGCCTGGATGTTTACAAGAATAACGGGACAGGAATCCACAACAACTATTTCCCGCATGGTTCTTTATATTTTGTATTTAACAGTCAAGGAACAAGCCATTTTTTATTGGGGGAAGCTAATTTCCCTTGAAATCTGTTCCCAATTGTCAAGCTTCAAAAAGGAGAAGAAATTTTATATGTCATCCTACTTGGTTTTCACGATAGCTCATTGTTGTTTGTTTCCAAAATTGTCTCTGTCCAAGAAGGTAAAATGGGAATTCGACCTAGTAACCTTCGGGTACCAAGCCTTGTGGAGGTACAAGGCCTCCCACTATTTTTATGAGGTTTTTAACAACTTTGTCTATGTTTTCAAATTTTTATTATTAGGAAAGGAGGCTCCCTGCATATCTGACCGGGCAACCAAGTTTTTGGACAGGAAGGGGGGACTTGAACAAATGGAGAATTGTAGTGTGATAAGGATGTTTGGCTCCAAGGAAAAACATGCTCTCCTTCCATGTCACATTACAGATAGAATGTTTGTTACAAAAATAGAAAGGAAATACAACTATTGGTTGCATCTATTCCATGAGAAGAGAAAAAAACAGTTCATTCCTCTGCCTTGGAAAGTCGGGGACTTCGTGTTGAGGAACGTCAACTAAATTGACGAACTCGCAGCCCATTTCAACAACTTGAACCTAATATATGTTAAAAGGCTAAGATGGTTCGACCCTAATGGAATTCTTTTAGAACATTTACTTGCAGTTGGCCTCGACAATTATTTTTTTCAGAGACACCTGAGCGAAAACAGAGGCATTAACGACAACACTCTTGCTTCTGACACCGACGACCTAGACACATTGAAAAGCACCATTGAATTGTACAAGCAACAAGGAAAATGCCTCGGTGAGAAGAGTGTTCAATTCCCGGATACCACTCCCAAAAGTACGACATCCCGGAGCATCTCTCCAACGGCCCACCCCAGTAAGAAAGCAACCCAGAATTCTTCAAACGGAGGAGGAGATAACAACCCTCCTCACACTAAAATTGATAGTTCTCACAAGCTTCACATGAAGAAGAAGAGAAAAAAAATTGTAGGGCAGGCGGAAGAGACCGAAATTGAGAGTGAGAACATGGAACTTGAGACTGATTTGGATAGCGTATTCCACAACCTTGATAAGCCCGAATACGCGATGGAAATAACTGAGACTGAAATTTTTTATGAAGATGAATCCTTCGTATTCTAGAGCATTGTTTTTGTCAGTGAGTCTAAAAATTTAATTATTGAAAAGAGAGATGTAAAAAATAAGAAAGGGAAATCTCGTTCAGAGATTAACCTTGGGAACATGCGGTCGTCCCAAATATCTCGACTTCACAGAGAAACCATAGATGCTCTTGATGATTCCATTGGAGGCATTGAGGTCGAGAATGCCAGACTGAAGGACCGAGTTAAGGAATTGGAGAAAGCTTTGATTCCTATGCCATTGCTTGCCAGTCCTTTAGCAATAGCCATGCATGCCACCCCTACAGCCAAGTTAAAAGGATCCTCCAACCTCCTCGCATCGTGTAGAGGATATGTGGAGAAGAATATCAAGAAAATAATGGAACTTATTACCGAGGCTTGGGAAACATCACAAAGTATGGCTTCCCTTGGAACGAGGGCACATGCTTTGCACGAACATTTGCAGGTGGATTAAAAAAATGAAGAACGTTCCTATTTTGACACGGTCATCCCTTTTGGCACCCATGTCAACAACATGACAGAAACGAGAAGAAGACAAGAAGATCTCCCCTCCCAAAATCGGATCACTCAATTAAATGCATGTTGGAAAGAGAAAGTGAAGAACCTACATCTCATTGTCCAATTATCATGTGAACAAGCCATATCAAAGAAAGAAAAATTATTCATAAATCTGACCAAAATAGACTTAGTCGGAAGGACCAACGAGGTCCAAGACCCCAACTTAATCGTCAACTCCTTGCCCTTAACTAATCAAGCCTTCGATAAACAATTTTATATTTTTAAGGGGTTGTCTTTAGAAAAGTTTTAAGCATCCTTGAATATGGTGAAGATGACGTGGACAATTGGCTAGTCGACTATTCAGTACAAAATGAAGAAATTGATCAGGCTCTGCATAATATTTCTATCGATCTAAGGGAATTAGAAAATGAACTTTTCAACATAAAAATCCGGAATGAGATCAACATGGCCCCCTTGAGAAGCTACCTTGAAGAATGGGTCCAAAGGGAAATGGAGTAGGTCGCCGATGAAAGGCAACATGCAGTTGGCACGATTCCAGTAGTCGTCGACGACAGCAATAAAAACGCATCAGCAAACAAATAACAAAAGGGGTGATATGTACCATCACTGTAAGTCTATACTGATCACATCCTGCTTTGTTTATCAATTCAGTTATTCCACCGTTTTAAATAGAAATGTCTAGCCAAAGACTGAGACCTTCCAATTTCTTATTTTCATGTATTTCTCTCTATCGTCGCCCACTTCTTTCCACAATCCTATTTCTTGTACATATTTCTCTTATGGTCCGTGGGAACCCCAATCCTAGTCTATATGAAAAACACATTTAAATTTCCAAGAATATGTAACACAATATTATTTTTTGATATATTTCAAATAAAACTATTTTTATCTTCTTTTATATTTATTTGCTCATAAATTTTTATCTTCAACTATGTTGAATGTCAAGAAATTGTGTTTATTTAATTTGAATGTAACTTTATATGTGTCTTCTTTGTTTTATATTTTTCTCATGCTATGCATATAACTTTATTTGTCCTAGCACATATCGAGACACACAAGCCAAATGATCTATGAAAATTGTACTTAACTCTAACCAGTTGGAAGTATACGAAAATCATTATGAATGAACTTCATAAATGCATTGAAGAGATAAAACATGCAAGGTAGGAACGGAAATTTCGAACATAGCAAGTCATACTACTAGTAAGAACCGAAATTTCGAACATAGAAAGATGGATTATATAGTTTCAAAAACTAAATGGGGCTCTAGATGCCACGTGTCATTTCTTGCATGGATACCACATGTGCTTCATGTTGCTTGCCAAGTCTCCACTGCAGTTTCCATCTGCCTCAACTACTTTTTCCCCATCCTTGTGCATTTATTCCCAATTCAACCCGGCAGGGACTACGTTGCCATGCAACACTTGTTATATAACACATTCCCTCCTACTCTATGAACTAAAATCAAGACAATAAGATCTTGGAATAAAAAGAGAGTAAACAAACCTTGCAATCAACATTAAATCAAAGATGAAGAACATACATTGTAAAGCTATTTACAATTCCATGTATTTGTATTAATAATATAACTATTTGCAATCCTATCATGTATGTAATTACCTTGGTATGTAATTCAACTATTTGTAATTGTCTTTAGTGTGCATAGATATTGTCTTTGGGTATGTTCAATCTCTATACCATTATGCATTCATTAATTGCATCATTTCATTCTTTTAGTTTATGTTATGACTTTTGGGTGTGTATAATTAGTTGATGTTTGGTAAGTATATGTTGTTTGGGTTGCAATTAGGATTTGTGTAATGGAGTTGTGCCATCGTTTAGTGTGGAATATAGAATACCATATATAGAAAATCAAACTTTCATTTATATTAACATTATTTGAATATAGTGCCTCGAGTTGAAGAGGAACTAGGACTTAGGAATTCATTATGAAAATGTATTTATATCCTGGGCCCGAATACATACTAATCCATACTTTAGCTTACATTCGAGGAAAAATGAAAAAAATGCCTTCATAAAAAAATCCATATTCAAGCATGTGTTTAGGCTAAATAGAAAACATTTTCACGCTCTATGAGAATGAGTATATTCATTGCATGAGTATGTTGAGTTTATTGCGTTTGTCTAATCCAAGTAGGTTGAGTTGATTGTGTTTTCTTGATGCCATTTCACTACTTACATACAAGGAGGAATAGGGAAACTATAGTTCTAACTTATGTTTAATACCCTTGGAATAATTGAAGGTGTTGGATAGGAACATATTGGATCAGCAGGAAGAGAGGGGGGAGGTGTTTCAATCGGATGATAGCGGGGGATTTGAATGTTTACCAGGTCTTCAAATAATCACATATTCTCTTAAATTTGTCTATTGAATTTGTAATACCCCCAAGTTTTAAATGTGTATATACACATATGTTCTATAGGTTGGTGAGCCAGGATTGTTTTTGGGCCAGAGTGCCTATGTGTATATATTTTGGGCCATAGTGCCTGCATGATATTAGGTCGATGTGCCTTTATGCTAAAAGGTCGGTGAGCCTGGCATTGTAAATTGTAATCACACTCGAATATATTAATAAAATACATCACTATTGCAGACCGAGTCAGACAAAAGAGTATGGGGATCTAGGACTCCACGAGAGGGAAAGGGGGTTGGGACTTGAGGAAAGGGGATAAGTCAAGAAATATAATAATTTATTCTTAAGTCATGAGTCCTAAGTTATGAACTCTTATCCTAAGTTCCTAAGTAGTGGAACAAATTACTAAGTGGGGGAAAGAGTAGTTCCTTGAGTGCCATGTGTCAAGGAAGAAGCATGCAAATATAACATTGGGTTTCAGTGGAAAAATTCTTCCATTCTTCCATTCCATCATTATTACCATTGCTTGGGGAGTGTGATTTGAGGAGCCACTGTAATCATGTGTCATTGTGAACCCTGTGAATTCTAAGTGGATTTGGGGGTACAAATCTCCTTGGATTGCCTTGGGGAAGGTTGGAGCCCTAGAAGGGAGAATTGTTGGGAATAGGTTTTCTTGAATTTGAGGCCTAGAGGGTGCTTGGAAAATCATGAGTGCAATTGGAGCTACTCAATCCAGAGTGCACTGAAACTTCTTGGTTGACCTGTACTAGATCCCTGGAAAGGATGTGGGACAACCTGAGGGGTTGTGGTGCAAAGAAGGGGATACATTTCCTTGGGTTGCGCAGGTTGTGGGGGATGAGAGGTTGTAAGTTGGAACTGATGTTGGAGTTGGCACCTCAACCTAGCTTTTGTTGTGTTGAATGTTTGACCATAGTTGGCTTAGGTAGCCTTTTCCCTGGTGGAGTCATAACCATGGCTTGAGGGTGGCATTTTGTTGAGAGTACTAGAACAACAATGTCTATGGTTGGGAGGAATGTCTTAGGTCTATAGCCAATTGGTGCTTTTATAAAAGATAAGTGTTATATGTTATGTGTTTTTATGTTGACTTATGAGTATTTATATATGCTTAATTATGTTATGTTGTGAATGCTTATGATTATGCATGTTATTTTTGAGATATGCATGGCTTTGCATGTGGTTGTGGGTTCTACATATTGATGTATATGCATGGCATATTTCATGACTGGTATCAGATGTTTTTATCAGTATTTTATGAGCCTTCAAGAAGGATGAAATGTGTAATTAATGGTATCAGAGTGTTAATGAGCGAAGAAAAGAAATTTTCAAAAAAATTGGTATGTGACAGAATTGGGTTTTTCATGACATATGCCCAAAAGGAGTATGGGGTGTGTTGCAATGTGGTATCAAAGCGACATGTTCAACACTGAGCTTGCATGGTCCAAATTCAACACATAAAAGATGAAATTGTAGATTAAAAATTTCAAAGGATGTCTACATGATGTTTGTCAAATTTTCCTAGGAAAAAGTTTGGGGAAATTACCTGTAATTGTGGGAAATTAGAGCTTGGGGGTTAAAATCCTCAATTTTAACTTTAACTTGGACATTGTCAGGCCTATAATCAACTAAATTTAGGAATTTTCTAAACAAACAGGGTGAAGTTGGGCGCAATTGTGCAAAATCCCCAATTTCTATAGTGAAATTCATTAAGAAATTGACACATGAATGTTGAATTTTTGGTGCAGGGGTCATTTTGAAATGCACAAGACCGAAATTTTCCATAAGAAGTTAATTACATAGCTTCCATGGTGGTTGGGGAAAGAAATTTTGAATTTAGGTGTTTTGGGAAATTTTGAAAAAATCGAAATTTTGGATAATTTGGGGATTTTCCATACAACGATGCCAGCGATGATATGGATCCCCATGTCAGATGATGTGGTAGGGGTGATGTGGACTGCCACGGTGGCATGTCATGAGGGTAGTGTGGTAGGTATGGAAGGTGACGTGGGAGCCGCATTGGAAGTGTTTTGGACCAGGTATCAGAGGTGGAATCAAGACTAAGTGGGAACAGAGTTGAAGCGATGGCACGCAGATCCGACGACTCATCAAAATCCAAGATTGACAGCCATAATGGATTTCAGTCGTTGAAAGTGTGCATTGATTAACAAGAGTTCAGGGGGCTAAATTATAAACCATGGTATTGAAGGGTGATAACATGTCATAATCTAGTTCATTTCGATACCTAGGGGTGGTATTATGAAACCATTTTAGTTCGCCCCTGAAATGCACAAATGAATGACAAGTGGCATGGTGATGTAAGCACGGTACATTTAAGTGGAATATGACACCAGCATAAAAGGTTAAGTTAAGAAGAAAAGATGAAGGAAGAAAGAAAAAGGAAGAGAGAAGGAGGAAGGTGATAGGATAGGGCCAAGGTGGTGAAGAGGGTGACATGGCATCACCTCAAGATGCCATGTGGACCTAGAATGCCACATCAGCAACTACGTCAGCAAAGATGCCACATAGGAAAAAGTTGCCCTGTGTTTAAAAAAAAACAAGTATGGTGCCAAAATCGTATTTTGGCCATAGCGAAAGCAGACTGAAAAGAAGATAAATTTTTCTGGATTTTGTGAGTAGTAGCAGTGGCTACAGAAGTGTCAAAGAGGGCCAATGGCCAATTATGCACCAATTTGCCATAAAATGCAAATTAGAGGTTTTTGAAGAATAGAGTTGTGCTTAGTGGCAAGGGCACTTACTGATGAAATTTTCATAAAGTAATGGAAATGCAGACATGAAAATACTTGTGAAGGGATTGGCCGAATTCTAAGGGGCTTGGAGTGGAAATGCCAAAATAGGGGAAAATCCACTATTCTTGGCCACCTTTTGGGAATTTTTGAGAATTTTAGAGGAGGAAAAGGGACCCTAGATGGAATTTTTTTTTGTTTACTCAAACACTTGATTTACTCATCAAGCCGACAACTTTGCTTTACTGATTTTTTTCCAGAAATGCATAGATTGGGAGATAACCAATTTGGCTAAAAATTCTAAGTTGGGAAAAAATGGGTGAAAAAAGACAAATTTGTTATTTTCATATTGCTGCATATTTTGACTGGAGCATCAAATTGACAATCTAAGAGTTGCTATGAACTCAATGTCAATAGTGATATCAATGACTCATACACAATTTTCCTTGGTTCCTCACAACTTTACCTCTGTAGGTGACAAAAGTTGGTGTTTGAGTTTAATTATACCTGGAAGAAAAGTGCACAAAAAGGGGTAAATTGGTAATATTTAGATGACTATAAATTTATGCTCATAGCTCATAATTGAGCAAGAAAATAGTCATTGGAAATCTCTTGGATAGAAGAATCTACATATGCACTCGAAAATGTGAATTGAGAAGGAAAATTCACAAGCAATCAGAAGTAATATGTTTGGTGCACTTAAAGGGAAAAATTATGCATAATTTTACATAATTGTTGAATTATTTTTGTCTAACAAATTTTATTGCATGCATGTGTAGTAGAATTAAGGGTACAAATAGAATATAACATATTCAGAATGAGGACCAAAGATATGGAGGATGTACAGAGAGCTTCCAGCCATGAGGATGAAGTTGGGGCGGTACATATCAGCTTGGGTAATGCAAAAACTGAATCAAATGGGCATAGAGAAGGCAAAGCAGAAAACATAGATTTAGTGGAGACAATGAGAAGCCTACAAAGAGATGTTTTGAGCTACATAGCAAACAATGAGATAATTACGAAGGCTCAGGAACAACATAACCACATTAGCACTCGGTTGTTACAAAGCTTGAACATGTTGCAAAGGAAGACAGATAAAGAATTAGATTCAAGGAAGGAAAAAGAACGCATATCGCATGCTAGGAGGGAGGAAGGTAGAAGTGCCAAGCACTCTGAAAGTGCTAGTAGATGTCATCACCATTCACCAAGGCACTAAGCTACAAGGACACATGCAATTCCAGAGTAAAAAAGCAATCCAAGTTTGTCTCTTGACAGACATCATAAAAGGAGGTCTGAAGTACATGATTCACAGGGAGAGCTAAGGAAGATCAAGTATCCTACATTCAATGGTGAGCATAATAAGGATGTATATGTGGAATCTTGGTTGTTGGGAATGAGGAAATATTTCCAATTGCATAACTATTCCTCACATGTAGAAGTAAGAGTTGCAATCTATCATCTTCAAGGAAAAGCATCAATGTGGTGGGACCATCTCAAGCAAGTTAAGCACATTGATGAGAAGAGGATCTCATGGACGCAGTTCAAAAAAAATAATTAGAAGAAATATTTATCAGAGAATTATTATGACAAGAAGATGAAAGAGTTCTTTGAACTCAAGCTTGGAAGCATGACAATGGATGAATATGAGAGGAGGTTCCTTGAGTTGTTAAGGTATGTTGACCTCATAAAGGATGAGAAGGTTAAGATTCAAATATTTATGAGTGGGCTACCTTATTTCTGCAGTGACAAGATACATTATGATCAGCCCAAGATATTGGAAGAGACTATAAGGAAATCCAAATATCTTTATGAGCGGAATAAAGGAAGGCCAACATTCCAAAAGGCTTGGGATGATAAGAAGAAAGGAAAGATGGAGAAAATAAAGAAAGGGTATAAGCCAACATTCTTCATAAATATTTCTCAGGGACAACCAACACAAAATGAGCACAGGATGACAGAGTCTTTGGGGAAAAGTCCAAGACAATAGTCCATAAAATGTTGGGGATGTAAGGGAGATCACCTATATAGAGATTGCCCTCACAAAGGAGAAAGAATGAGAGTTGTTCATAATATCCAAGAGGTTGATACAGTGGAGGACATGGGCAAAAACATGCCAAAGATTTATGTAGCGTTGGACAACAAGCAAGCAAAATACCAATCACACATGATTGAGGTAGAAGGTAAGATTGATAATCCTATAGCCATTTTAATTGCTTCTGGAGCTAGTCATAGTTACATAGATCATAATCTTGTTGAGAGATTTCATTTGCAAATAAACAAGCATGGGAAACCTTAGTTGGATCAGGAAACTACATGAGCTAAGAGAAGAATCAATGAGTTGGTTAAGGATTTCTCAATGGGCATGAATGGACTCAACAAAAAGGCATATTTAAAGATCATATCTTTGGGTTTCTATAATTTCCTAATTGGTATGGACTAATTGGAAAAGCATCATGTTGTCCTATATTGCTAAAACAAGGTATTCACTTGTCTTGATGAGGAAGGAAACTTGAGAACAATTAAAGGTATTCCAAGGGCAGTTTCAATCAGAGAAATTTCATCCATGCAGTTGAAAAGAAGCTTCAAGAAAGGATGCCAAATACATGCATCTCACATGGAAGAGGAATCCAATGATAAAAATCTAAGTATTGAAGACCATCTAGTCTTGAAAGAATGTGAGGATGTATTTGGAGAGATATCAAGGTTTCCGCCTAAGAGAGGTATTGATTTCTCCTTTGAATTGATGTCTAGAGCTACCCTAGTGTCCAAGACTCCTTACAGGATGAACACACCAAAGATGAAGGAATTGCAGATGCAACTTGAAGAAGTTTTGAAGAAGGGGTATATACACCCAAGTATGTCACCTTGGGGTTCCCTAGTTCTCTTTGTGAAGAATAAGTATGGAACCTTAATACTATGCATTGATTTTAGGTAGTTGAATAAGTTTACCATAAAGAACATGTATCCTTTGCCAAGGATAGATGATCTTTTTTATCAGGTGAAAGATGCAAAGATATTCTCAAATATTGATCTCAGATCATGCTATCATTAGGTAATAATCAAAGATGAAGATATCAACAAGAAAACATTTAGAACAAGGTATGGTCTTTATGAGTTTGTAGTGCTGCCATTTAGGATGTCAAGTGCACCCATTGTTTTCATGTGTTTGATTAATGGTATTTTCATAAATTACTTGGGTAAATTTGTCATTGTCTTCTTTGATGACATATTTTCTATTCTAAGTATGAAGAAGAGCATGAACAACACTTGAAGATGATGCTACAGGTGTTAAGGGGGCATCAACTATATGCAAAGTTGAGCAAGTGCTCATTTTATCAAAGGTGGATTTACTCTTTGGGTCACATTATTTCAAAAGAGGGCATAGCAGTGGACCCAAAAAAAATTAATGCAATCAAAGAATGGACAACACCAAGGAATGTTATGGAATTCATGTCATTCATGGGATTTGCATGCTATTACAAGAGGTTTATTAAAGGATTTTCAATGATTGCACATCCAACGACCTCTTTGCAAAAGAAAGGTGTAAAATTTGAATGGACTCTTGATTGTGAAGAAAGCTTTCACCATTTGAAAGATGTGTTAATGAGTGCGCCCATACTAAATAGTGTTGATCCAAATGAAGACTTTGATGTGTGCATTGATGCATGCCAAGAAAGACTTGGAGTCCTTACCCAAAATGGACATGTTATTTGCTATGAGTCTAGGAAGCTCAAAGAGCATGAAATGAACTATGCCACACATGACTTAGAGTTAGTAGATATTGTTCATTTATTGAAAATGTGAAAATATTATCTCATGGGCAAAAAATTTGAATTGAGGACAGACCATAGTGGTTTGAAATATTTGTTTGCACAACCAACTTTAAATGTCAGGCAAATAAGATGGTTAGAATTTTTCAATGAGTATGAATTTGATATAAAGCATATCAAAGGAAAAGAAAACAAAGTGGTTGATGCACTTAGTAGGAGAGTGCATGATATGCATGCTACAACCATTAGCATGTACATATCTAATTTAAAAGACATAATTTTAGAAACTACAAATTCAGATCAACAATATTTACAAGTAAAAGAAGCGTTACAACAAGGTAATATTCAACAGAGATTTAAATATTATGAGATGAAAGCGGATGGATTCATCATGTACATAGGCACAATATATATGCCAAAATCTCAAGAGCTGAAAATTTAGTGTTGAGAGAAATGCATAATGTGTCTTATGTTAGGCACCCTGGATATTAGAAATAATTGCATCTGTAAGAGGCCAATGTTTTTGGCCAGGCATGAAGAAATAGGTGGTTGATTACATAGCTAGATGTTTACAATGTCATAAGGTAAAGGTTGAGGACAAACGTCCAATGGATTACTACAATTGTTGTCCATTCTTGAGTGGAAATAGGAAGTTGTTACAATTGACTTTGTTACCAAACTGCCCAGGACAATGAAGCAACATGACTCCAACATGATAGTGGTGGATAAATTAACCAAGGTTGCCCATTTCATTCCAGTGAATTTAACTCACATGGCAACCAACATTGTTGAGATTTACATGAGGAAAATTTCCATCCTACATGGTGTGCCTAAGGCAATTGTTTCTAACAGAGATCCCAAGTTCACATCAAATTTCTGGAAAGGATTATTTAAAGGATTTGGGACAAATTTAAATTTTAGCACAACATATCACCTAGAGTTAAATGGGAAAACAGAGAGGGTCAATCAGGTGATTGAGGATATGATTAGGATGTATGTGATGGATAAGCCATCAAAATGGGAAAACTGTCTGCATTTAGTTGAATTTTCTTGTAATAATGGGTATCTGACATATTTGAAGATGAGCCCATTTGAAGCATTGTGTGGCAAAAAATGCAATAGGCCAGTGAGTTGGGACAACCCAATACACAGAAAAATTGTTGGGCCAAAGTTGCTCAAGGAAATGGAAGAACATATGGTAAAGATTAAACAAAATTTGAAGGTTGCACAGGAAAAGCAGAAAAGTTATGAAAACAAGGGCAAAACACAGATAATTCAAAGTGGGAAAACATGTCTTCTTGAAAGCAAAAGCTAAGAAGAGTTCGTTGAAATTGGGAAGTTTCACAAAACTAGCAGCAAGATTTGTGGACCACTTGAAATCCTATATAGGATTGGTCATGTTGCATACAATCTTGCACTACTTGCATCCATGTGCATACACAATGTGTTTCATGTGTCTTTGCTTAAGAAGTATGTGCCTGATGCTAGCCATGCAATTGATTGGAATGTAATCCAGGTGGAGCACATGGGTAACTTCCAAGTCCAGTCGATGTGAATATTGGACAAGAATTTCAAGGTGCTCCCAAATCAAGTAATCGAGTTGGTAAATGTCCATTGGACCTGCTATGGTCTTGAAGATGCTACATGAGAGCATGAGGAAGCCATGCAGGAGGAGTATCGGCATCGTTTTTAAGCTTTTTGAAGAATTATGAATGTACATTTGTATATAATGCATTGAGGACAATGCATAAATAAGGGGGAGGAGAATGTAATGCCCCCAAGTTGTAAATGTGCATATACACATATGTTTTATAAGTTGGTGAGACAAGATGGTTTCTGGGTCAGAGTTCTTATGTATATAGGTTTTGGGTTGTAGTGCATGTGTGATATTAGGTCGGTGTGCCTATATGTTGAAAGGCTGGTGAGCCTAGCATTGTAAATTGTAATCACACTTTAATATTTTAATAAAATGCATCATTGTTGTAGACTAAGTTAGACGAAAGAGTATGGGGGGGTAGAACTCCACGAGAGGGAAAGGGGACTAGGACTTGAGAAAAAGGGGCCAAGTCAAGGAATATAATAATATATTCCCAAGTCCCGAGTCCTAAGTTATGACATTTTATCCTAAGTTCCTAAGTAGTGGAACAAATTACCAAGTGGGGGAAAAAGTAGTTCCTTGAGTGCCATGTATCAAGGAAGGAACATGCAAATATAATTTTGGGTTTCAGTGGAAAAAGCATTTCATTCTTACCATTTCTTGGGGAGTGTGAGATAAGGAGCCACTGTAATCTTGTGTCATTGTGAACCCCATCAATTATAAGTGGATTTGGGGGTACAAATCTCCTTGGGTTTGCTTGGGGAAGGTTGGATATTTAGGGAAGGTTTGTGCCCTTGCTTCATCATCTAATTGAGTGGCATTAACATGTTCATCAACATCACCTAATGGCTTGCAATCTCCTTGAGAGAGGTTTGGCATGTACATTGCAACATCTATAAATTCCTCCCCATGTATATCAAAATCTTGGCAACAAGCCATATCATTGAAAGAGTATCATAATTTAGTGGCTAGATTGTAGTTCATTTGAATCCAACCTTGATATTTGAGGGTGTAAGATCCCTTTTAAAATATCTACTTGCAAGTTCTTCTAATCCAAACAATTTGTTTTCTATCCTTAAATTATTTTCCATCCATGATGATATCTTAGGCTTGAAGTAATTCTTAAAATGCCCAAACACACTCACGTCAAGGGGTTGAAACCTATGTGTAGTGTGTGTAGGAAAAGTCAACAAGTCTATGCCCATCTTGTTTGCGTCCTCCATGTTTTTTAAAGATATATGGTTTCCTTGGCCATAAAAAAAACAATGTGTCTATTTGTAAGTGAGACACCACTAGGTACAAATGCAACAATATGATAAAGCCAATTCATAAACAATTCTTTAGTCATCCATGCATGCTCCTAGCTCACAATTTATGATACAGTTCTTCAGTTGGGGCTTTCCTTTGGACAAACAAAACCCAAGGATTGATAGATTAATTACATTTAAACATCACAAAAGAGTTATCATTCCATCCTCTTAGGAAAAATAGTTTACACATTATTGTTCCCTCTCTTGGTAATTACTCGCATGCTACAATTCCTTTCAACTTGTGAACTAGTCTCATCACAATTTGATATATGTTTTGGACTATGGGAATGTTTCTTGTATGCATTGGATAGAGTTTCATAGCACTTGGTCACAACTACAATGCACAAATTCAAAGCTATGTCTTTATCTAGGTTCTCTATTGTTCACAATACAAGCTCTAGATGTATTTTCTTGAACCTTTCCCATCATGATTTCCTAGGAAATCCATCTCTAAATGGATTTGACCCCCACTTGAAAATTTGAGAAACATTGGCCTTTATTTCTAACAACTCTAGCCCATGGCCTATTTCAACCATATCCTTACATAAAACAATTATTTATTTCTCCTCTCGTCTAGTTAACACTGTAAAAAGTCCTTTCCTTTTTGTATGCACGAGACCATTTCGCTAATAAAGTAATGATGTTGGTTCAATTTCATATTTCTTCAAAGTGGTTCTTACTAAATATCCATTGAATTCAACATCATCAATTTCCTTCATCATATCCTCTTTTGTCCAACCTTTGATAGCATTGATCATCTTGGTTGAACTTGCACCTTGCACTATAGTTAATGGTGGAGTAACACCTTCAACCTTTGCCTCATTATGCTCCTCAAAATTTGTATTTAAATTATCTTCTCCAACACCTTGGTTTATCTCCTCATGTAAGGAAAAGTGTTGTAGCTAGGCGCCCTTGGTCGTTAGCCTTCTTTCCCTCCTTATACAAGAAACAAAATCCCTTCTTTCCATCACTACAAAAACCTATAAACATACACATAATAGAATCATACAAATGATAGATACATTGTAGAAGAAGAATAGAAACATATGTGATGCCAAACAAATACCTTATTTGATGACATAGTCTCAATACCTAAATTGAAGATACTCTATGAGGGAGCGTTGACAATGATTTGTTGAGCATTTTGGAATTGTGAAACGCAGAAACGATGCTTTTGGGGATGATAGTTACTGATTTATATTACTCGATTGTAAGTTTTGATTAGTGAATTGATATGCAGGTGGATATCAATACATGGATAGTACTGCACTTGATGTTAAACAATCACTTCTCCAACTATCAATTAGTTTATTTTATATAATGAATATGTACTTCCAAATTGAATAATGTAGGATATTACTTAGGATATTGTAGGTGTTTAAGGAATTATTGTAACTCTATGTCAAAACAATAGAGAATGTGGTCCTGCATGATGTTTTGTATGGCAGACATGTCATCCATGTACTTTGGTGTTGATAATTCAATTTATGGATATATGTGGTCACAATCAATATATGCAATTTTTTTGAAGCTATTTTGGACATTTTATAGTATTGTATACATTTAGTGTTGTATTTTATTACTATGAATGATGTTCACCTATTAGATGTTTGAGCAATTTGGTTATATAACCATTATCAATCCATGCTCCACCACTGGTGTCTCTCCCCTACCTACATTGAAACAATATAGTCTTTCAAAGACACCATAATACATTAGTGAAGGCTATGTTGAAACCATAGTGGACATGATGGATCTATACTCTTTTGGGTGTGAAAATTATCTATTATCAAAGCATATCTCGATGCATTGATAATGCTAGGTATACATTACTCACCAAGTACATTGGATGGTTATTATTATTATATATTGGTTTGTTTTTTGGTCACAATTATATATTGGTTGGGTTGTGTTTTAATATATCATTGTATTGTAAGGTGTTTCATTGTGAATGTTATGTGATGATTACATCACACCAAAACACTAGATCCCTTCATCCATCCTCTACCATCTACCTCATTGTCAATGGTGTGATTTGACTTACTATATGCACATAGTCATTGGATTTTGTTGATGTCATCATCAAGATAGTCGATGTTGGTCACACTACAAGGAGAACACCCTGTAGCAAAGGTTTTTACGGAACCTCTCCGAAAAATTTATCCCTTCTTTGTTTATAGCGAAGGTGGGTGGCCGAAGGTTTTTACATCAGTGCACCTAAATCGTACAAATGCACTGGTGCACTCACAAACATAACGCCCTAGTTCTTAACTAAAAAAATGCACCGACAACCGTTATTAATATAAAATGCTAAAATATTGTTTTTTATTTGAAAAATAAAATAAAATGCATATTGATGCTCCATGATAAACTAAGAGCACCAGTGCACATATAAAGGATGCATCAGATTAGGTTAGAACAATTGGTTATTCTATAAAAAAAATTAATTTGAAAAACCAAAAAAGTTTTCCTGGTGCGCTTAAAAACCCAACTGCCTCGGTGTGTATACAATAATGGTGCACTGAACAACAATAACGGTGCACTTAATAGTACTATAACCTCGATCTTTTTAATATATAGCCAAAAATACAATTGATGTGTTACTCATACTACCACGTAGTGGTGTGTCTTACTTTATGGCGCACTCCGATAGGGTTAAAAAAAAAAAAAGTTAATCGATGTGCTTCAACACTACATAATGCATTGGTGCGTCTTACTATCAAGTGCATTGCGATAAGGTAAAATAAAAAATAAAAATACCAACCAAATTTCATTATCAAATTTCCTTATGTGCTTCCAACTACTCACACAAGCACCAATGCTCACCCTCCTAATATGATCGCTCCATTTGCAGTTCTCTACAATGTTACTTCCTTGGTTCGTTAGCTTCGATAATAGATTCCATACATTTTCCAATTTTGGAGAACAATGCACATTTTCATTTTTTTCTCTACAGACCAACCATGCCTTCTAGCAAGAAGAGACCATGTAAATTGTTTGTTACCTTCTTATTTTCTATTTCATCGTATTAAAATTTAAAATTGATCTTAAATTTGGCATTTTTTTACTTCTTAAAAAACAAATTGGTGCACTTCACAACTTCGACTCGCCCTGTGCTTGGTGAATCCATTGAATTTATAGGAATCATTGCTTAAGGTGCATCATGTGACTTTACAGGAATCATTGCTCATGGTGTGTCTTGTTAATTTACAAGAAACACCACTAATAGTGTATATAAAACTACATAATGCACCGCTAAAAACTTAGCATCGTGCATCGCTAAAAACTAAGCATCATGCATCAAAATGGCAGGTGTGCATTACCAATGCCTCTCATCTTAGAATAGACATTGTCTTTACAATAAACCCACTGATGTGTTCTAGAAAATAAACTGCATCAAATACCCTATGATCGGTGTGTTATAAAGCACAACGCACCGCTAAAAATATAAATCAATGCTCCAAGCAACATGGAGCACCAAACTTATCGGTTTACATTAACGATGTGTATAGTTTTAGATGAGGCATCGCAAACCGATACGTTATAGGGAATAACCTGTGTCGGTTCACCTCATCGCACCACATATATAAAAATTAGTGTAGAGGTACGTTTAATGATTAATGCACCAAATAACATGGAGCACCATGAAATTGTGAACATGGAGCACCAAACTTACCAGTGTACATTAACGGTGTGTATCATTTTAGATGAGTCACCACAAATCAATGTGTTATATGGAATAACCCAAACTGGTGCACCGCATCATGTTGCGCATATAAAAATTGGCATACATGTGTTTTTAATGACTAAAGTAGCACCAATGCACCAAATAAAATGGAGCACCATGAAAATGGTTATGTTGGTTTTCTGATAAAGTGCACCATTCATAGTGCATATGATTTATTAAAGGCATAATGGTTACTTTACCATAGTTTTTTTGCAAACATAAATTAATTTCAGTTTTTGATAAATACAAAATGGTTATATATGTGTTTATTTTATAATTTCAATTTGTTTTATCTATATATATGTACCTAAGTTGTGTGCGGGGGATCATGAACAAGATTTTATTCTTGCGACTGGTGGCCTAGGGTTTATGGAAACAAGTTTTTTAAACTTGGCTCTGCCTCCTCCAATGAATCCCCTGGGGGGGTCGACACCCCCTCCCCATGGATATTATGTCTATGGTAGCGTATCTAGTAAATAATCGTATGAAGTCTCTCCCACTATTTCTGGCCAAAGCACTGGCGATGCGGTCCCAAACCCCTCTGCCTCACAGTGAACCACAGATATGGAAGCCAGGACAATTCATTCCAAAAGCAGTTGTAACTCCAAGATACGAGATCCTTTCAAATATACTTGGAAGATATATTTAGTTTATGATGGATCACGTGGTCATCGGTATGTTTCTTGGTATCTGGCCTACTGAGAGAGATCTAGTTACCTGGATAAATTCTTGTTGGAAACCCTCTAGTCATTTTGAGCTTAAACTAGGATCAAAAGGTTTTTTTACTGCAATCTTTCATGATATCAAAGACCGATATCGGATCTTTGAAAACGGGTCATACTTTTTTTCGATCCGTGGGCCTACATCTATGTTATTGGACGGAAAATTTAAATCTGGATAAAGAGGATTTCTCCTATACCCCTATTTGGGTTCGTCTCTACTCCCTCCCACAAGAGTATTGAGATGAAGAAATCCTGGAAGGCATAGGTAATACCCTAGGTACCTATGTCATGTCTGTTGAAGGCTCGAACTGGACAGCGAGGTGTTCAACAGGTTTATTCGACTTCAAAAACTCATAGATATAGAAACCATCAATGGGATATTCATCATAAGAATAATCATCGAGGTGGATCTCAACAAGTGGCTTGTAGACTAGACCAGTTATTAATGTTTGAATTGCTCATGCTATCTGGTCTTCACATGGAATCGATTATTCTCCCAACAACGAGATCGGACCATTGGTCCATTTGCCTTAATATTGATGTCCAAGGGGTCCCCTTAAAGCAAACTTTCAGATTTGAAATTTTTTGGCTCTCTCATCTTGAATTCCTCACTAATATTCAGAAATGGTGGGACGAGGCTAAGATCTCAAATGGATCCCTCATGTATTGCTTCCAACAAGGCCTTAAAAATATCAAGCCGCAACTTGAGCTCTGGAACAAATCGTTCTTTGGTAACATTTTCCAACCCAGAGGCAACTAGAATCCCAAATGGAGACCCTTCAACAACATATTATTCTCAATGGCATATCGAAGGATCTTTCCCAATAGGAAAAATATCTAACCTTTCATCTTGAAGAACGGAGAAAGCAAGAAGGGATATTATAGAGACATAAATCATGCGTCCAATGGCTCAAGGAAGGTGAACACAACTCCAAATTATTTCACTGCTTCATCATCCAACGCCAACACTCTAATTGCATTACTCATATCACTTCAACTCAAGGTACCAACTTACCTCCCACTCTAATATTGAGCACGAGATAACATCCTTTTTTTAGGACTTACTCAAAAAGCCTCAACTAAACATATCATTGCAATTCAATCAATCACTAGGCACATTCCCTGTTTAGTCACAGTTGATCATAATGCAACCCTGATGCACCCCATTTCCCTTGAAGAAGTGGAAGTGGTTGTTATGATTATGGCCCCGGGAAAATCTTGTGGACTGAATGGATTCACAACATTTTTTTTAATCATTGTTGGAAAGTGGTCAAATTTGATGTGTTGAACCTTCTTTCCCAATCACAAAGAATTTTGGGTGTTCTCCCAGCCCTTAATGCAACCTTCCTAACACTTATTCCCAAGGATGATGAGGTAGTTGACCCCAACGAATTTTGTCCTATAGCCTTATGCAATGTTATTTACAAAATAATCTTGAAGGTCATTGTTCTACACCTAAAATATTTTTTACCTCTCCTAATTTCCCCTGAGTAATCATGGTATGTGGAAGGTCGTTAGATTCTTGATAGTATCATTTTATCCCATGAGGTTGTTCTTTCTTTTAAATCTACCAAGACCCCTGACATGCTAATCAAACTAGACATGTCAAAATCCTTTGACAAATTTAGTTGGCTATACATCAATAAGGTCCTCTTAGCTTTTGGATTCCATCTTGACTGGGTTAAATAGATTATGGCCCTTATCTCCTCTGTTTTCTTCTCTTTTCTGATTAACGATGCTCCATATGCCCCTTTTCGTCCTTCCATAGGCATTAGGCAAGGTGATCCCCATTCCCCTTTCCTCTTTTTCTTGATGGAAGAAGGGTTGGGACGCAGTCTCAAAGCTACTATTCAATCCCAAAAACTATAAGCCTTAAAGCTCCATAACTCTGATCCCTCCCTCTCTCATAAACAATTTGTGGATGACACCATGTTAATGGGCATCCTCTCTGCAAAGGAATCAAGAGCCTTCAAGAGGGTCCTTGATGAATTTATGGATGCTTCAGGCACCTCGATAAATCGACTCAAATTGCATATATTATTCTTCAACACCCCTCTTCCTGTCCATTTTCATGTCTCTCGCATTCTCAGTTTTACTAGGAGGTCCCTTCCATCCAAATATAGTGGTGTGCTTCTTCTAGCCTATGTTGCTCGTAATTGCTCTTGGGAAGATATTTTGTCCTTCCTGGAAAGAAAAAAATCCTGCTGGACTTTCCACCCCCTCAACATTGTGATTCGACTTTCTCTACTTAAATATGTCCTACAGTCTATCCCCCTTTACCTCTTTTCTGCTCTTGCTGCCCCCAAGCATATCCTGAAAGAAATTAAAGTCATTAAAAGCATTTTTAATGGCAAGGAGCGCAATATGCTAAGAAATGGTCCCTAGTTGTATGGAAAACTATCTATCTTCCTGAGCAGAAAGGAGGCCTAGGGATTCATGACCGAGAGCTTCTCAACAATGCTCTAGCTGCAAAAACTTAGTGTCCCTGGCTTCAAAATAAAGGAGTTGTGGAGTAATCTATGGAAACGAAAATATGTTGATCTTCTTGAAACTTCAAAGCTTAATAGAATGATAGGAGAGAAACACAGCTCCCTAATCTAAAATGTGTCATGGCTAAACAAATCTCTGATTCAAGAACACAGTTTCTGGGAAATTATAGATGGTCATTCTACCCTCTTCTTGGAGGATTTTTAGCAGCAACTCCCCTCTCTTCGGTCTATCCCTACAGTAGTTCCTCTTATGGCTCCTCTCATAGTTTCTCATGGTCAAAAGGTTCACTCCTATTGAAAACCTAACATCAACTCTATTGATTGGCATTCCTGACATCTTAACCCTAATCACATCCCTCTCCAAGATCACCCCTTCTTGTCAGCATTTCTCTATGAACTACACAACAAGAAAAACACTTTTTATTCCCTACCAGATAAATTGTGATGGGGACATCATCCATCTCGTGCTTCAATTTGCAAGAAGTATGCTCTCTAATTTCCAAACACTCATAGGTTCCATCGAAGGACATATGGGACAAGATTTGGAATTGGAATCTTTGGCCCAAAGTAGCTACCTTTCTTTGGTTAGTCTATCACAGGAAAATTCTCACTTGGGATCATCTTCTTTGAAAGGGATTTGTTGGACCATGTATGTGTCATGTGCCTTCATAAAGTTGAATCCTTGGAGCATCTCCTCAATTCTTTCCCCTTCAACAACTTCCTTTGGGATCAAGAAGCCATATCTTTTTGACAATCTGACCGTATACATGATTTTGTTCAAATGACCATCTCGGCTTGGCTCTATAGCAGCTTCCACAACCCAAAATCGAATTTGGAGGCTCTTCCTAGGATTTTTTCTATGGGAAACTTTGAAAGAAAGGAATCGGAAAATATTCAAAAATGAATCCTCACAACCGGCTTAGGTGTGGAGAAAAATCAAAATGAATATTCTAGAGACAATTCTTTAGGGAAAATGAGATGTGGAAGACATAAAATGCAGTGGTAATTAGTAGTCTCTTCTTTCCTTCTAGATCCCCTCTCCCTTCCATGTTTCCCCTTCTTCCTCTCTTCATTCTTCTGCTCCTTCTCCCTCCTCGCAGTCCCCTCTCCCACTAGATTTTGTCAAGTTAAATTTCAATGGTGCTTTGAAGGGAAACCCAAGACCAACTAACTACGGTGGAGTCTTTTGAGATTTTAAAGACAAAATCATTTGAATTTATTATGGTCAAATTGTCTCCTCCTCGCATAATTCAATCGAGCTCTAGGCTCTAATCCAAGGACTTCACATTGCCCATTCCCTTCACTTCTCCAAACTCATTGTTGAAGGGGTCTCTAAGCTCATCATCCATATGCTTTCTAAACTCCAAAATGGCTCATCTCCATCCAAAGTCTCCAACAATTGGCATCTTGAGGCCCTACTAGAGCTCCTTCTCTCTATCATACCTCTTATCATTTCCCTCATTCCCTCTCATGTTCTTCGTGAGGCCAATAAAATCATCGATCTGCTAGCAAATGAAAGCTTCAACAAGCCTTCCCTTCCTTTCAATTGTAACTGAGATGATCTTCACTCTCCTTCTTTGAGGCAGGCTTGTCATTCTTTAGCCTGTGTCGATCTTAACTCCTCAGATGGTGTGACAATTGGCTTGCATGCATGTAATGGGGAGGCGGTGACGTTGGAAGTTGTCTCTTCACCTCAATGTCACCCACGTGCCTAGTTCATTTGCTCCAAGTCTCTTGTTGGATCGGTCAGATAGGATGCTAATGGAGGGTACAAAGGAGTTAATCTTTACACGATGCAGGGTGATGGGGGTGTTCATGGAAGCATAGAGTATTGATTTCTCAATACTCCTGGCACTTGCGGGTATGATGAAGCTTGTGAGAATAAGGATGTAGTCAAGGAGGCCTTTGGCTCTCACTGTTTTTGGTCTATGTTGTGGTTTTGATTTCCGAGTTACTCTACTTGAAGAAAGTGGCTCTAATATTGAGTGGTTCTAGTTTGATTCTCTCCCCCTCCTCAATGTTCTCATGGCCCCTCGGGGAAGCATCTCCCGTCGCTCTCCGGCATGCCAGACCCGAGCAACTAAGGTTGCGGTTGAAGCAACATATTTCTATCATTGATTTTTCCCGAAAGAAGATCATGCCACTATGCCTACTCTGGAGGAGGAAGTTCGGATGGTCAGAGCCTATAAGGAAGATGAGGAGGTGGAGGATCAGGTGGGAGACATTATTCCCAACCTTGTCTCCACCAGGACTAGAAACTCCAATTTTTTTAGAATTATATAGCTCCACTGGCATACAAATA
Source organism: Picea sitchensis (assembly GCA_010110895.2). Classification (NCBI taxonomy): domain Eukaryota; kingdom Viridiplantae; phylum Streptophyta; class Pinopsida; order Pinales; family Pinaceae; genus Picea; species Picea sitchensis. Next base: position 49,711 of record SNQJ01S0000919.1, on the reverse strand, counting down.
CCATGGTGTCTCTGGGCATGCTCCCTAAGGATGAGGACTTCTGACAACTCAAGCATAGGATGGAGTCTCTGGAGGAGAAAAACTCCTTGCTCTTGGAGATGGTTAAGTGGTTGGTTGCGCATCATGAGTGAACCATTTTTTTGCATGCAAGAGGTCAATTGAATAGTCGTTCTACTCCAGCTATGGATTTCATGAATGAATCGAGGTTGAGTGCTCCCTAGGTGCCCCCTTCCAATGGTTAATTTGAATTCTTGTTTTTGTGGACAATATCTGTCTAAAGATGCTCTTTCTCAAACTTTTAGGTGTCTCTATTTTGTTCATCTAGTTAGCAGGTTTGATAGATTATTTTTCTCTTTGTTGCTACAAATAGTTTCAGTTGTCATGGTTAACCTTAATTCTTGGTTTGGTTTCCCTTCATGGGAAGACCTTATGTTTTGTTGCTTCTGGCTTGGCTGGTTTCCTAGTAATACTTTTGGACTTGGCTTGCTAGCAGACATTTATGTATACACTATTAATACATGAATAGAATATCTTACATATAAAAAAAAATCTATGTATATGTCCCTAAAAAGAATTGTATGTGAATCAGAGATGACAACGACGAGCACAAGAGAAGAAGAAGTGGTAGCAGGTCGACACGTACAACTTTGTACACGAGTAGGAGGTTGGAGAGAGGGAGAGGGAGATGATCCCTCACCCTGTTGCACCAAAAACTTGTGCCCATTTGAGGAATTTTGGCCTCCTCAAGTTTTATGAGGAGGCTACATCCCTCAGGCGGAACTCTTCATTCTTATAGTAGTTGATATGTCATTGGGATAATGCTTTGTAGGCATTTAGGGTCAGTCACGATCTGTGGTATCAACCCATAGAGGAGGATAGTTATTTTATCATCGGGTTCACTAGGAGGGGGAGGTTTGGCCCCATTTCCTTGATCTACCACATGACATTGCAAGAGAGAGTCAACGAGGACATTATTTCAACTATGGACTTTCAGGTTGTTGGTGGTCAGTTGGGGATAAATGCATTTGCTGCTAAGGAGGTTAGGTGCTTATCGTTTATTGTCACGACACTGGTACACTTTACCTCTAATGGAAGTGCATTAGTTTCTCTTTGATGTACTATGCATATAGCATAGTTCAGAGTCCCGAATTGATTAGGTGGTCGGAGATATTTTTGTGTCAATTTTGTTTTGCATTGGATCGTTGTTGCACTGCTTTTATGGGAAGTTATTCGTTGTGTTTGTGTCAAAGTTATTTACATTATTTTTTGAGAGGTTTCATGTTCTTGACCTATAATACCCTGCTTCCCTCTTAGGCCTAATATTAATCTGTGTATGTGCATGTGGGGGTTGTTGTTTCCTAAGAGGGGTCAGCCAAAGTGGCCATGTACTCTGGTTGGTAGAGAGATATGTGATTTGTTGGCTGGAGACGACAATCCTATCCTCGATCGTGTACAATACATGTACGTGGGGATTGATTGGAGAGGATGTGTGAACATCCTATTTACTCCAGACAAGCTACCAAATGATAGAAATAATATTATCATTATATTTTGATAAATCTAATTGCATATTTTTTTATCTTATTTAATGCACATGCAATTTATTGTAACATTTTGTTTCAATTATCTAATTATTATTGTTTATTGGTTTGCATTTATTGGCACATGTGTTGGGGACGAGCCTCCCCAACATGATGAGGAGATGGATGAGGTAGCTCAACAACCTCTAGTACAGAGACTCGACATGCCACATAAGCCATATCAGAGAGTCCAAATTGAGGTGGTCGATCATATATGTGGTTTGATTTCCAAGAAGGGAGAACATAGTTACCGACTTAACGAGAACTATGACCTCAAAATGAGAATTCTAGCCCTTAAAACCCATATTTTTACATAAAAAAACATGAAAATCAACCCCCAAATCAAAAAGTGGTGCTACTGGTAGCACCATTTTTTTAAACGGAATCAAAATTACAACATTTTTCAAACATGGCCTTCGAAACTCAGACAGTAGCTCAGAAAAACCTTAAAATCAACACCTAAATCAAAAAGTGATGCTACGCAAAACAAAATGTTTTTCCTAAACGTGAAAAACATAGTTATTTATGACCTAATTAAAATTGTGACATTGACAACAAATCCCTACGTAAATAAACAACCCAAAATTGGACCCCAAATGGTCACTTGAAAATTTATTTACAAACTTTTTTTGTTAATTTACATTAAAAAATAAATAAATAGAAAGAACAAAATCTTCGCAAACAATTTTTTTTTAAATGACAAAAAAACACAATTAAAAAAA
>SNQJ01S0000919.1:0-46232 GCA_010110895.2 Picea sitchensis | reverse complement strand
TTAGTTTTTTTAAGTTTTTTATTTATCAAAAAAAATTGAATTATATTTTTTTTGCTAAATATTAAAAAATAGTGTTATTTAACTACACTTTCTTTCTATGTATTGATGTAAATGTAAACAATGTATTAAAAATGGTGTTTTCCACTATATTTTAAAAGTATGGAACAATAAATTGATTAAGGAGACACAATTATATGAAAAAACGTAACTTTAAAAAAGTAGATGGTAAAAAATATTTTTAAGATTGAAAGAAGCATGGAAAATGACTAAAAACATCGTTGAAAAAAAAAATAGAAAATAGATGAAAAATAAGCATTTAAAAAAAATGTGGAAACATTGTGGATCGAAAAATTTAAAATATTGAAAAACCACCTAAAAAGGGAGAGGGGATGCTATCGGTAGCACCATTTTTAAAAACGGGGTAAAAAATTGGACGCCCCAAAAAACGAGAACTTTGTAGAGTTCTCGTTAAGTTGGTAACTATGTTGGAGTGGTACATGTACACGTTCGAGAGATCTTACAAGTACCAAATATATTTGACATATGGGTGACCCTTCCTTATGACATGATGTCACTAATGCGTCATGTTGGCGGTGCCCTCAACCTCATCTAGAAGTTTTTGGATGCTACTCATTATACTTCATCTGGCTCATCTTCTGAGATTGATGCTCCTGATTTTCCACCGCATTATTCTCCACCACCTGGTCCTCCACCAGACCACTCAACATCCCCTCCACCACCTGGTCCTCCTCCTCTTCCACATGTGTCACTAGCTGCACCATCCACTGATCCTCCTCCTCCTCTACATAATCCTAGTGGAGAGATATATCACACTCTACTTTCATCATTGTTATCTGACATGGGTACCGATAGACCCTCTACCTCCGGTAGCAGAGACACTAATGCCTCTGGCTTTGGTGGCGGACCTAGTTAATAGTGATACTTGACATGTATATTGATTGTTGTATATTTGACTTGAGATGTATATATGACATGTTTATTGATTTTGATTATATGTATATTTGACATGTATATTATGTTTTTTCATATCATGTTGATATTGTTGTTGTTTGATTTATAAAATGTATTATGAGTACACTAATGATTAACATTATTAATGATTTCTTTGTTTTTAAATTAAATTTGAGATGTATCACTCAATTAAAATTAGAGTTATTGTATAATGTTTAACTTTAGTTTTATGAAATCATTTAATTTGGATTGTGATTGTAAAAACTTATAGCCATTAATGTCATATAATGTTTAACTCTTCTTCAAGGTGAATTGTTTTTTGTCCAACAAGATATAATATGTTGATTAAACATGTTTACAAACAAAAATACATAAATATGATGAGTGAAATGGTTGTGATTTAAATAATTATGTCCTTTTCATATATTGCAATAATAACATTATGATATAATTATTCACTAACACTATGATATAGTTATTCACTAATAATAATAGTGATGTAATAATATTGTCATTTTATCAATTTTTATTATTCAAAGATTACGAGACAAAGTTATAATATAATTGTTTACTAAAATTACAATTATTAGTTTTTATTAGTTTTTTTTTTTCCAAGGATTTTATTAATTTATATTATTTAACTATTATAATATATTCAATTTATTTAATTATATTTAAATTATTAAATATAAAGAATAATAATAAATTTTGATCTATACACTTTCGTTTTAATGGTTTTACAATTTTTAACTCTATTACCAAGTTTATGGATCTTCTATTAAAAAAGTATGTCAGTATTAGTTGAATCTTCTATCAAAAAAGTATGTTAAGTATTGCATTTAGTTGGTTTTGTATTAAAATGTATGCAAATATTGGATTGGTTAATGAATGAAATAATTAATTTGAATAATTACTCTTATGAAATGTTATTTTTTCATTTATTTTAATGATAAAGTTATAATAATTGTTCAAGCGAATAATCTATGTATTCTCTGAGGTTTTCGAGGGAGTTCTAAGGTTTTCGAGGGGCTATGGTTTTGAGGTTTCCGACGAAATGCTTATAATGTCCTCGGGCCTGCGGCTCATTCCCTTCTAAAATTTTCTATTTTCCCTCCTCATTCAACCTATCTCCACCCTTTTTTTTCGCATGATCAAGGGCTTCGATCTCTCCCCTTTTCTGGTGGGCCTCTACCACTTGCAGGGTTCCTCCCCATTACCTCCCCTCCATTCTTTCCCTCCTCTGTGATGGGTACAAGTGGATTTTCTTTGTGTCCTTTCCCCATGGATCTGATCCTTCTCGACTTCGAGGATGATCCTCTCTATGAGGACACTATCTTCCCTTTGGATGTGGAATTTATTTCTCGTTATTATGTTCCCTCCCCTCTCCTTTCGAGATCTTCTTCTTCGTCAATCCCTCCATGAGGGGGCGCGGATCACCTCATTTTGTCTCTGCTCCATTTCCCTCAGGTGTTTCCTCCCCATCAATCCTCGCTTCCCTTCTTCCCCCTCTTCGCCTTCCCCCCTCTCATGTTTCTGCATGCTCGTCTTTCTTCACTCCCCCCATTGCTCCACTAGACACTCCTTCTGCTCTAGTGATTTTGGCTCATCACGTCCCTCCGCTTCCATCTCCTCCTATCAAATATGTCCCATAGATTCAGGTCTCAGGTGTAGTACCCTCCTCGCACAAGTGCATAAATACTCACAAATCAAAGGCTTCAATGGTCGTTGGGCATGACACTATCCTCATATATGCAAAAATATTGGATGCTAGAGCTTGGATATGTTCCCACTTTTTCCATTATTCCTAGAGGGTGGCTTTGCTTTAGGTTTTCATTGGAGGAAGATGCCGAGAAAATTCTCTACAATTACTGGTGATGGGGCCCTTCTAGATTGGCACTACAAAAGTGGGACATGAGTTTCGACCCACTCAAAGCCCCGGTATCATTCCTTCATGTATGGGCTATTCTACTTGGTATGCCTTTAGTATTCTAGAATGAACCCTTCCTCGAGGAAATCAGTGATAAAATAGGTAAATTTTGTGGGTTGGACCCCTCCTGGAAATCCAATCATGAAAAACGGTGGGCCTGGATCTTAGTAGAGATTGATTTGCGAGAAGGGTTGATGGAGAATTTGGAGTTGGTCATGGGAGATCTCAAGTGGAATCAGAGTATAGACTACTGGTGTTTTCCCTTTAAATGCTTCTCCTGCCACAACGTAGGGCATCTCTATTCCCATTGTAGAATGGAGCACCCCATTATGGTGAAGTTTAAAAAAGTGTGGATCAAAAAACATGTTTCAATCCCTTCTAAGTTTGACAATTTACCAGTCAAGACACTAGGTAGCATCCCATATCCTCCAGGGGGTGATGCAGGCTCTTAGAGCAAGGAAAATTCAAAGCTCTTAGAGCAAGGAAAATTCAGACAAAACAGTCATGAAAGATGGATTGGGATCAGTTTCTTCACAGGTGGAAGATGGTAAACCTTTTTTTCTCTCAGTATTGAGCTCTCCCCCTCTTCTTATCCCTCCCCCCCACCCTCTCCCTCTCCCTCCCCCTTGAAGCCTCCATGGGAGTCAAGGATATTTTCTCCCTCTCCCCCTTCCCCCCTCACTCTCCTCCCCCCCGCCCCCCCCTACTAGATCCGAACTCATCTCCCCCTTGTGGTGTCCCCTCTTCTCCCCCCTCTCCCTGTTTTCTCCCCTTATGCTCCCCCCTGCTTCCCCTTTACTTGACCCTCCTTCCTCAAAGTTATTGAACGACAAGGTTGTTTCCCCTCCCCCTCTATTTCCAGGGCCTCTAAGTGGTTTTCAAGCTACTTTCTCAGGTCTAGAGGAAGAAAGGATGATCCCTCCTCCATGGGGGGGGGGGCGCTCGCTTTAGAATCTCTTCCCATCAATATGGTTAGACGTAATTCCCACCTTCTCAAATATCAACAGAAGGAAACCATAGCCATTAAGAAACATACCCATTCCACCATAGTGAGGGCCCTTAGAGCAAGTAAATCCCCCAAGAGGGTTCCCCCATGAAGGTTCTCTCTTTCAATGCCAAAGGGGTTGGGGGTGCCTATAAACAAATAGCGCTCAAAAGGCTCATCCGAAGCCTTAATCTGGAGATAATATTAATCCAAGAAACCATGATTGATGGGCTGAGAGATCGGTCATTTTTTGAATTGTGGCTCAAAGCATGGTCTTTCTGCACTTTGGATGTAAATGGTCAGTATGGAGGCTTACTTACATGAGGGATCCCTATCTTCAAATCACTCTCAGACTCTTCGCTCAATTAAGCTATATCCATTCTTCTAGAATACAAAGGAACCGACATGAACATTGCCATTATCAATATTTATGGGTTGTATCATAATCGAGAAGTTTTCTGTAATGATCTCTTTGAATAAAATCGCCTTAGCAACCCTCTCACTATAGTCGGAGGTGATCTGAACTTAACGTTGTCCTCCCAAGAAATTTGGGGATTCAATGCCAGGCCCGACTCCCTCAGTGTTTTCTTCTTGTCTCTCTTCGAGAAGGAAAAACTAGTTGACAGCTTGGATCCTGTCAAATTATCTCCCACGTCAAAGAATTTTCACTCTAGGGAAGGAGTTATTGGAAAACATCTTGATTGTTTCCTGGTATCGGAGAACCTTTTATCCATATCACTCATTTTCAAGTATTGGGTCACGGCTGGAAAAATATCTAATCACCTTCCAATTGTACTTCAGGTGGACTCCAACTTGGCCAAGCCTCCTCCCCCTTTCAAATTCAACTCCCTTTGGCTACAATATGAGAAATTTAAAGATCTTATAAAGGAAAAGTGGTTTCTGCTCTCTGAAGGGCTGACATCATCCTTCATGCATCAGTTTGCAAATAACATATCTCACATAAAACAAGTGATGAAAGGTTGGAACGTAAAGTTTAAAGTGCATATGCAAGCCGACTTAAAAGAGGTCGAAGTATAAATAAAAAACCTAATCTCTAGAGCTTCGAATTTGCCTCTCGCGAAAGAAAACCTTTCTTGACTATGCGAATTGGAGGCCTAGAGACATTCGTTACTTTTAAAAGAAGAATTAATATGGAAACAAAAGAGTCATGTGGCGTGGCTAAAAGAGGGTGATGACAACATCAAGTTTTTCCATCATCACGCCAACTATAGGAAAAACATAAACTCCATCTGGGAAATTCAAGCGAAGTCGAGTAATCTAGTTCACTCCTTTGAGGACATAGCTAGAGAAGGTATGGGTTTTTTTTCCAGAATTTATGTAAGGAGAAGGTGGGTTGCCCAATTAAGGATATTTTGGAAGTACTCTCAATTTTCCAGCGAGTGTTCACTGATGATGTAACATCCCCACCATAATCCCTAGTTTAATTAATTCTTATGCAGATATAATATGTGGCTATGACCAAGCGATGTAATATGTGAATTGTGTTTCCTTGTTTTATTAATAAAATGTGATGCCAGTCGCTAAGGGGACATGGACAAGATATGGGCACTAAATTAATCCACAAGAGAAGGGAGTGTTTAGGATAATGGCCAAGAGGTGTCCAAGGGGGGAATTACCCATGTATATTAATTCAACCCATTTTCCTAAATTTTCTATTTGTATATGAACCTTCCCATTTCTGATTTGAGTGTTCCCAAAGCCAATCATTGAATACATGTAAGAGGGTGGGTGTGAGTGATCACATCCCAAAGTTATTGGGGACATAGGGGTTGAGTACAATCATCTTGGGGAAGAATGTGAGTCAAGAAAGGAAAGAAAAAGAGAGGAAATGCGTATGGGTTGGGACAATAGTTTTTAGTTAGTCAAGTTTTGTGCATGGGAAGAAAATTGAGAGAAAGAAAGAGAGCTTGGAGATGGTGGAACTATGGAGGGTGAATTCTAGAGAAAGCTGGAGTGTATTGAAGTGTAATTGGAGCTGGAAATTGAAGAGCCAGGTTGTCAAGGCTGAAGAGTGAACTCTTATGTGAGTTGCACTAAAACAACAAGTGTTTGTTGTTGGTTGGCCGGTAGTTTTCCTACCAGCAAGTTCCCTTGAGTTCCCAGTTGAGAGATTCCTAGCTACCTGTGTCAGAGAGACCCTGATAAAATAATGGGATGCCCGAGGGACTGATATCGTTGAAGGGGTACATTCCTTGGGTTGGGCATGTCAAGAGGAAGAGAGCTGGTGGAAAATTGGGATAGTTGTAGGAGAATATTAGTTGGGTTCTGAGTTTTATGAGTTGTGAGTGAACTGTGAGAGACCACCTTCTTTTGTCGATTACTATCCCCAACTCAGGGGTGACTAGTTTTTTAGATTTGGAACAATCAGTCTATGTTTGGGTGCAATGTTCATCCCCAGGAGATGGTTGCACAAACGTTTTTATAAGATAAGTGTTTTATCTTACTGTCGTGTAAATTAATGTGTTTATTTGTTGTGCATTAACTCTGTTTAAATGATAACGATTTATATGTGTTGTAATGAGTTGTTTAGATGCATTTCATGTTGATTATTAGATGTTGTAGATGCTTATATTTTTATGGTTGTAGATAGTAGCTAAATCTATTATGATTCGTAGTTGTAAGCTACAAGAAATGAGTTGATTGTAAATGAGTTAAATTAGTAAGTAGAAATTTCGCTTTTATGTATATTTGCATTGTGATGTCCCCCAGTTGGGTTGGGGGACGTTACATTATGGTATCATAGCTTTGGTTCAAACATTGGGCTTGTATGGGCCAATATGGTTGTGAATTCGTGAAATTCGTCGTTGTAGATTTTTTTGTGATGGGTTTGGGGGGAAAACATAGATTTTAGATAGAAATCCCCAATTCCATGAGTGAAAGTCTAGTTTTAATGATTTCGGACGGTTTGAGAGGGTTAATGGAGTAGAGAGGTGAAGATGTAGATCGAAATTCGGCCTGGAATGGTCAAAACTCGAGTAGTAATGGCCATGTATATTGTTATAGGTTGTCTGGAGATTGACAGTTGAGATCGTGTTTGATCTTGTGATTGACGACCAAGATTCACTATGATAAATTTAAAAATTTATAAGGATTCGACCATTTGAAAGGTTGAGGATATCGACGACTAGGATTAAATCGGGGGTTGTGAAAGGGATCAGATCGATGGTCCGGATCAATCAGAGGAAAGTCAAAAAAATTCTAAGTGTTAAAGTTCACCAAAAGAAATCGTCAATGGTCGATGGATGAATCGGCCAAAATGACGAAGATTTTGGGTCGGCCATAAGACATCTATGACTATTGATGGTTGACAGTCGGGGTTCGACCGAATCCGACAAAGTGTTTTCAATCGCCTACGAACATTGTCAATGGGTCAATGGTTGGGGGTCAGCTGATTTTGGTGAAGTGTTCGAATCAAGAAAGAGAAGTTGTTGATGACTGACATGATGATGGATTGGTGTCAGTCGATTCTGCAAAGTGTTTGGTCATTCAAGAGAATCATTCGATGGTTGATGGGGGAAAGAGGATGATGACACCATCATACATGTGTCTTGTCACATCAGAGTCCATGTGTCAGGCCATGTCACCCAAGTTGACACCTTAGGATGACATTTAATTCTACGTCAACATCCACATGTCATGCCACATCAGCTAACAGAAGTGGTCGATGGTCGATGGTCAGATCAATTGATTTGGGAAAGTGTATTCGACAACCATCGAGGATTTTTTATCGTCGATGGGTCGATGGTGTAATATACCAGATATAAAAAGTATGCAGAACATAAATAAAATGCTAGAAATGGCAGAATAACAACAATATAACCAGAACAATCACCACAATAGCACTGAAATGATATAAGAATAACAACAGAAATAGCACTTTGATTCTGAAAGCAACGTTCACTTGCCTCTTCGAGGGGGAAACATCCAGTTGAGCATAGCTCTATTACAATAATATCCAAGCTAGGGTTCTCATACCCTCGACTCCTATTTATACTAAATATGTCTATCAAAGGAAGCATCTAGAGGAAGATCCTTCTAGAAGCGGAAGCTTCTATTAGGTCTTCTTACATTCGACTTATTCTATTTTATTGCAAGGCCTTATTAATATTGACCTTTATTACATCCGAATATATTGTTCTACCTATGTGCAGGTTAGGACCCTAACATGTCCTCCCCCCTAAAAGCAACCTTTTCCTTAAGGCTTGAGATGTGGAAATTGTTGCAGAATGGTAGCTCGTTCCCAGGTGGCATCTACTAGAGTTGTATCTTTCCACTGGACTAACTTCCTTGATGGTTCTCTGACGTAGGCGACACTCATGCTGGTCCAAAATTGCTTGTGTTTGTAGCCAAATGGATTCTTCTTCGGCTAACTCGGGAAGGTTGGTTTGAATTTGGCACTTAGTTCCAATCACCTTCTTTAAGCATGAAACATGAAAAACAGGATGTAGCTTCGAATGATTAGGCAAAGCTAACTGATAGGCTACTTGTCCCACACACTTGAGAACGGTATAAGGACCATAAAATTTGGGTGCTAGCTTCTGACAATGCTTGGCCTTGAGAGAAGTTTGCTTGTAAGGTTGCATTCGAAGAAACACCTGATCCCCTTCGGAAAATTGATGTTCAGAGCGACCTTGATATTCTTATTGCTTCATTCGATTTCGTGCCATGACCAAATTCTCTTTGAGGGTACAGAGAATAGTCTCTCGAACTGTAAGTGTTTGGTCAACCGCCTGGACCTTCGAGACACCAGGTAAGTATGAGAGAACTGAAGGTGGCTTCTATCCATATACCGCTTCAAAAGGAGTCATGCGTGTAGTTGTATGGTATGAAGTGTTGTACCACCATTTATCTAGGGGTAACCATTGAGCCCACTGATTTTTCTTTTTCGAGGAAAAACACCTCAAATATGTTTCCAAACACTTGTTGACAACTTCTTTTTGACCATCATTCTGGGGATGATAAGTTGTGCTGAGATGCAATTGGGTGCCTTGTAGCTTGAACAGTTCTTGCCAAAAATTACTTGTGAAATTTGGGTCATGATCAGAAACAATAGAGTGTGGCATGCCATGAAGCTTGAAGACCTAATCCATGAAAATTTGAGCCACCGTGGATGTTGTAAACGGGTGTTGAAGAGCGTAGAAATGAGCACACTTGGAAAGGTGATCAACAACCACCATGATGACTGATTTATTTCCCGATTTGAGTAAGCCTGTAATAAAATCCATAGAGATATCCTTCCAAATAGTAGGTGGAATCGGAAGCGGTTATAGTGTGCCCAGAGATTTGACTTTTTCTCCCTTTTTGCATTGACACACATTACATTCAGCGACAAAATTACGAATGTCATGTTCATACCATCCCAGAAAAAAGAATGTTTGACCTTGTCATAGGTTTTGGTGAACCCGGAGTGCCCCACTCTGGGTGTAGCATGAAGCTCAGAAAGTATCGTGGATTTAACCTTTGATTGTTTACTTAAATACAAACGGCCTTTGTATCGAAGCTCATCATGGAGCCAAGAGTACCCCGGGGAAGCTAGAGCATTGGACTACAATTGTTGGATCAGATGCGAACTTTTGGGATCTTGTAGCCATTCCTGGTGAATGGCTCGGAGCCAATCTGGTACAATGAAGGAAAGAGAAAAAAGGGATCCTTCATCTTCATATTTTTGAGAAAGTGCATCTGCAACCACATTGTCTTTGTCTTTCTTGTAAATGATCTCATAATCATATCCAAAGAGCTTAGTCACCCATTTTTGTTGCTCCCTGGAGGAAATGCATTGTTCCAGAAAACACGTGAGGCTTTGATGGTCTGTCTTAATTTGGAAATGTTGCCCCAATAGATAAGGGCACCACAGATCAACGACATGTAGAATAGCCAACATTTCCTTTTCATAGATTGATTTGCCCAGATTTCTTTCAGATAGTTTCTTGTTGGTAAAGGCCAAAGGCCGACCCTCTTGCATAAGGACAACACCAATTCCTTTCCCTAAGGCATCACATTCCAGGACAAAGGTCTTTGTGAAATCAGGAAGGGCCAGGACTAGAGTGGTGCACATGGCCATCTTCAAGGTTTGAAAAGCTTGAGCAGCTGTGGGAGTCCAAGTGAAAGAGTTCTTTTTTACGAGAGCAGTGAGAGGTGTTGCAATATTTCCATAATTCTTAACAAACTTGCGATAATACCCTGTTAAGCCCAGAAATCCATGCAAGCTTTTGAAAGTCTTTGGGTGAGGCTAGTCTTGCATAGCTTCAATATTTTTAGGATCCACCCTGACGCCATCCTTGCCAACCAGATGACCCAAGTATTCTACTTCTGAGGTGCCAAAAGAACATTTAGATTGTTTTAGGAAAAGTTGGTGCTGAGAGAGTAAATGGAGAACTCGATCCACATGAGTAATATGGTATGTCCAGGTTTTTCTATAGATGAGAATATCAACAAAGAAAACTAAGACAAAATGACAGAGAAAAGGACAGAAGACATGATTCATGAGGCTTTGGAAGGTGGAGGGGGCATTACACAAGCCAAAGGGCATGACCAAAAACTCATAGTGGCCCTCATGAGTTCTAAATGCAGTCTTGGGAATGTCTTCCTCTTTCATACGTATCTGGTGGTAGCCCGAACGAAGATCAAGTTTAATAAAGAATTGGGCACCACTCAATTCATCCAGGAGGTCATCAATGACAAGAATGAGAAATGTGTCTTCAATGGTAAGTTTGTTGAGGGCATGGAAGTCAGGACACATTCACCAAGAACCTTCTTTCTTCAAGACCATGACAATAGGAGAAGAGTAGGGGCTTGTATTAGGGTGAATAACGCCTGCATTAAGGAGTTCCTGGACCATTTTCTCAATTTCATTTTTTTGGGAAAAGGGGTGATGATACAAGCGGATATTGGCAGGAAGGCTTCCGGGTACAAGGGGAATGGAATGATCATGAACACCATGGGAAGGAGGGAGTCCTTGGGGAGTGGAAAAGACCAATTGATGTTTAGAAAGGATGGCTTGGAGGTCTTGCGTCACCGAGGGTGTTTATGTTTCTTCTATGGCATGGAGTTGGGAAATAACACCAGAATGACCTTTTTTGAGCAGTTTTTCCATGCGATGGGAACTAATGATATCAGGTGAACTGGCGGTGATGCCTTGGAACTTATATTGGTGGCCCTCCTGGTTGAATTGCATGGTTAAGTCCTTAAAATCCATGAGAATGGGACCCAAAGTCCTTAGCCAGTCTGCACCCAACACAATGTCACAACTGCCCATGTCGATAGCAAACATATAAGATTTCAGGTGGTAGTCACCAATTTGGAGACGCACATTTTCACAACCCCCTCCACATTTCATGGAGCCACCATTGGCAATCATGATTTGGAAATTATTGACGGCATGGATGTAGCAATGATTTTATTAGGCAATGCGGGGATGAATAAAATTATGGGTGCTTCCACTATCAACCAAAATGATAACCTTCCAATGCTTGATGTAACTGATTAGCTTGAGGGTTTGGGGAGCGGAGAAGCCAGTGAGAGAATTGAGAGAAATTATCGGTTCTACTTCGGGAGGGTCTGAGGGAGGGGTTATGTCAATGGTTCAGGTGACTCATACACAAGGGAAGTTTCAACATCCTCTTCCAAAATATCCTCAGAGATGGCCATAAAAATCTTTTGTTCCTTACACTTATGGCCTGGGAAATATTTGTCATCACAATTATAACAAAGGCCTTTGAGTTGGCGTTCATCCATTTCAGCTCTGGTCAATTTTTGGATCTTTAGTGGAGCGAAGGGAGTAGTGGGATTTACTGGTTTAGGCAAAGGGATAAAGGAGGGTTTTCAGTTTTGAGAAGATACAACCTGTTGTGCTTCTTTAGCTCTTTTAGTAGCCTCCACCCAACTCTGAGGCCGAGCCATGAGGACATGGGCCCAAATCTCATCCTTGAGGCCACTGATAAAACACTCTCGAAAAAAGGCATCAGACATGCCCTCTATCCGAAAATCCAGGCGCTCAAAGGCAGCTATAAATTCTTCCATTGTTCCTGATTGTTTCAAATTTGTCAAACGGTCCAAATGGTTGGTGTCAGTGTCAAAGCATTCATAAAGCTCTACCAAAAAGTGTATCCAAGAAATATACCCTTGACCGGAAGTTTTTCTCCATTGCCACCATTTCCAACATTCTTGATCTAGATGGAGAACACCATACCGAAGTTTGGCCAAGTCATCTATAATGTCGTATAAAGAGAAATAATGTTCCATTTGGGTTACCCAACCAATGGGGTCCAAGCCATCAAATTTGGTAACATCCACCCGCGGAAAGCGTAGGTCACGTTGAAAGTGATGGTGTTGAAAGTTATGGGAATGAGAGGAATGTTCACCTTCAGTATGTGGGGGTGAGTCAAAGGAAGGGTTATCTATAGGGATATGAAGCTTTGTGCAGAGTGACGAAAAGACACATTCAATCTGGGTGGTCAGGTCTTGTTTGATTTACTCCATTGAGAACTGCATGGTTGTATTGATGGCGGCAACATTGGTATCAAGTTGTTTCACTTATTGTTGGGTCTCAATGAAACTATATTGCAAGGTATTGAAGCGAGCTTCCAAGTCTTGGCTACGGGTATGGGCTATGAGGACGAGGGAATCGAAAAGGCGCGGGTGGGGTCAAAAATTTTGCCGAAAAATGATATGTATGAATGTGATAAGGGAGAAGAGATGAATCCAATGGAATAGGTCTCAAATAATAGTGATGAAATGCCCAAATGCTTAACCAGGAAGAAATGTGTAGTGATTTGGCAACCCGAACATAGTTGCGCATAAATAGATCTTGTATGTTTTAATTTGTTTATGTTTATGTCCCCAAGGGTTAGGTATTCAAGGGTTTTCCCTATGCTATAGCTCTCTGATATATGTGATGGGTCCAACAATAGTAGTCGGCCCAATATCTCAGGGCACTAACTAAGGAGGATAGACCATACCCTTAGTCGTATTGTTCGACTACCTAGGTACTAGAGAGTATCTTCCCGAGTGTTGTTCTCAGTGGCACTATAGTAGTCAGGCAACCGATCAGTTTATCTAAAGAGGGCTTTAGGTAATCTAGGTCAATCCGTACACAGGTGTTGTCTGATGCCCTACCGCTCGAAGGGGTACCAATAGGGGTTACAAGGGTGGCCAACAGATGTGCGCTTAAGTACCACTTATATTTCCTGCGTGTATGAATCCCTCAACCATGATTTTATGCACATAACAACAGATCTTTGTGGCTTAAAGATGCTGCAATACGTCTCTAGCCTGAAAAAAAAATAAAAATTAACCCACACTTTCTACTGAGGAAGGTGCTCTGATACCACTTGTAATATACCAGATATAAAAAGTATGCAGAAAAGAAATAAAATGATAGAAATGGCAGAATAACAACAATATAACCAAAACAATCACCACAATAGCACTGAAATGATATAAGAATAACAACAGAAATAGCACTTTGATTTTGAAAGCAATGTTCACGGGCCTCTTTGAGGGGGCAACCTCCAGTTGAGCAGAGCTCTATTACAGTAATATCCAAGCTAGGGTTCTCATACCCTCGACTCCTATTTATACTAAATATGTCTATCAAAAGAAGCATCTAGAGGAAGATCCTTATAGAAGCGGAAGCTTGTATTAGGTCTTCTTACATTCGACTTATTCTATTTTATTGCAAGGCCTTATTAATATTGACCTTTATTACATCTGAATATATTGTTCTACTTATGTGCGGGTTAGGACCTTAACAGATGGTCGGGTATCGGGCGAATTTGTTGAGAGTTCCATTTTCCAACAAAGATTGTCCATGGCCAAAGCATAGGTCAATCGGTTTGGAGTTGTGTGCAATTCGGTCGTCGGGGAGTTGGGTTGATGGTCGATGGTCAGGTCGATAGTCTGGGGAAGTATTGTGCGCACCAAAGTAGAACGATAGTTTTCGATGGCTGATAGAGAGTATATCAACGGTCCAGACTGCTTCCGATCTGAGTTTGATGGCACAGATTGCACGTAGGAAAAAATGTTCCATAGTTTAAAAAAAACAAAATTGATGGTGCATATTGCATGTAGGCAAAATTGTTCCATAGTTTAAAAAACAAAAAAGTCTAGAGACATTTTCTTATTTTGGACATAACTAGAGAAAATTATATCGGATTGGGATGAAACTTATTGGTTTTTTCCATAGAGAGGAGGTATACAAAAGCGCCAGAGAGGGCCCTTATCCAATTCTTCTTGAATTTGGCATAAATTGCAAAATAGTCGTTTTTAAAGATCTGGATCCGGATCATTAACAAGAGTCCAGATTAAGCCAAAACTCTTGGGGAGAGTCCAAAAAATAGACACAAAAATAACCCATGAAGTAACTAAATAAATCTTATGGGGATTGGAATGGGGACACTAAAATAGGCCAAAATCCATTATTTCAGGCCACTTTTTGGGGATTTTTGAGATTTTTGGAAAAGAAAAAGTGACCCTAGATCACAAAACTGGAAAATTTTATATACTCATTAAGAAAAACAACTAGATTGAGAGATAGCCAGTTTTGTTAAAAATTCAAAGTCTAGAAAAAGGAGTAAAAAGGGACAAAGTTGCATATTCAAGATTGTTGTAGCTTTTTACTGGAACATCATATTGAAATTATGAGAGTTTTAATGAATTTTCTATTATTATTATTATCTATGTCTGATACAAAAGTTCCTCCAGTTCCTGACATATTTTCTTCTACAATTGACAGAAGTTGGCATTTCAATAAAATTGCACTAGTAGAGAAAATGCACAGGAAGGGGTGAAAATGGTTTTTTCAAGAAGCCATAACTTTCAGCTCAAAGATCGGATTGGGGCAAGAGTACAACCATTAGAAATATATTTCATAGATTAATGCATCTAGGGAATCATAGTGTGAATTGATGCAATGTGTCCTTAATAAATTGATGAGGAAATAACATGTATTCTAAATAATGAAATGTTTTACAATATGCATGTTCTAACAATAATTATTACATGCACATTTCTTGTAGAATTGGAGGTATAGAAAGAAACTTTAGTTATTATATGAGGACTATAGTTATGGAGGATGCTCAGGAATCTTATAGCCATGGGGAAGAGATCATAAGTATGCATATTAGCATGGGGAATGTTGAGACAGAGTCAAATGGAAGAAGAGATAGGCAAGAGCCTATCACTATGAGAAGTATCCATAGGGAAGTGCAGAGCTACAAGGCTGATAATGAAAGGATTATGAAGGCTCGGGAAGAGATACTTTAGAGCTTAAATATGTTGCATAAGCAAGTTAACAAACATTCCGACACCAAGCAAACAACTAGTGCTAGACAAGTATCAACATCTAGACCCCATAGAAAAAGTGATGATCATGGAAATGATAGGAATTCAAGAATCATGAGCATGAGCCATCATTCTCCAAGGCAGTCCACTAGAAGAACTCATGAAATTCTAGGGCCAGGGAGCATCTCAAGTGTGTCTCATGTTCGGAGGCAAAGAAGAAGGCATGAGGCAAACATATTGCAAGGTGAACTCGGGAAAATCAAACCACCTAATTAAATGGTGAACATCGGAAGGGTGAAGAGGTTGTGGCCTGGCTGGTGGAAATGAAGAAACATTTCTAGTTGCATGATTACTCCTCCTGGGTAGAAACTAAAATTACAACCTACCACTTGCAAGGAAAGACATCCATGTGGTGGTATCAACTTAAGAAAGCCAATAATCTCGATGAGAAAAGGATCTCATGGAGGCAATTCAAAGGATATTTCCAAGAGAAATATTTTTTCGAGCATTACTATGAGAAAAATATGAAAGAGTTCTTTGAACTCAAGTTGGGAACCATGGCAATAGAGGAATATGAGAAGTGGTTCTTTGAATTGTTGAAGTATGTTGACTTTATCAAGGATGAGAAGGTCAAAATACAAAGGTTTCTAAGTAGGTTACCCTCCTTCTACAATGACAAGATTCAATATGATAACCCCAAGACCTTGGAGGAAACCATAAGAAGAGTAAGACACCTTTATGAGCAAAGCAAAAGAAGGCTAGTTTTCTAAAAATCTTGGAATGACAAGATGAGAGGGAAAAAGGATCAACGAAAAAAAGGTTTTAATCCACCCTTTTTCATAAATAACTCCCAAGAAAATCAGTGAGGCCAGGAATCCCAAAATGAGCAAAATAATGCAGATTCATTTGGGAAAAGGCCAAGGCAACATCTTGTTCAATGTTGGGGATGTGAAGGAAATCACTTATATAGGGGTTGCCATCATAAAGGAGAAAGAATGAGGATTGTCCACAACATTTAGGAGGTTGAAATAGTGAAAGACATGGGAGGAAGCATGCCAAGGATTTATGCACCCTTGGAGAACAAGCAGGCAGAGTATCAATCCCCCGTGATCGAAGTGGAAGGTGGAGAACGAAGGGGATTTCCGAGTGGAACCGGTACGCATCCTAGACCGAAAATTCAAGGTGCTCATAAAAAAAATCCATAGGGCTAGTAAAGGTTCAATGGACCTGCTACGGTACTAAAAATGCTACATGGGAGCATGAAGAGAACATGCGGGCAGAGTACCCGCAAATTTTTGATAGTTTTGAAGAAAACATAATGAAAGACTCCATTTTGAGTAGAAATAATTCTAGAACCACATGTCAGAGTCCTAGCCAAATGCGTTGGGGACCCTGATAAAAGAATGGCTCATTCCTTGGGTTAACTCTAATAAACGGATGGTATATCCCTTGGGTTAACCCTGATAAATGAATGGTGCATTCCTTGGGTTAGCGAGTTGAAAGGAACGTGAGATTATGGTTGGAACTGTTGTTGGAGTTGTAAAATTACAGATTTTTATTTTCTAAGTATTGTGATGTAAATTGCATAGATGTATATCAACATAGTGTGCACTGAGGACGACGCACAATTATAGGGGAGGGGGAATGTAATATCCCCACTATAATCCCCAGTTTAATGAATGCTTATGTAGATATAATATGTGGTTACGACCAAGTGATGTAATATGCGAATTGTATTTCCTTTTTTATTAATAAAATGTGATGTCAATCGCTAATGGGACATGGACAAGAGATGGGGGTTGAATTAATCCACAAGAGAGGGGAGTGTCTAGGATAGTGGCCAAGAGGGGTCCAAGGGGGGAATTACCCATGTATATTAATTCAACCCATTTTCCTAAATTTTTTATTTGTATATGAACCTTCCCATTTATGATTGAGTGTTCTCAAAGCCAATCATTGAATACATGTAAGAGGGTGGGTGTGAGTGGTCACATCCCAAAGTTATTGGGCACATGGGGATTGAGTACAGTCAGCTTGGGGAAGAGTATGAGTCAATAAAGGAAAGAAAAAGAGAGGAAATATGTATGGTTTGGGACAACGGTTTTTAGTTAGTAAAGTTTTGTGCATGGGAAGAAAAGAGAGAGCAAGAGAGAGAGCTTGCAGCTAGTGCAACCATGGAGGGAAAATTCTAGAGAAATCTAGAGCATATTGGAGCATAATTGGAACTAGAAATTGTAGAGCCAGGTTGTCAGGCTGAAGAGTGAACTCCTATGTGAGTTGCACTAAAACGGCAAGTGTTTTTTATTTGTTGGATGGTAGTTTTCCTAGCAGCAAGTTCCCTTGAGTTTCCATCTAAGAGATTTCTAACTATGTGTGCGAGAGAGACCCTAATAAAATAATGGGTTGCCTGAGGGAGTGATATTAGTGAAGGGGTACATTCATTGGGTTGGGCAGGTCAAGAGGAAGAGAGTTGGTGGAAAATCAGGATAGTTGTAGGAGAATATCAGTTGGGTTATGAGTTTTATGAGTTGCGAGTGGACTATCAGAGACCACCTTCTTTTCTGGATTACTAGCCCCAACTAAGGGTGAATAGTTGTTGATATTTGGAATACTCGGTCTATGTTTGGGTGGAACGTTCATCCCAAGTATCTAGTTGCACAAATGTTTTTATAAGATAAGTGTGTTATCTTACTATTGTGTAAATTTATGTGTTTATTTGTTGTGCATCAACTGTGTAAATGAGAACAATTTATATGTTGTTGTAATGAGTTGTTTAGTTTCATTTCATGTTGATTATTAGCATGTTGTAGATGATTCTATTTTTATGGTTGTAGATAGTATCTAAATATCTTCTAGTTCATAGTTGTAAGCTACAGGAAATGAGTTGACTCTAAATGAATTAAATTAGTTAGCATAAATTTTGTTTTTATGTATATTCCACACTATAATGTCCCTCGTTTGGGTCAGGGAATGTTACAGATGATGCGAACAAGGATTTGGAGGAGAAGGTGTCGGATACTAAAGTATTGCAAGCCCTCACATCCATGCAAAAACGAAAATTTCTCGGTCTGGATGGTGTAACCATAGAGTTTTTCCTTGATTTTTACGATATACTGAAAGATTATCTTCTAAAAGTTGCGACGGAATCATAGTCTTCCGAAAAATTACTTGGGGATTTCAAATCCACATTCCTTGCCTTAATCCCTAAGAAGCAAAAAGGTCTCTCCTTTGATGACTACAATTATATCATTTGTTGTGATGTAATATATAAGCTAATAGCTAAGATTATAGTGATAAGGCTCAAGCCCATCCTGAGTAACATCATCACGGAAGAACAATTCATATTTTTGCAACGAAGACAAATTCATGATGTGGTCTCCCTAGCTCAAGAGGCCATACACTCCATCAAAACTCTAAATCAATAGACGATTGTTCTAAAATTTGACCTGTCCAAGGCATACAACTGAGTCAACTAGACATTTTTAAGGTTGGTTCTCTTAAAAATGGGTATCTGCCTCTCCATGACCAATTGGATCATGGGATGCATCACCTCATCTTCATTTGCGATCTTGATAAATGGATCACTCTCTGGTTTCTTCAAATCCTTTAGGGATCTTTGCCAAGGGTGCCCCCTTTCGTCATTCCTCTTTCTCCTCATAGCTGAAGAACAAAGTAGATTGATAGACGATGCTAAAGAAAATTGGAGGCTAACAACTGTCAAGTTTTATGGATCATAATATCTCACCCATCTCTTATTTGTGGATGACATTCTTTGCTTCGTTCAAGGAACGTCCAAAAAGTTCCACATCTTGAAAAATATCATGGACAGTTTTTGTCTTACCACAGGAATGGAAGTCAATTTCCACAATTTGTGTATGAATTTGTTTCATCTCTCCTGCGTTTCCTTGCAACTCCTTCCAAATCTTCTCCCATTCCCGCAAAATCCTTTGGACTTGGGATTTAAATACCTAGGATTCCATCTAAATCTAGGTAATTACAAGTCGAGAGATTGGAATTGGCTCCTCAAAAAAGTCAAGTCATGAATCTTATTCTGGGGCAATTGAATTCTCTCTCTAAGCAGAAGACTAATTTCTATCAAATCAGTCTTGGAGATACTAGACCTCCATCACGAAAGTCCCTACAGGTATACTTTCAAAAATCAAAACTCTGTGTTTTCATTATTTATGGTCGGAATCACATCAGTCGAGCGGAACTCGTATGGTCAAGTGGAGTTCAATCGTGTTTCCTAAGAAATATAGTGGCTAGGGAATTAAAAATATATTTTTGTTTGCCTTCTCCCATGTAGCCAGAAGTCTATGGTGACTCGCGTTAAATGACTCTTTATGGGGACAAGTTTTGAAATAGAAATATTTTCAAGGCATGTCAATAGAGGATTGGTATAGACAACCAATAAAACCATAGTCCGGCTCCATGGTCTAGAAATCCCTTGCTACTGCTTTTCCCCTGGTAGGATACTAGACAATTTGGAGAATATGTATGGTAAAAAGGTTCGGATAGGATCCAACCCATGGATGGGATTAGGAGAGTACTTCACCTTCTCATAATAACTAATCTCCTCCCTTCATGTTGCTAGTATTTTCTTCCTGACAGACGTACAAGCCCAAAGGCCTCATCTTAGGGGTAGACAAGGATGGAAGAACAATGTGAAGATTGGGTTATTTGATGCCTTAGTAGAGGAGTGGTATAGATACACTGACAATCTTACTTTTAGCTTTATTTTATTGGTAGAAGAGGAGGAAGACACCCTCTTTTGGTCCAAGAACCCCAGTAAGGTGAGTACACTGCGAAGTTAGGGTATAACACAGTAATAGAAGCAATTTTTTCAAGAGACACTAGCAAGTGGTGGAGCTCTTTGGAAATTGCATGCATCGCTCAAGAGAAATATCACCTTATGGCTAGCGCTTAACAACAAACTCCTCACTTGGGAGATCGGTACTTGACGTGGATGGAATGACCCAAGCATTTTTTCTTTGTGCTGGAAGGTGGAGGAATCCTCCTCACACCTATTCATAAGATGCAAATTCATGATCAAGGTAATGAGGTTAGAGGAAAAAGAGGTCTCTTCGCACTCCTACTGAGTACACCAAAGTCTTGAAGAAAACTTGAAAGTGTGGTTGGACGATAAGCACGTGTCTCACCTCGAAGGGCTCCCTTGTATACTTGTAAATCTTATCTAGTGGGGTCGAAATTGCTACATATTTCAAGATAAAATTATTTCACTAGAGTTGTGCGTTATTAAGGTTGTCAACCTCTCATAGGAGTTTCAGGTAGTAAAGAAACCCGAAAAACTACAAACCCCCATCGACCCTGTCATTGACAATGAAATTGTGTGGGGTCATTTTGATGGTTCCAACCAACCACATCCACCATTCTGTGGAATAGGGATTGTGCTCTACCTCGATCGATCACATTATATTCATGTTCGTCATGAACATGGTCGTGGGTCCAACAATAGATCCAAACTCATGGCTATCGAAACATTATTAACCACGGCTTAGAAAAAAAGAGTTAAAAAACTCCAGGTCTTCAGTGATTCAAAATTGATAATCGATTGGGCAAACAACGGGGAAAACATCCAAAATGATACAAAACACTAGATGAGTTAATTTTATTGGCTTTATTTGTAGCACATTTTGAGAGAGTTAAATATTGTTGTTGATAATCTATCCAAGGAAGCTCTTCAGCTCCTCAAAGGAGCTTTTTGGTATAATGAGTTTGTGGACAGTGAAGAAATTCAAGCCATGGAATTTAGACTTTAAAGTCTCTCAAAATTTTTTTATCATTCTCTTGTTATATCAAAACTCTAGAGTTTTTTGTAATACTAGATTATTCCAGAGTCAAGATTTATGCAATACTAGATTTTTGTAGAGTAAAGATTTATGCAGGTTGGCCTATAGGTTATTCCCAGGTCAAACCAGAATTGTAAAATGAAGAAGGAGTCCCACCCTTTTGTGGTTGGGTTGTAATATGTGTATTCAAACTACTATGAATATAAGATTTTTTCGAGAGGAAAAAGAAAGTTATGATAATTGTTCATAATTAAATTTATAATAGTTATATTTAATCATTCGTATTATTTATAATTTATAATTTATTTAATTAAATATAAATTATAAAATATGAAAACAAAATCATTAATAATAGTGAATTTCAATATATACAATTTGTTTTAAATGACTTTATGATTATTTTTTCTACCACCAACTTTATGAATCTTCTCATAAGAAAATGTAAGTATTTGATTTGGTTGTTGAAGAAAATAATTAATTTGTTAAGATTAAAAGAATATCAAATTAAATTAATTTTATATTAATATTTAAAAATATAAGAATTTTTTAAACAATGTGGGGCTCTACGGCTAGGGTTTCCCTAGCCGCATCCCTTGCCACAGACGATTGAGTTTTTTTTGTTGGTACTCTTCTTCCAGCCGGTGTGTCTCACATTGCTCCTTCCATTCATGGGCTCGGTTAGAAGTCAGAGGTTCTCTTCTATTGGTGGTCGCACTCTCCCTTCTTGAATCCTCTTTGAAGTTGCCTAAGCTGCTCTTGTGTGGATCTAGATTTTTCTGTTTGGCTCCAAAATTTATTTATTATCTGAGTGGAACCGATGCCTTTTGGGCTCCCTGTGGTGTCGTTATCTTATGGTGGATATTTCTTTGACGGGATGCATTTGATTGATCCGGTGTGCTACATTTGGGATGAGTTGCACCGTCCATGATTTGGTGGATTGTATATGTTTGTGGGTGCATTGGATCTATGCTTGTGAGATGAGTCATGTCTCCATTTGTGGGTGATCTAATCGGTTACATATCTGATCCAATTGTCTTCACTTATTTTTTATTGCACTCTCAGATTTTTTTTCTACTCTTTCATTCTTGTAGCCTTTTCCGAGAGTGGAGGTTTTCAGATGCCTCTTTGTGGTTGGATCTAGTTGATCCATCCATGTTGGTTTGTTCAGGGCCTGATGCAATGTCAAGGTTTTCCTCGCAACCTTGGTGGCTAGGGGAACTATGTGCTCCTCGCGGGTTCTAGAGATTTTTGTAGCGGATGTTGGGTGTGTTGTTTCTTTTTCGGTGTCTTGGGTCAGAGCTTTGAGGTCCATTTATTTTTGGGTGTGCAACGTTGATTTGATGTTGTTGGGTCAGCACTTTGAGGTCCTTTATGGGCATGGATTATTTTCTTACATGGCTATAGGACTCCTTGTTTTTTTTCCATCTGACTATGGATCTTCTGGGGATTATTTTTCGCTCTGGCCTGATCCGTCCAGGTTTTGTTGGGGTTTGCCTCTGCAGTTTTTTCCTGGCTGAGTATTATGGATATTTTTTCTGTCGATTTATTTATGTACCAGGGCCTCTTTTAGAGGGTCATTTTGTTGTTTCTTTATTCCTCTAGGGTTGAAAAAATTTTCAGACTAAATGCATGTCTTTGCATGCATTATTCAGAATGTAATTTTTATTTATCTTAATAAAAGTTATGCTTTTTTTCTCTGGAAAAAATATTTAAAAATATAAAAAATAAAAATAAAAATCAATAAATAAAATAAACAAAAGTCCTTATGTATATGTTATAGGACTTAGTCCCCATCTTTGATGTAATTATTGTATCTAACTTGGGTATAGATGCATCAATATATTCACAATACACAAAAGGATTTTATTGTTGCATTAGCATGCATTGTAATGTTTTGGTGATTTTGTTGTCACTTCTCACTTCTTCTTTTTGTAAGTGTATTAATTGTCCATGAGTTATATGATGGTGTCCTTGTTTTTTTAGGATATCAATCTTTTTTTTTCATGGTAACAACTTGGCTAGTAAAAGTTGGATTGTTACTTTATCAATGAAATCCTAATGCATAATAAAACAACAAAAAACCCAATCATAGATTATTTATATCCAAACTTTCAAGGGTTGGATTATGGTTAGGGAAAACTTTAGAGGCATATGTCTAATCAGTCGAGCATTAATAAATTAATAAAAGCATAATACATGTTACAATTCAAATATGCAATATTATAAAATGAATGTGGTACTCAAAGAGATTATCACAGAGTTGTTGCACTTGATCCTTATGTTTGGTGCATCTAGCTCTTCTCTACATGGGTAACAACTGGACACGCCATATTTCTCTATGATCTAGTCAGCCACCCAACTTTTGGGACATTTTTTTGGCATATTTTCTCTTAAATTATCAGGATTTGGCATGCTTCTCCCATTCAATTGTTTGAATGTTTTCATATCACTTTCCCATTTCCTTCTTTTCTCTTCATACAATGTGACCCATGGTTGCATTTCCTCTAGGTTGTAAAGAATGAATTTATTGATGGCATCAATTTCTAAATTCTCTAATGTATACAAGAATTCAAAATAAATAGTATGAGATCAAATATAAATTATCAATTTTAGTGTAAACAATTTCTCTATACAAATTTGACAAAAGACAATTGACTTACTCTTTATCATGCACCTTTTTCTGTTTGTTTGGAGTAGCTTCCCTTCCCTTTTGTCCTCATCCCATTGGTTGTCCCAAACCACTGCCCCTGGTGTGTCATCAATTTTCTTAATGTATTAACTAACATAATAGAACGACTCATATACTATGTAGCCCTCCACCATAGGGCCCTATGGTTTTTCCCTTTGTCAAACAAACCCCTTTATTTTTTTCATGTACATCTCTAAGAAGAACATCCAATGACATGAGAGCACCCCAACTAATTAAACCTCATCAAGTAGGTGAATTAGAAGATGGACTTGCAAGTCCATAAAACTCATGGGCAGTTCCTTCTCAAACATACAAACAATCTCAGATAGCTCTCGATGCCACCATGGAATGATATCCATATGAATCTCCTTTGATGTGATCCAACGTACAAATGCAGATAATTTCGATATGGCACATTGCAAGTCCTCGAGGAAGTCATGCTTCACACAACGACACATGAAAAAAGCATAATGACACTACAAAATAGACACATACATCGTTAATTTCCATAAAAATGTGAGTGCTTAGTATATTTTAACCTACACTATAGAAAAAGAATCATTTATTTGACATATATACCCTTAGAAGGTTCAGATGGTCATGTGATTTCAACCCCGAAAAATTCCCTTCTACAATGAAGCAATGTCGTAGAGTCAACCCATATAAAGAGGGTGCCTTCACACCCAATATAACATCCTTCACCATAGAAAGATCATCTTTCTTCAAAATCGATGGGACATCACCTTCTTTAAAAGACCAAGAGAGAACAGCCTCTCCTCTACTTTGTTTTCTTGGTCAATGCCTCTTTTTAGTATTCAAATAAATAATATATCTCCTAACAACCAACGTGACACTTTTATTCGATGATATGTGCCTCCATAAAGAAGATGAAACATTTTTTAATATATGCATGGGATCTAGTAAGTGGTAAATCTTAAGATACTCCCAATATGGAAGCTCGTGAAATGCATATTTCCTTTTCATCCCAATGGGTATTTTCTCAACATAGGTGTCAAAAAATTCAGGATCATTGAACATAGGTTCCCCATTTGAATCAAACAAATATGTCATTTATGTTAAAGTTTCTGCTATTATTAGTTTACTTTCAATTTACTAGATAACAATAGCATAGATAGGATCATTGAGAGAAACACAATCACAAGAGTACACAACATTTATCCTAGGAAACCCTCATGGGGAAGAAAACCCAGCAAAACTTCTTTAATATAGATAGCCAAGACAATGCCAAGACAATGGACCAAACAACACTAAAATTCCTCTCCCAAGGATGCGCCTCTCTCTCTCTTCCTTCTTCCGGCAACTGGTAACTGCAACTTCCTTCAATACTTGCGCACTAGATGAGTGAGTTGACTGTGTGTATAAATGAGGCATTGGCCTCTCTTATTTATACAATCTGGCAGGTGATGAACTAAGGTGTCTTTTCACTAGCAGGGCCGACTTCTCAATCTGGGTGGTTAGAACTACTTTAATTTGCCTGGGGGCCAACTTCTTACTTTTCATATTACAATTAGGGTTTGACCAGTCCGCAAAAGGGGATTTGATCAATTACAATGCCCGACATGATCAATCTACAAAAGGGGATTGATCTAATCAATAAAAAATATATTTTATCTTTTACTTTATCCACAAAAGGGGATAAGAATATTCTTTGCAGTTACACAATATTTTAACACTCCCTCTTAACAAGAAGGATATTCTTTATCTTTTGACAGGTCACTAGATGTCAACATCAACTAGGTAGCAGCATCCACTGGATAACACTCACTAGATGTCAATATCAACTAGGTAGCAACATCCAATCGGATAACATCATCACCAGCATCATCAACCTGATAACTTCACTAACTAGATAGCATCATCAACCTGGTAACGTGAGGTAATCAATATAACCATCATTGGTCCGCATCAAGGATCAATGATTGGCATATCTATAAATCATCTAGTTTTTTTCTTTATCTTCAATGTAGAAGATACTCTTCTTCTCTTATATTCACACAAAATATATCTTATCTTCACACGTAAGATGTCTTATCTTCACACAAAAAAATATATACCTATGAGCTCTTGCCATTCCTTTTATGTTCTCCCTTTGTAGTCATCTATCTCACCCATCCACTGGATAGGACTACTACCATAGCTTCAATTCTGGGTCATCCCATGCATGACTACTAGAGAAGCTAAGATGCTATTCCTGGGAAAGACTAGACTCCCTTTCCATGATCCACGCAGGATCACGACACAAACCTCAAGAACCAACTAACCATTCCACATGGTCAAGGTTTGTGTTCCAGGCTACTCAATCCTTGGCCAGAGGATAGTATCTACCCGCTGGCCCTTGGAGAAACATCCACATTCCTCTCTATGAGGGTGGTCACACTGCTCTCTACGAGGGTATTCTAGCATGTCCCTAGAGTATCCAAAACTCAACACTTGGACAGAGGCCAACCTTGGAAAATTTCTCATTCCCCTTCTCTACGAATGTCTCTTCCTTATCTACGAAGGCTTGTTCTCTTTTCCTTCTCTATGAAGTTCTACCTGTGGGATTGCTCATTCCTTCTCTATGAAGGTCTCTTCTCTTTATCCTTCTCTGTGAAGGTCTAGCTATGGGATCTGAAAAAATCTCTTGTGGTCCAAAATCTTTCCATAGTATAATACCATTCTACCCATCTGTTGGGAACCATCCATCTACTGGATAAATTTCATCTTGATCAAAATATCTGGGCACCATCCATCTGCTTTCCTAACTACATCAAATCACGATCCTCCATTTCGAACTCGGAGACATGGCTCCCTCTTGCACCAAACTGATAGCTTCTACTCATCATCCTTGAAGTTCTCTTCTATAATATCCTGGGTGCCTTCTTGAGTTCGAATATTTCTTTCTTTCTATCTTCATACTGGATCAACCTGCTCCCTCTGCATTTATAAGAACTATATTGGAGCAACCTGTAGTTACCTGCATCTCATCAACTATATCTGAGTATCCATCTTTTTCTTCATCTTGAACATTTTTGTTCTGCATCTTTAGGAGCCTCCTGCTCCTATATAAATATTGGATATTGTATGATCTTTACTGACTGTCATCATATCATACGTCCTTCTCATGTTGTCTAACTTTTGTAAGTTACGGCATAAGTTCTTTCTTCCGAGACCTATAAACTTACTTACAGTATGCTTTCCGAAATAAATATTTTATCTCTTCATCCTCTTCTTTGATACTTCCTTCATAAGTCTGCATAGATACTGAAGAAAAACAAGGTTAATTAAGATTCTCACAAAAATATCTAACTTTTAATGATAAAGTATTAAAGTAAACAAGATACTAGAAATAAACATGAATACTTATCTTTTGTTTTTGTGTGGGGAGGCTCCACGGACGCCACCATTTTCTATCTTTCTTCAAATCAACGATGTTCAACTTAAAGTACATAAACCTCAATTTCTGCTAAAGCTTTCTTTGAGGGAGGAGATTCCTCTTCCTCTGCCACATGTGCTTGATACTTTCTTTTCCCTTTTCCTAGAGGACAGCCATAGGAAAAGTGTCCCAACTTTTGACAGTTGTAGCATATGATCTTTGAAACATTTTTCTTCTTATCTGGAACTCTTACGGAGTTAGCTTCTTTATTTTTTTTTCTTGAAGGAACTTCTTTTGTTATTTTGAGTTGTAAGAGCTTCCTCTTCATCAATAATTAATATCTTATGTTGGTCTGCAAGTCTAGATTCTTCATGTGTGCAATATGACCATAACTTATCAAACTTGGGTAACTTGCTTCTTGCACACACTCCTTGTACAAAAGGAATCCAAAATGTTGGAAACCCATTTAGAGTTGTGGTTACAAGATCTTTGTCACTAATGACATCTCCAATAGCTGCATGCTGATCTCTGATCTGAGAAACTCTCATAAGATAGGATGTGACAGATTCTGAGTTTTCCATCTTCATATTACGAAGCTGATTTCTTAAGGAAAGATTATGGATAATGTCTTTGCTTTCATATAACCTATTGAGTGCTTCATACATTTGTCTTGTTATCTGTAGTTCGGAAATATGAGGGATCAAGTGATCCTTTACTGAATCTAACAAGATTATCTTTGCTTTCTTTTAATTATTCTTATGCTTGGTCTTTTGCTCTTCTTCATCTGGTTCTGGTACACTCATTGTAACATGTTCTAGGAGATCATTCTCATCTAGAATCATCTGCAACCTATGCTTCCAAGATCTGAAGTTTCTATATCCTTCCAGCCTATCTTCTACCCTCATGCAAAAGATGCGTTGGAATGAGGCGAGTATGTTGGTACAGTCAGATTTCTGAAAATCCAAATTTTACTCCTTCAAACTTGATCAACGGATTTCTGGATTAGTGCTTCTGGTTTTCTGGTACTTTTGGTACTTTGGTACTTTTGGTGCTTCTGGTACTCTAGTTTTCTGGTACTTTTGGTGCTTCTGGTACTCTAGTTTTCTGGTACTTCTGGTACTTTTTGAAAAATAGGGTTTCACTTTCCGGGAGATCTAGCCATTAAAAAGGTGTGCTAAGGATGCCAAAGTGATCCTTGAGGAAGGGCACACTTCTCTAGATGGTTTTGGGGCTGAAATTCTTCTTCAATAAAAAATCCCTAATTTTCTTATACAACAACAGTGACGTTTTTCTTTTTCCTATGAAAGATGCTCTCTTCAGCTTAGCTCTGATACCATGTTAAATTTTTTGTTATTATTAGGTTACTTTCAATTTACTAGATAACAATAGCATAGATAGGATCATTGAGAGAAACACAATCACAAGAGTACACAACATTTATCCTGGGAAACCCTCATGGGGAATAAAACCCAACAAAACTTCCTTAATATAGATAGCCAAAACAATTCCAAGACAATGAACCAAACAACACAGAAATTCCTCTCCCAAGGATGTGCCTCTCTCTCTCTTGCTTCTTCCGGCAATTGGTAACTGCAGCTTCCTTCAATACTTGCGCACTAGATGAGTGAGTTGAGTGTGTGTATAAATGAGGTGATGGCCTCTCTTATTTATACAATCTAGAAGATGTTGAACTGAGGTGTCTTTTCACTGGCAGGGCCGACTTCTCAATCTGGGTGGTTAGAACCACTTTAATTTGCTTGGGGGGCGACTTCTTACTTTTCATATTACAATTAGGGTTTGACCAATCCGCAAAAGGGGATTTGGTCAATTACAATGCCCGACATGATCAATCCACAAAAGGGGATTGATCTAATCAATAATAAATATATTTTATCTTTTACTTTATCCACAAAAGGGTATAAGAATATTCTTTGCAGTTACACAATATTTTAACAATTTCCTTTTCCTTATCTATGTCACATGTCCTAATTCAATCTACCGATCTAATTATTTTAGGTCTCCAGGTTCTCTTTGGTTTACCATTGAAAATCATATGCAACTCTTCTATAAGGGTGGTATTCTAGGAGGAATTTCGTCGAGCAGTCATACACTGGCTTTAGTAGGTGGTTGGACCACCTATCCTTTATAGAAGGTCAACAAAATTTACATCCATGATACCTTTTTGTTACAAGACATGTGATGTTATTGTATATAGAGCACGTTAGTGTCAAAAAAATAGTTGCATCAAATTATGTATGCCAAATAACATTACAGATATAAACAAATCAATCAACGTGCTTACTAGAGAAAACTCTGAGTCTTGGATAATCATGCATTGTGTACACACATATGCCATACAACATAAAAGACCCTTCCATTAGGATGGGTCTTGATACATCATACACATGTATCCCTACCCATAATTGCTTAAATTCATTGATCAATGGTTGGAGGTAGACATCCATTCTCTTCACTTGTCTTCTACCCGGGACTATACAAGTATGGGGAACAATGGTAGCCCTACGCGGCCCTCCTAGAAGGTTTAAATAACTCAGAGCTAGAACCATTAATTATAATAACAAAGGAGGAGGATGTCACACAACCCATTATCCATCTTACCAAAGGTAGATCAAAGCAAATATGAATGAGGATAAGCCTTAGATATAGCTAGGACACCCTATCATAGGATTTGGACAAGTATAGTTCGATAACTCATGCATGAAGCTGAGAATATTCAATTGAGTGCAAGTCGTCCTAAGTAGTCCCTATCACCTTATGTATAACTCTTTCCTTTAAAACCCAAATTGTTAAGAGAAAATGACATTAGACATCAAGGGTTTGATTTTAACAGCTATCACCTTAGAGAATATTTCATAAAGGCATTTACATATGGAAATAGGTATGAAGTCATCAAATGTATTTGGGCAGTCCAGCTTAGGAATCGGGACTAAGAAGAAGGAATTATAACTCCATGGAATCTTCCTAGTCTCCCTAATATTCTCAACAACTCTTAGTAAGTCATCTCCAAGAACATCAAAGAATTATATTATGAAATCCACCCATCTAGGCCAAGTCTCTTATTATTCTCAAAAGTACTAAGAACAAACATTGGTTCCTCCTTAGTCATTACTTTGTAGAGTATATTATGTTCGTATTCATTAAAAAATCTAGGAAAATATGACACAAATTTTAGCATATCCCCTAAGTTCACTCTATTGGTTTTTTTAAATATCTCCTTGAAGCGATGAACCCCTAGATTTTCAAATCATGGAACCCCTGAACCTTTTTTCCATCCTTGTTTGTTAATCCCAAAATAGTGTTGTTGTTCCTCCTATTCCTAGAAAAAAAAATTAAAGTACTTGGTATTCTGGTCACTAACCTCAATCCACAAGCCTCAACTCTTAATTCTCCACTTTTTTTCTTTATCCAATAGAAGCTTATTCATTTTTTGTTCTAATGAAGTAGTCCTTTCGAGCAAATCTTGTCTAAAGTTCCTAGTGCATTGTTCTAAGTAAAAAAACTTCAGTTCTTTATCCACCTCCTTAAGAAAGCAATCCCTCTTTTTATGTTTCTCATCTACCCACTAGGCTACTTTTTCTTTGACCAACCTTAATGTAGAAGAAAACTAAACACTAGCAACTTCTCCCAAACCCTCCTCAAAATGCTTCTAATTATCCCAAACTAACATTTAGAAATCCTCCTCTTCATAACAACTGGGATTATATTTAAAAGGCGCTCTAAGTTTTTCTCAAACCTTACCTAGTTCAAGTACAATAAGAAAGTGAGATGAACATCTAACCTTACCAACCCAAGTTTTGTATCTTTCCACCCTTTGCAGAAGGGCATTGTGTGCAAGAAACCGATCTAGCCTTTTAGCAACCCCTTCTAAACTAGATATATTATCAGTCCATGTTGGTTGATGTTTTATAGGCTCTATGTCTACCCAACCTACCAATTCAAATTTGTTAATAAAATAACGAGGTATTATATCTTCCTTGGCAATGGTACCCCAAATTTCATCCCTATTCAAAATCAAATTCAAATCCCCCCAATAATGAGATGATCCACCTACAAACAATTTAATGAAATCAAATTGTCCTAGAATTGTTGCCTACCCTCATATGGTCCATACACATTGAGAAAGATTAGAGAGTGGCCCAAACTCTTGATCTGTACAACTATACAAAGACACGAGCACACAATATAAATGTAATATTTTTATTAAGCCCAATAATTATGCCACTAGAGAAACCATCTAAATCCAAACCATAGAAATCCCATCCACCGAGCATCGTATTTATCTCGGACCAAAGGATCCCCTTTCCCCATAATTTCTAGAATCATAATTACACCAGGATTGTCCAACTCCACCAACCATTTGAGGGAGAGTTTTTTAGCCTGCCCCCCCTAAGCCTTGCATAATAATATATTTGTGGAGGAAACACCCTAAAGTTAGTTCCTACTCTAAGAACCCTTGAAATGAGTCTCTATTTTCCCTAGTGAACCTCCCTAACCGCTTTCTCTTGAGGTTGTTTGAGTGTTGATTTGTACCCAACCTCCTGGAGACCTATGTATTGTGAGAGTTTGATCTAGGCCTCAGATGGTAGTGACCCCCCACCACATGAAGTAATGGGAGAACTAATATTAGTCACATGAGGAGGAGAATTTTTTTTTACAAAGGAATGGTCGAAATCATTAAACATGCCAACAGAGAAGGATCCTTCACCTCCTACAACAAACAAAGAACTAGAATTTGAAATCCCAAGACTTTCATGTAATACGTGATCAAAAGATTTGGAATGTTGACTAGAATCAAATCTGGTAGAACTTTTAGAGTCTAAGACAGACAAGTGGGAAGAAGAGTTTGATTTCTTATCTTAGGGAGGGTTGATATTCAGTCCTTTGTTTAGATAGTGTCCAATTTTTTCCATTGCGAAACAGTAAAGTCTAGATCTCCATAGATGACTGCAGCAGTATCATTTTGCACCTCTAACTATTGTGAACTGGAAATTAATGGGATGGAAATGTCCCCCACAACTATATCCTTAAATACATAGGAACCCCTTTGTAATACTATCATATCTTGTGACTCGGACCTAGACTTCACCTCTAGTCCACCCCATTCCTTAGGATTCTCAATTGGCAAAGAAGAAGTACGGGTAGTTCCATCAACTATCACCACTTACGCTTCATTAGCTTTCCAAACTTTCTTCTAGAATTTATTCATGCAATCTTCCACAACATATCCATAATTATGGCAACACACACATATAGAAGGGTGTTTAAGTAATCCAACATTTGAGTAGAAGCCTAGTCACCCACCACAAGTTCTATGGATTGAAACAAACCCTCATATATCAATCGCAACCCGAGTATGAGCCACCAAGCATCAAGAACTATATTTATAGCTATCATATGCAATGATAAAATTTCCCAGAGCATCCCCAATCACCTTCAATCCAAAATCAGACTAGAATTCAATAGGTAAATTGGGAAATTTGACCCATATTGGGGTACTAGCTCGAAATTCTTCTAGAGTATCGAACAATGGGTGCCATGCTTTAATCAATAATATACTATTATCCATAAAACAACAACCCTTAATAATTCATAGGGCATCATCCTTTCTCCTGGAAATAAATCCAATCCAACCACACACTAGTAGATGGACTATAGGACCATAGCCAATAATTGGTGTCCATTCCTATTGGGTCTAATAATTTATCGAAGACATAAATACCCTTTTAGAATATTGTTCTTGTTTCACCATAGAAAATGATACACCATTGTCATCCAACCATAGGCACAAAGCCACCCCCGAGCACCTTAACCTTTTCTATATAGAATGATTCTAGGAAGCCACACTAGAACCAACAGATAAACCAAGAGAGTGCACCTTCTCCAAGGTAGTGAAAAAGTAAGATTACCAAAAGGTTTTATAAGAGTGTGTTGCACCACTGCATCTATTGTTTCTCCTCTTCCAAACTCGCGCACTACTTATGTTGCTACTACAATTCTAAGATATGTGCACCAACTAAGTGAGTGTGCGTATTTCCAAATGAACTAAAACACCTTCTATTTATACTAATTTGATTAGGTAAAAGGGTGTCTCTTCAAGCAAGGTCAACCTGTCCTTTTTTGCATATAATACTTCAATATTAC
The DNA here is from genome assembly GCA_010110895.2 of Picea sitchensis. Classification (NCBI taxonomy): domain Eukaryota; kingdom Viridiplantae; phylum Streptophyta; class Pinopsida; order Pinales; family Pinaceae; genus Picea; species Picea sitchensis. The sequence continues at coordinate 13,010 of SNQJ01S0000919.1, read as the reverse complement.
TTATTTTTCTGAGCCGACTTATCTTCTAGGGTTTTAACATATTTGTTTAGGTTTTCTCTTACTTTCGGAATATTCTATTCTAGTCAAAGGTTTATCCATGGAGGTTAATACCTCCTGCAGCTACCAAAACGTCAATACTTCCTTTTAGCTAGGGAGGTATTTAACCATGATGTTCCCTTATGGTCTTCATAGTCTTGTTTGTCATGCCATGATCCTCTCGTCATGGCTATGTAGACCATGCTACTGGTAGCATCATTACATCACACATGACTACACCCATGTGGACCCATCTATAATATAACACATATCATATGCGTTATATTATAACACATATCATATGTGTTATAATATATATCACATATGATATGCGTTATATTATAACACATATCATATATGTTATATTATAACACATATGATATGTGTGATATAGGGGCCACAACCCGCTAGAGAACACTAGAGTTACACCTCGTAGTGTGTGTCACCATCATCGTCATGGGCCACACCCACATGGTGTGCTCACCCATGGCTACAACCATGTCGTGAGTATCATGATTACTATCATCATTATCCATCCATCTCACATGGCATGGGAAAGAACTACATGGTCTTGCAGACCGGTAGCATCACCGGAGCTACACAGCTGTCTCATGACCACCAAGATCATATTACTAGCAACACCATCAAAACCATACAGGTTCTCGACTACGCCACTACTATACCAGACTATATCACTAGTGTAGAAACAAAACGGCATGCTAGACCATCTCACTGGAGTAGCCTATAGCTCGGCATAAAGCCTACAACTTGGCATGAAGCCTACAACTCGACACAATACCTGCAACTCGACATGAATCCTACAACTTGACATAAATGCCTACAACTCGACAGGAAGCCTGCAACTCGACACGAAGGCCTACAACTCAACATGAAGGCATACAACTTGGCACAAAGCCTACAACTCGGCATGAAGGCTTACAACTTGGCACAAAGGCCTACAATATCCTTTTTTTTTAATTATGCCATCAACTCCCTCTAACTAAGAGAATCCTCGAACCACGCTTCCATCTGTTGCATACCCCTATGCATCCTGCAAAGTGTCACAAAACCTTGCTTCTTCTTTATCACTGACTCCCTCTGAATTTTGACTCCCTCTGAGTCCTTTCAAGTCTTGATTTTTTGTGGTAACCTTCCTGGAATACGTAGGATAACCTGCCTGAAACAAGAACAACAAGAGAAAAAGTATTTCCAATATAATATCATTTTATATAGGAACATATCAATTTAATGGTAATTCATTATAGCATTACCAAAGTGTCATGCCTGAGAACAAGAACAAGAAATATCTCCTAGAGGATATGTTAGTTCATATTGCAATTAAGTACAATAAGCATTTATATTAATAGTACATGCTACTAAATATTGATTTGTTCCTAGCATTAATAAAATATAAAGGATTGCAATACTCACTTAAGCAGCAATAATAAAAATATCAAACCTGATATGCAAACCTGGAGTCTGGCTATTGTTTCGCTTGAGTTACTTTTCTTTCGAGACAAGTATTATTTCCACCCTGGAGAGTGTGTTGTTCCTCTGAATGTATTAGAGCTGAGATCTTTCTGGCTCTATGATTTCTTCTTGGACAAAGATCCCTTCTCTTTCTAGAGATTCAGATCTGCAGTAGTTTCTTTTTATTGTTTCTCCTACTCCAATTTCATGTGCTTGGAAGCTCCAAAAATCAAACTCTTCATCCTTTGACGCCTCCTCTTCAGTTTTTGGTTCCATAATTTTTCCCTTTGTTCTTTGCAAGGATGATGTCAATCCTTGTCTTCAATGCTCTACCAAGAGACCATGCTTCTACTGTGTCATTCTGATTTCATGGAGGAAGTCATAACTTTCTTTGACTTTGACCTTGACTAGTCTTTTGACTTTGACCCAAAAATTCAACTTTGATGTTTTTGATGGATGAGGGAACCAGGAGATGCATTGGGTTAGGGTGCACTAGGATATCCAAGAATTATTCCAAACACTTCACTTAAAGTGCCTGGACAATCAGGTTAGGGTTTGTTGTTGCTGCAAGATCAGAAACCCTAGCTGCAACTGTAATTGTGCTACAACGAGTTTGAAAAAGAGTTGTGGATCTACCTTCCAGTGGTTAGATTGTTCTGAAGGTGGTGTGGGCCCATAAACTATTAAAATATTGTGCTCGTTTCACCATAGACAATGCTACACCATTGTCACCCAACCATAGGCACAAAGCCACCCCTGAGCACCTTAACCTTTGCTAGATAGAATTATTATGGGAATCCACACTAGAACCAATAGATAAACCAAGAGAGTGCACCTTCTCCAAGGTAGCGCACAAGTAAGAGTACCAAAATGTTGAACAAGAGTGTGTTGCACCATTGCAGTTGTTGTTACTCCTCTTCCATATTTTCGCACTACTTTTGTTGCTACTGCACTTCTAATATATGTGCACCAACTGAGTGATTGTGTGTATTTCCAAATGAGCTAAAGCGCCTTCTATTTATACTAATCTGTCCAGGTGAACATGTGTTTCTTCAAGCAATGCCTACCTATCCTTTTCTGCATATAATACTTCAATATTACTTATTCTACTGAGTTGACTTGTCTTCCAGGGTTTTCACATATCTATTTAGGTTTTCTCTTGCTTCCAGAATATTCTATTCTATTCAAAGGTTTATCCATGGAGGTTAATATCTCCCATAGCTACTAAATAATCAACATAATCGATGACCACAAGACTTACCACTCACTATTCATTCACCCAAATCCACTATCTGTCTTACCTTAAGATCCTCACTGGCCACCAAGGAGACTCCTCCTCCTGTTGATCTGATTACCCTTCTTATTTTTCTACCAGTGGTGATATTCTTGATCTTGGGCTGGAAACTTTGCAACTTTGCAAGTTTTGGTTTCTCCCCCATAAACCCTAGACTAGAAATAGTGTATGGATCTCTTCTAACATCTAGGTCAAAATGATTGATATCAAGAATGGGAGTAATGGTCCCCCATCGTAACCACCCAATAATAAAAGCATTCACATGGGGTCAACCCTCCAATGTCAAAGTGGAAGAAAAAATGGGCTTGTCAGTACAGAACTAATCCTCTTCGAAACCAACGGGACCAGATCTATTAAATGATTGTGAGACAGTGCATCAACTCCATGCCCTACCTGCTTCCCTAAGGTACTATTTAACAAAGGATTATCCGAAGAACGATGATAGTGGACATTGTCTCTAAGTCTCCCAACAAGGAAGGTGAGAAGAAAAATTGGTCCTCAGAGAGTGAGTCCTCTAAGTAGTCCACGAGTTGGATTTCATCCTCCATTGTTCCTCGATCCCTTCAACTCTTCTCATAGGTATCAATATTCATAACAATTCTTACAACCCTAACTCCACATGACCTGGTTTTGCTCCAGTGCATGAGATTCCCCCTTGTCAAATTATTGATTGGGAGATCCTCCACAAAATTTTTGAATCATGAGGGATCATTCCTTCCTTGACATTGAGTCTCTTATGTTAAATACCACAGAGATTCATTCAATTGCACCATGGAGAGAGAATATGCTCAAAACCATAAAGATAAGTTACATGTAGAGAGAGATCTGTTAAAAACTGCATAGATCCATTCGATTACACCGCATAGAGAGAAGATGTTCAATATTGCATAGAGAGATCTATTTAGAACCATGCAGAGTTCTAGGGTTCTTAGCGCAGAGAGATAAAATTCTCAAAAACATGTAGATTCGTTGAATTACAATGTAGAGAGACACCTGGGACCAACTTGTCGACTTAGTTGTTTCCACTAGTCATCAACTTGACCAACAATAAACAATATATCAAAGTTTCCCTCCATTGTTGTTATGATCTGATGGATTCAACAAGAACAATTGGTTATCGACATAGTCTCTAAGATGATTAACACAGATAAATTTTAAGGCTAGGGACGAAGAAGGAGAACAACTTGTTGGCGTGAAGGGCCCCATGCCATCACGATTAATGATCATTTTGTATGTAATGTATGTAAATTCGGGCAGTATATTGTTGTACGTAAAGAAGTAATGAGACTTTCATGAGATCTTTTCAACGCAGGAGAAAATATAAACAAACAAAGAAAAGGAGAAATAGACTGGAGAGAAGTAGAAGTGTTGGGGACGCCTGACCTTCTAGCATCTTCCCAATCGACTCAGTATTCTATATCATATTTCCCCACAATGAGAAATGAGTTCTTTGGATGTGAATGATGTAGATAGGATGCCCAAATGTCATTCATGAGCATATATATGAACTAGAGAGCATGTAACTTTCCCCATTACTAAACAATAAAGAGCCTAGCTAAAGCCAAAAGAATTTTGGTTTCTAGTGTAAACTCTAAGTTGTGTGTGTGTGTGTGCTTTTGTTGTTGGAAAATTGGTTGTCATTGATGTCAAATCTAGAAGAAGTTTAGAAGCCCCTAGAAATGATGGGTGTATTTGAATAAGTCTCTAAATTGGTCCCCTTATGGCGTAGCTTTAAACATGGCCATCACGGGAACACACTTTGAAGAAGTCTACAAGACGCCCCCAGAGGTGTGGTCATGAAGCCCCGAAGTACGCACAAGAAGTTACAAGTCATCCCTAAAATTAATTAAAGGAGAAAAAATTGTTGCAATAAAAGGTTATAGGTCGATCCTAAAGTCAAATAAAGGAGGCACTTGTAACAATATAAATACACATCAAGAACCTCTCATTTGTTCATCCAAGCAAGTGTGTTTTTGTGTATGGAGATAACATAAGTGGGTCTGCACTTGTTGTAGGAGGATTGAGGAGCTCAACAAAGAAAATATGGCCTAGGAGAAACGAAGTCAAGGAGAGCAAGGAGTTTTCTGAGGCCATCCAAGGGTCGCAGTGGAGCAAGGTGTGGATATCTGCAGGTCATAGTGGAGCAAAGCGTGAATGTCCGCAGGTTGAAAATATAGCAAAGTGAAGATCTATGTTTTGGGAAGGTACAAGATGACAAGTAGGTCATATGTGGGTCACAGTGGAGCAAGGAACGAATATCCATGGGTCGTAGTGGAGCAAAGCATGAATGTTCACGGGTTGACAGTATAACAAAGTGCAGATATGTGTTTTGGGCAAGTACAAACTGACAAGTGACATCAATAAGTTATCCAGGTGAATCTACAATAGACTAGGGGAGTCATGGAACTTGGCTATGACAGTTTGATTCTTTTATGTACATATTTAAGGGTAGAAGGAAGGGGCAAGGAAAGGGGGTTGTAGCCTCCTTCCGGTTGAAGCCGAAGAATATACGGGGTTGTAGCTTCCTTTAGGTTGGAGCCTGTAAACTATGGGGTTTGAGCCTCCTTTCAGCTGGTGTTGGAAAATATTGGAAGTTGTAGCTTCCTTTGAATGTAATCATTTATTATATAAGAAAAACATTATGTGGATTTCCACGTAAATCTATTTTACATTGTGTATTTATTGTTTTTCTCTTTATTGTATATTGCATACATTATTGATTGAAAAGTAAAATTGTAAAAGGTGATAAATTGTACTTGATATTGTTTCACCCCCCCAGTATCAACAATTGGTATCTGAGCAGGTTACCTTCAAAACAGTTTAATCACTGGAAGGAATATCGTGAGCAAAATGGAAGGCCATAATCCAAATGGGATTCCACTTTTTGATGAAAACAATTATGCATATTAGAGAAACAGAATACAAACTTACTTGATATCTTTGGGAGTGGATATCTAGATCTCAATTGTCAATGGCTATGAATTCCCAAAAGATGCTCTAACCAATCCGAATGAGAAGAAATTAATGAGTCATGATTCAAAGGATAGAAATGTTATCCTAAGTGGATTAACACCAACTTTTTCTAGCAAAGTGATGGTTTGTGACACATCTAAAGAGGTATGGGATAAACTTAAAAGTATTTATGAAGTCGATCTAAAAGTCGAGCAGGTCAAACTTCAATGACACAGAGCACAGTTTGAAAATATGAAAATAGATGGAAAGGAAGATATTGCAATCTATTTACTAAGAGTAGATGAAGTTGCCAATGCTATCAGAGGATTAGGAGAAGAAATCAATGAATCCTTGGTTGTACAGAAAGTGTTGAGATCACTTCCTTTGAGATATGATGCCAAGGTCTCGGCCATTGAAGAAAATAGGGATTTGAACAAAATGACAATGGATGAATTACATGGGTCCCTCACAACATATGAAATGAGAACAGGTACATAAAATGAACAATCAAACAGAGAAGCAACTTTTAAAGCCACGAAGAAAACAAATAACACAAGGCAAAAGAAAGACCCGATGATGAATCAGACAAAGAAGAAGCACATTTCGTAAGGAATCTCAAGAGGGGAACTGACAAATACAAAGGTAAGTTACCTTTTAAATGTTGCAATTGTGGTAGAATAGGACACTATGCTAAGAAATGTCCTTTTGAAGAAAAGAAAACCTTCCACAAGAAAAAGGGTATCTACTCCAAAGAGGATAGTAGTTCTTCAAGTGAAAGTGATGGAAAAGAAATGGTTGTAAGGGAAGTTCTCTTCATAACCCAAGAAACTAAGAATGATGATCACAACGATTATGAAATAGAAGAAATCAATTATGAAGAAACAAGCTTTTACTCTATCTAGGGAACCAAAGACATCTCAGAAAGTGAACAAGAAGATGATGAGAATCTTGAGAAATTAAAGCATGTTGAACAAGAAAATACCGAGCTCATAAATAAAAATAGAGAGTTGAAAAATGAATTGTCAAATTGTGAAGAAGAAAATTATGAGCTTGAAAAGACAATTAATAGCTTTGTAACAGCCCCTCTGTTACAACATAAATGTAAGTGAGTACAGTAGTGGTACATTTTTTTTTAAATCAAAGAAGAAATGTTACTCGACATTAACATACTTCAATATTACAAATTCATTTCTCATTTACATCCCACACTGCAAGTTTCATTGTACAACATCATTGCTACTAACCAAATAAATCATAACACAAAGCAATCCAGGATATTTACCCATCCAACCTACCTGCAAGGTTAGGACCTCCAAGACACATAATCAATACTCAAGTCCAAGATTCATCTGATTGATTTTGACCATTTAAGGTCTCAAGATGGGCGATTGTTCTCAGGAACAAGGAATAATTTAATTCCCGTACCCAAACTCGAATCTAGATTCAGAATTAAAATAACAGTAAGTACTTAATCATAACGCAAATTTAATCATTCAATTCCACAAATACTAGACAAGTTTTCCTTCCCTTAAAGGTTACAATAACAATAATTAACCATCATCTAGATAATATGCCATCTCTTTATGAAATCTGTCATATAATTATGACTCACCATTAAACAAAAATCTCTTCCCTCAAGGAAATATAAGCATCAATCATTATTCAATATTGTAACAATGCTCCATTGTACAAACCAAGTAAGTAGATAATATGAGTTAGCATAATATACATACATATATATATATATATATATATATATATATATATATTTGAAAGAGAAAGGAAGAGAATAGAAAATCTATCAAACACTAAGAGGAAACGGTAAGCTTACTCTGTACTTTCTGAACCAAAAAGACATTGTGATGAAGTAATTTTGCAACTGTGTGATTGTATGTTCTGAGAATGAGTTAAGATTCTATTTTAAGATCCAAAGTTTCTCTTTTGAGTGCCACAGTGCAAAGTAAGCCCAGTGCCAACACCCGAAGTGCACATACGGGCCCCTTGAAAGCCAAAATATCATGAGAAATGGCGCAAGGTGTGCATAGACAACACTCAAGGTGGGCAGAGGCCTTAAACTTATTAAGAATGAAGCAGGAGAGACAGTGCAAAACTTACACACGGTAGGTGCAAGAGGTGCGCAGGTGACTTTTCCAAGTCCCAAGCTTAGGAGGGAGATGCATCGTGTGCACCAGAGATTGAGTCGTCTAGGTGATAAAGCTCAAGGAGGGATAGCGAGGAAAATTCCCTAGGAGGAGAATTTCTTTATTTTAAGTTTGAATGGATGAGATGTAATCAAGAGGAGTCAAAAACTCAAACAATCGTTGGATAAGGAGAAGGAGAACGGTAGTTAAACCCCATGTCCTCCAGAATTCGTTGCTCCAGCAGATTTGAGATGTTTGTATTAAGTGAGCCTCGAAGCTCCGAAGTCACATAGTGAATCTACACCGTAGATTAGTGGGATCCTCAATGGTTTCGGCGATTTGAAAAGTTTGAGTCGTAATTGTCTAAGGGCTAAGAAAACTTGAAGCTCTGAAGTCCCAGAGAAAACAACAGTCGTGGATCTAGCATCGAACGAGGGTCGTTAGGTCTCCGAGCCTTCGTCCTTCGAAAGTTTGGTAGTTCGACACTCCAAGGAAATTCAGTCATTGTTGAAAAAGTGTGAGGAACTGTCGGAGTCCCGAAGTCCTGAGTGAACGTCAATCATTGATCAAAGGAGGGTGTGAGCCACTAGATCCCCGAGCCCTTCGGTGGTTTGGTGATCCAGGTAAAAGTTCAAAGTAGCGTGGTGTAGATAACCTCTGAAGCCCAGAGTTCTGGAGTAGATCTCCACCATAGATTCTCGTGTGAGGAGAATCATCGCCAACCATCCGATTAAAATTTATAATCATTGATGAAGGAAAGTGGAAGGATAGGGTATAACCTGTTAGAATTGTCAATGTGGAAAACACAATTCACATGTAATAATTAACAATCACACACATAAGAAATAGACACAGGGATTTCACGTGGTTCACCCAAACGTTGGGCTACGTCCACCAAGCATAGGCATCGATTGTCTTATTATTCGGATTATGGAGATTACATCATATTTTCAAGTCTCTCACACACTCAATCTCTCATGGTCGTCGTTTTGCCTCTACAGACTTACATGAATTTATACATTCACACATGAAACTGAATATTAAATGCAATCCCTATCCATATTTTAACTTGGTCTATTTGGTTGTAACCAACGCAGAATAATAGGATCCAAATCTGTTCTTGGTAATTCATTGTCACCAAATCCCAACAATATCCACCTTGACAACAATTAACCTAATACCTTGCTTATTCCTTTTGTTCATCACCTTTGTTGCAAGCCAAGAGAAGCCAAGCACCACTGCAGCTTCTCTAATAAAACTGGTTTCATGATCTCGCCTGTGTAACTTGCACGAGTTTGGATTTCTTGAGGGGTCACTCCACCTCCAACATGTCTTCTACAACTGTGTTGTGAGACATATTTAGTGATAGATCTCCTTCTATCCAAAACACATGTATTACAATATACATTACAATTATCACAGACATCAGTGTAACCATTATAGGTGACAATTGTGCTTCTCAATCGTTGAAGCACCTATTTCACTACAACACCTGAATCTATCACGTATCTGACAACATCATTAGCATGTGAAATATCTTGTCTTAACCATTTCATTGCATACAACAGACCTCCTACTGAACTTACACAAGACATAACATTTTCTTCTTTATAAACAAGCCCCGTTCTTGAAGAAAACTTATAATGGAAAGAAAGAGGGATAAAAATTGGTTTTACAATGTTCATCCTGAACTCCAACCACAACTTACCATTACCATCTCTGTATACTTCCATGCCCATAATTTGTTTTGCTACTCCTTGGTCCCTCATCTAAATTGTCTTGTCCGCCTGAGTCATTTTCTTACTGATTTTATCCACGCTTCAGCTTGCATCGAGCATATCATCAGCAAAGAACATCAAGACTGTGAATGTACTATAAACCGTATAGTCATTCCTACCCTTTGAAAAATTATGATTCACTATGAAGGATTCAAACCTCTTGTATATTTTCCTGGGTACCAATAGGCCATACAATGAATTACCTAGCATGCAAACAAATTTATTGTTGTGATCTTGAATCAACCATTTTGGTTGTTCTATACATACTATATCTCTGTCAATGATGACCTTGTGAGAAGTAGGATCCCACACACAACATCCATTTATACCATCATCATAACTTGCAGAGATATAAGACAAGTAGGAATTCAGAAACAAATATTTTAAGTCTGGAATTGATTTACCTCTTACCAGTACCTGCAATTCTTTCTTGCTTTTATGACCTTGATGCTTCTACCATAAAAAGGAAGATACATCTTCCACTTCAGATGCTACTTTAGTACTGCCTTCCAGCTTATAAAGGTTATGAACCTTTGTTGCCTTCATCACTACTAAAATCTCTTTCGACACTGTGAGAGCTCCACCTTGACTTGTATACGTATATCCACAAGAATCCAACTCTCCTAATGAAATCAAATTTGATTTAATATCAAGTACATATCTAACATTCGTTAATTCCCTAACAATACCATCGAACATCCTGATTCTAATACTGCCAACCCCAATAGTTTTACAGGGAATACCATTTCCCATAAACACTACACCCTCATCAACAGATTGGTAAGAAATGAACCAATTTCTATGTGAGCACATGTGGTGGGAGGCACTTAAATCTAACTACCATTCATTTTGATATTGTAAATTACTAGAAATGGATAAAACGTGATCAATTATACCTGAATTTGTTACAGCCAAATTTGCTTCCTTCGTAGATTTTTCCTCAGATTCCTTTCTCTTCCAGCAATATTTCTTGAGATGTCATGTTTTGCCACAGTGCCAGCATTTTGCTTTACCCTTTATTTGTCTTGACTTAGATCAAAAAGAACTTCTCTCATTCTTCTCTTTGGTTCGACCTCTAACCAACATCGCCTCTGAAGTTGAGGTTTCTTTACTAGATTTTCTCCTCATCTCCTCAGCCAACAAAGTTCCCACAATAGAGTCATAATCTAAAACATCTGTTGAGCTAAAGCTAATGGAGGTAACTAGATTATCCCAAGATTCAGGCAATGAACACAATAGTGTAATAGCCTTATCCTCATCTTCAAATTTAACTTCCATACTAGTCAATTGAACTATAAGGGTATTAAAGGTATTTAAATGGTCAGCAACTTTTGTACCTTCTTTCATCCGCAAACCGTATAGTTGTCTCTTCAAGTAGATTATGTTTGTCAAGGACTTCGTCATGTGTAGACTTTCCAACTTGCTCCACAAACCGCCTGTTGTCTTCTCCGAGACAATATTGAACAGAACATCGTCGTCCAAACATAGGCGTATGGCACTCAGTGCTCTCGCATCCATCTCATCCCAGTCATCGTCTCTTATGGATGTGGGTTGCTTTTCTTTTCCCAAAAGCGCCTTCACCACGCCTTGTTGCATGAGCAGATCGTGCATCTTGAGCTTCCAAAGCTCAAAGTTGTTTTTACCACTGAACTTTTCAACTTCAAACTTCGAACTCTACATCTTATCCATTAGCACAAAAAATCTCCCAATACCCAGTGCTTATAAAGAATCCTTTTAAATGTGGAGGAAATAATGGTAAAAACCTCTAAAAAAGGTTTAAAATAAAAATTTAATAAAGAGTTTTAATGTGAGTCTAATATTGAATGTAATATTATAATGTCAATATATAACTTCACCTTTTATAAAAATAAAAACACCTTTTATATGCATTTCCATTTACCTTCACCTTCACGTATACACTCCTTCACCCTTTTAATTTTTAATGCATACTCTCCTCTCCTCTACTCTTATACGATTCCTTTTAAAAAGAATATCTCATGTAATGAAAATTCAACTGCCATATGGACGTCATCACTTCATACTTTTTTAAACTTCTCCCACGTGACTTGCACTTTATGATCAGGGGATCAAATTTTGCTCAAGTGCTCGGAATGCGACGAAAACAGTGCCATTGAGTTTGTCCCATCTTCCTGATTCCGGCGGTATATTTACTTTGTCAAACGGACTCCGTATGGAGAAGATATCGCGATCTGTTCGTCAAGCCAAACAGGCAAAAAAATTTGATGTTGACTGTACCAGTCCGTATAGTCCGTACGGTCTGACGTGGCAGGACCGTACGACCGTACAGAAGTGACATGGAAAGCAATGGTTGGTTGACTGTTGATGAATCAGGAGATGACACGTGGCCCAATCCATGGGCGCCACGTGTCACTCATTATTTTGGTTATTGGTTATATATATAAAATGTTATGGGAGTCCGCGGGGTTCGACCCCCGGACCTCCCCCACTATGAAAAGCTCTAATAAACCTCCACTAACCAATGTGCCACCGGTTGTACGTTGTAATATGTATGTATTTGATTCTATTTACATTCAAGTTATGTAACTGATGGGCGGGGGGTCGAGTCGGGGCTTAGCCCCGGCCCGCGGTCATTTGTGTTTACATATGCCCAAATTTTATACCATATAACCAACCGATCGTGCGGGGTTTTAGAACCATAACCCACGGTTTATACTATGGTTAATAATGCACGGGGTTATTCTATGTAACCCGTGGTTTTTAGATATGACCGGAGCGCGGAAGAAGAGTTACACGGTTTGGTAACGGATTAACCACCTTTTGCCCATGCGCGAGGTCACATGACCCATATGCCCAGGTGCCTAGGCGGTTAGGGGCTGGCGCGCCCTTAACCGTTCTACGGTTTGCACCGTTGGCGCGGTTGCGCTCGATGCTGGGTTTTCACGCTTTAAAATGCGTGTGAGCCAGGTTCAATCAAAAGGGGTGTGTTTTGTAGATGCAGAGACAACAAGATTGAAGAGGGGGACTTCGAGGAGGCCTGACTTCTTCGTTTTTCGACCGATTGAGGTGTCGAAAGAGCCCAGACAGGGGTTTTGGGACGCTCTGAAGCCATTGGAGCAGTCGGTTTGTCAGTTTGAGCATTGTAAGACATGTTTTTGAGCACTTTTTGAGCAATTAATAATAATGATCCATTAGAAGCTGGACCAGGAGATGTAGCCCATAAGAGGGGTGAACTCATTTATCAATTGTTGTGTTTATGTGCTTATGTTCATTGATTATGTTGTTGTCTATGTGTAATTTTCATAAGTAATCCTTTAATTTATGTGTTGCAAACTGATCCTTTTGCTTTAAACACATAAC
>SNQJ01S0000918.1:252767-274624 GCA_010110895.2 Picea sitchensis | reverse complement strand
ATGAACAAATAATTAATGATAATTAATTTAGTTAATATTATATAGGAAACAATTATTGTTTGGCTAACATCTTAGGACAATCAGATTATCAATTTAATTATAATTAATAATCCTTTACATTTATTTAAGCAGGGTCGTTACAATGCTAATGGTTGTAGCATGCAACTCATGTACCCTTCTGCTAAGTGCATCAGCCACCTTGTTCTCTTTCCTTTTGATATGCTTTATATCAAAGTCATATTCACTGAGAAATTCTAACCACCTGCTTTGCCTGGCATTTAAAGTTGGTTGTCCAAAAAAATATTTCAGACCATTATGGTATGTCCTCAACTCAAACCTTTTCCCCATGAGGTAGTGCCTCCACATCTTCAAGGCATGCACTATGGCTGCCAACTCCAAATCATGAGTAGCATAGTGTCTTTCATGTTCCTTCAACTTCCTTGATTCATAGCATACAACATACCCATTTTGACTGAGGACTCCACCAAGCCCTTCTTTATATGCATCAATGCAAACAATGAAGTCTTCATTTGGATCAACGATCCTTGGTATTGGAGCACTTGTTAATAAATGTTTCAAGTGTTGGAAACTCTTTTCACAATCCAATGTCCATTGACACTTCACCACCTTCTTTTGCAAGGAAGTGATCAGGCGTGCAATCTTTGAGAATCCATCAATAAATATCCTATAGTAGCTTACAAGTCCCATGAATGATCTGACCTCTATCACATTCTTTGGTGATGACCATCCTCTAATGGCCTCAATCTTTTCAGGATCCACTACTATCCCTTCCTCTGAAATGATATGTCCCAAATAATGAATTTATTTCTGATAAAATGAGCACTTGCTCAATTTGGCATACAAATGATGCTCCCTTAATACATGTAATACCATCCTCAAGTGTTGTTCATGCTCTTCCTCTAACTTAGAATATATAAGAATGTCATCTAAAATACAATGACAAACTTATCTAAGTATTCTCTGAAAATACCATTCATTAAACACATGAAGGCAGTTGGTGCATTTGATAACCCAAATGGCACCACTGTGAACTCATAATTCCCATACATTGTTCTGAAAGAAGTCGTGTTGATGTCTTCTTCTTTAATTCTTACTTGATGATAATCTGACTTGAGATCAATCTTGGAAAATATTTTTGCATATTTCGACTAATCAAAGAGGTCATTAATCCTTGGTAAAGGATACTTATTCTTCACAGTTACATTGTTTAACTGACTGAAGTCAATGCAAAGTCTCAATGTTCCATCCTTTTTCTTCACAAATAATACTGGGGCACCCCAACGTGACACACTTGAGCGTATATACCCCTTCTTCAGAAGCTCTTCAAGTTGCATTTGCAATTCCTTAAATTCTGGAGTACTCATCATGTAAAGGGTCTTGGATATTGGAGTTGCTCCAGGCATCATATTTATGGAGAAATCAATGTCTCTTTTAGGGGGTAATCTTGGTATTTATTTAAATACATATTCAAACTCTTTTAGGATTGCATAATCTTCAATATTTGACACCCTATCTTTAGGTGTCTCTTCCATATGTGCTGCAAATATTTGACACCCTTTTTTGTAACTTTTATTTAGCTGCAATGCTAAAATTTCTCTGACAATTGTTACTCTAGGAATTATCTGTATTGTCCTTAGGTTTCCTTCCTCATCCCAGCAAGTAAATGCCTTATTATAACAATCTAGGATAGAATGGTGTCGGTCCAACCAATCCATACCAATTAGACCATCATATGAACCTAAAGGTATGATATTCAAATCTGTCTCAATGATCAGTCCATTCATGTCCATTAGGCATGCCTTAACCATCTCATTAATTTTTCTTTTGGCTCCGGTATCCAGCTGCAAAAACCAAGATTTTCCATGCTTTCTTCTTGGAAAATGCAATCTTTCCACCATCTTAGGATCTATATAGCTATGACTAGCTCTTGAATCAATTAAAATAGAAATGGTTTGATTGTTGATCTTACCTTCCACTTCAATCATATGTGATTGAAAACTCAGTTTTCTTGTTGTCCATGGATGCATAGATCCTAGATACATTTATGTCCATGTCCTCCACTATATCAGCAAATTGTACATTGTGAATAGTCCTCACTTTTTCACCTCTGTGAGGACAATCTCTATACATATGATCCCCCCCACAACCCCAACATTGAATAGGTGGCTACCTTGGTGTTTGCCCCCTGTCTCATTCATTCTGGGTTCTCTAGAAGTTGGATGTCCTTGAGGATTATTTCTTAAGAATGGTGGTTTAGACCCCTTTTTCTTCTATTACATCTTGTTTTTCTTCTTGTCTTCCCAAGCTTTTTGGAAATTTGGTCTTCCTTTATGTTAATCATAAAGACATTTAGCTCGCCTTATGGTCTCCTCCAATTTTTTGGGATCGTCATATTGTATCTTGTCACTGATAAATGATGGCAGCCCACTCAAATACCTTTGAATCTTAACTCGCTCTTCCTTGATGAAAGAAACATGCTTTAGCATTTCTAAAAACCTTCTTTCATATTCATCTATGGTCATACTCCCAAGTTTGAGTTCAAAGAACTCCTTCATTTTCTTGTCATAGTATCTCTTAGTCAAGTATTTATTTTGAAAATACTTCTTGAATTCCTTCCAAGTAACATTTTTCTCAACAATGTGTTGCACTTGCACAAATTGGTCCCACCACGTGGATGTCTTTCCTTTGAACTGCTAAATATAAATTCTTCCTTCTGTGTGTGAAGAGTAATTATGCAATTGAAAATACTTCCTTGTGCCTAGCAACCATGTCTCTGCATCTGCATCCTTCTTATGCTCACCATCAAATGTAGGAGGCTTGATTTCTCCTTGTATCTCATCCACCCCAGACCTCCTCTTATGTTTCTTGAAAATATATGGACTTGAGTTATTGTGTGCTATTCTAGTGGAATGCCTTGGGGAGTGATGGTGATGTCTCCCAATACTTATTGTTCTTCTCCTATCATCAGGAGACTTGTGACTTCCTGATTTGCTTGAGTCATTCTCCTTGTCCATCTTATTTTCTATTATGCCCAAGCTCTGCATTAAATTTATATTTAAGTCCTCTTGTTGCTCATTGGCTTTCGTAAGCCTCTCATTATCAACTTTATAACTTTGGACAGCCTTTTGCAAAATTTTAATGGTCTCCACCAAGTTCATGTTTTCTTCATTTCCTTCTCCATGACCATTTGAGTTTGTACCTTCATTACCCATATTGACATGCATCCCTGTGATCTCATCTTCCTGGTTGTAAGCCCCCTGTGTATCTTCCATGATTTTGAACTCTGTGTTGATCTTGTTCTAATGTAATTGTTGTTAACTCTACAAAATGTGCAAACAACAGAACTTGTTAGGCAAATTAATTTAACAATTCATGAAATTATGTACAACTATGATTCAGTAATGCATCAGAATTCTTTCTTCTGATTTCCTGAAAAATTGGCTTCCGAGATCAATTTTTTGGGTCAACATTTATATTCTATTGTCCAGTACCTTTCCAACAGATGCTTCCATGCTCAATTCTTAGTCTTGAGAAAAAAGTTATGGTTATTTGAAAATTGTCCTTTATGTGAGGGCAATCCTTGTACAAGTGAGCTTCTTCAAAGCCGAATTAGCTCTTGGACCCATGTTGGATCCTCTCATAATGTACACAGGCCCTTTTTTTATCTTTATGCAGGTCTAACAAAACAAAAACATGCGGGCGCTTTTCTCTAAGCCCCTTCTTACCTTAGAATCAAATTTTGGGTGTTAGCCCCTTTACTTCGGTGAACACCTCATATGACCACGAGCTAGGACTAGGTGCCTATCCACAAGGCGCTATTCGGAGCTTTGAGACTCCGGCGCTCCGGAACTTCAGGCTTCGGAGGTTCTTACAACAACACATTCCAAAACTCCTGAACTTCAAACTGGCAAAATCTCGGAGAGGCACTATCTGGAGCTTGGTTACTCTAGTGCTCTGAAACTTCGGGCTTCAAAGATTCTTACAAAAACACACTCCAAAACTCCCGAATTGGCGAACTCCTGGAGAGGCACTGTCCGAAGCTTCGTTACTACAGCACTCTGGAACTTTGGGCTTCGGAGGTTCTTACAACAACACACTCCAATTCTCCTGAATGTTGAATTGATGAAATCTCGGAGAGGCGCTATCTGGAGCTTCGTTACTCCAACGCTCCAGAATTGTTAAAATATAATGGATGTGCTCATTTTACCATCGACAATATCACTATTGTCACCCAACCATAGGCCGAAGCCACCCTCCGAGCACCTTAACCTTGACAGAGAATCACTTTGGAAGCAAATCCTAGGCTATATATCCAAACAAAGGGTAGCGCACCTTTCCCCAACGATGGTGCACCAAACAAGAGTTGATCAGATAGTCCAAACTATAACCAAGAGATAGTCCAAGCCAAAACGTAATCTACTAGCTTCAGCAGCTACAATGGAAACTCTCATCCATACTTGCGCACAAAATTGGCTAACTGCAGTGCGCACAATTGAGCTCTACAGTTCTGAGAATGTCTGCCAGAATGAAGACTGGCCTCCTGTATTTATACTAATTCTGGCTAACGACCTGGGCCGACTTCTCATTATGGGTGCCTATTTACTTAGTATATAATATTTCTTCTGGTCGACTTCTTCTCTTGGAGGCTAATAACCTAATACAAATTATCCTCTTAAGCCCAGTTGTCTTCTAGGGCTATTAGCCAACTCATTAGGGTTTCTTCTTGCTTCCCGAAATATTCTATTCTCGTTAGGTTTACACGTGGAAGTAAATACCTTCCGTAGCTACCATAATATCAACACTCCCTCCTATCTAGGGAGGTATTACAGGTAATGGTCTTGAGCACAATCATACCATTCACCCGGTAGCATTAAATAGTTGTATAGATTATCTTGTGACTAGATCATGAACACCATCATCACCATCAGTTTCATTAGCTGCATCATCTCTCGAAACCATACTCCATCAGAGTAATTAGACATGATGTTGGATAAGTCACTCACTCCACAGAGTGACAGGAGAGCCACTCTTTTAATCTAAACATGTGTCCTAGAAGAATAAATGTCCTGGACAATTTTCCATCTGGGAAATCTATGTCCATTGATCATCCATCTAGTTGATAATCATTTCCAACACTACTGATAGTCTTCAAGGCAATCAGAACAATATCATTCAATAGAACACAATTGTGTTTGTCCATAGTAGTACACAACTACAATCCAATCGTACACTACCACACCAAGTAGCACACGGGTACATGATCAGTGACGTATAGTCACAAACAATGGAACACATCCACCAATAGTATACATCTATTGTCTAGATATGTACGGTCTTCATAACAATCATCTGATATCAACCTGCACAGAAACAATGTTATGATATAAACTTAATCATTTGGGTCATTCTTCCACTCACATCTGTGAGATCTGGAAGAGCATCTTCCCTCATAAGGTAAAACATCAATGATGAGCTATTTGGACTATTCTTCTCAAGCAAGGAAGAATAATTGTCTTGATTTCTGAGCCTGGACCATTCCCCACCCTGGGCCATTCCTCCGACACTAGACAAAGTGTAACCTGGAGAGAATGAGTCTGCCCTAAGGAATGTTTGTCCCTGATTGTTGAACCTGGGCCATTCCCCACCCTGAGCCATTCCTCTGGCACTAAACAAAGTGCAACCTGGAGATAATGAATCTACCCTAAGGAATGATTGTCCGGACCATTTCCTAAGGAAATGACTGTCATGCACCAACCTCCAAAACAGACCATTCCCCATGTTAACCACAATGGGAAATCATTGTCCTGCGAGGCGGACCAGTCTTCTCAAGTAACCCTCAAGAAGAGAGACTACCCTAGACCATTCCCCATGTTAACTACAATGGGAAATCATTATCTATGGTACATCAGCAATCCATCAAACCATTTTCATTACAAAAATGACCGTTCGATCTGGACCATTTTCCAAACTGGAAAATGCCTGTCCATCAGAAATATCAAACCACTTTCCGAACTGGAAAGGAACTGCTCATTCTGGACCATTTTTCGAACTGAAAAATGATTGTCCATAAATCAATAATACATCAGTGCTCCCTCCCAACCTGGGATTCATCTCTTCCTTTTTCAATAAGGAAGTCACCTCCACGGGCTCCAGCTTGAGTATGCAAACTCTTTCATCTTGGACAGAATCTTTACCAAAATGTCTTCTTATCTCCTCATCTGTGGAGATATATATTGGAGAACCACTTTCTCCTTTCTAGACTTCATCACAGAGAATGTAATGCTTGATCTCAAATGTACTTCGGTCTGGAACACTAGTTTTCTCTGAAGGCTTCATATAGTATATCATTGTTGGATTCCTCTTTGGTTCATGCAAGCTCACAACATTGTGGCAAGGGTCAAATTGGAACATATCCATGAGATCGTTGTCATGCATTGGAAATCCATCATCCTAATCTTCTGAGTAATCATTCTGATACAATATCTTTGTTATAGAAAATCTTCACCACGCTTTTTTTGTGCACTGGAGGTTCTCCACTAAGTTGTCTCCTTCCATCTGCATACAAGGGTCTCTTTCTGGTATGCCTCAAAGCCTTGAGGTTGCTCTTCATACGCTCTTTGTTCAATTGCTCTGGAGAACAGTCTTTGCATTCATTTGTTGTAGAACTCCAACCCATGGATATTGCGGATGATATAATGACTCATGTAGAGGTATGTCTGGTTTACTGGAATGAGTAATCATCATAGTCTTCTCCCTCCATCTAGGAGAACCTCTAGTTCTATATCTCGCAATGCTTTCATTAATAAGTCTTCATCACAACTTTCAGTTCCTCTGCTTGACTGCTTTTAGTGAGTTCATATCAGGTTGGTAATCTTGTGATTCTTGATACAATGACTAGTTGTTCTGGCTTTTCTTTCTTTCTTGGAATATTCATGTTCTTCCTCATGTTTCTCTTTAGCTCTTGGGTCCATGGAGTTTCTTATAGATTCCATGCCCTAGAGATTCCACTTATTTCTTTCATCATAGGATCACAGATGTGGATGGACAACCAGGGATACTTTAAGGCTGATCTTCGAAGAAGACTTCTTCTAAGGTCGAACTGAACACGCACTTCCTTTCATGGCTGCTACCATGGATATATATACTTCATCATATTCAATGGATCATAGAATTAGCTCCCTCCTAATCCTTGCTTCATGTATGATTGCAAGTTTTTCTTTTGGAAATATATAATCGGCTCCCTCCATAATCCACGCTTTAGTTTGCATCCTTATTGCCTTCTGCAAGGTGTCATAAGTCTTTCTCCAATTTCATCTTGATTTCTGACTTCTTCCTGTCTTTTACTTCTTCTCTTTTACTTTAAGATTGATTCTGATTTCGGCTTATCTTGCAGTTGTTACTTATGTAATAACTTCCACATGAATTGTTTGGTGTACTTCATCCTTTCATTTGTGTTGTCTTGTCTCAAAAAAGGAAGTCTTTTTCATCTTGCTTAGTCTTCTTTGTAGGTTCCTTTTCTTCAACAACTGATGCTTTGTGTGTCTCCTTCCTTTTCTTTAGCTCGAGACAATGATTCTTGTAGTGACCATACTTTCAATAGTTGAAGCATTGTATTTCTGACATATTTTTCTCTTGATTTGGCTTCTTCCTTGAACCAAACTTCCTTTTGTTCCTGAAATTATTGAATCTTGTTGTGAAGCCTTGATCATCGTACTTATTTTGGGGTTTCTCTTTTGCATTCATCCTTGATTCTTCTTGAGCACAACAAGTCCAAATTTCTTCAAATGTAGGATACTCCTTCCTTGCGCTCATGCTTGCGGCAAATGTATCCCATGTCTTGGGAAGACCATTGAGTACTATGTTTACCAATTCCTTCTCTGAAATGGTCTCTTCAATGGCTTGAAGTTGATCTCTTAACTAAGAGATTCTCACAAAGTATGATGTTATGATGTCATCATCATTCATCTTCATGTCACGGAGCTCATTCTTCAGACTCATTACTTGTCCAATGTTTCTGACTGAGAAGAGGTTTGTTAGGGCATCGTACATCTTCTTCGATGAGTCAAGATGGGAGATGTAGGATATCAAGTGGTCTTTTATGGATTCCACTATGATACTCATGCCATTGATGTCACCGTCTTTGAACTTCTTCATAAATGCAATGTTTTTCGATTCCTTCTCTTTTCCTTCTTCAAACTTTGGTTCCACGATCTTTCCTTTCACAATATCCAACACTTTATTCTTGGCAAGGATGAGGTCAATCCTTGTCTTCCACGCTCTAAAGTTAGAAGCTCCATCTAACTTGTTTTCTGACTTCATAGAATAATTCATGGCTACTTTGATTTGGTCAACCCTAGATTTGACCAAAAACTCAAACTTGATGTCTTTGCTTGCTGAGAGTACCATGAGATGCGCTAGTCTAGGGCGCACTGGTCTATCCAAAAATTAGGTCAATCCCTTTACTTAAGGTGCCTTAACCAGAGGATTAGGGTTTCTGCAACTGCACCTACTAGTAACCCTAGCGGTAGTGCTTTGGTGATTGCTCCTGCTAGAAACCCTAGCGGCAGTTCTTCAATGAGCTCAATATCCTTATGTCTATGCTCCCTTCCAGTGGTTAGACTAAATGAAGGAGTTGTGGGCCCATAACATGTTAGAATATAATGGATGTGCTCATTTTACCATCGACAATATCACTATTGTCACCCAACCATAGGCCGAAGCCACCCTCCGAGCACCTTAACCTTGACAGAGAATCACTCTGGAATCAAACCCTAGGCTAGATAGCCAAACAAAGGGTAGTGCACCTTTCCCCAAGGATAGTGAACCAAACAAGAGTTGATCAGATAGTCCAAACCATAACCAAGAGATAGTCCAAGCCAAAATGTAATCTTCTAGCTGCAGCATCTGCAATGGCAACTCTCCTCCAGACTTGCACACAAAAATGGCTAACTACAGTGTGCACAAGTGAGCTCTGCAGTTTTGAGAATGTCTTCCAGAAAGAATATTGGCCTCCTATATTTATACTAATTCTGGCTAACTGCCTGGGTCGACTTCTCATTCCAGGTGCCTATTTACTTAGTATATAATATTTCTTCTAGCCGACTTCTTCTCTTGGAGGCTAATAACCTAATACAAATTATCCTCTTGAGCCCACTTGTCTTCTGGGGTTATTAGCCAATTCATTAGGGTTTCTTCTTGCTTCCCGGAATATTTTATTCTCGTTAGGTTTACACGTGGAGGTAAATACCTCCCGCAGCTACCATAATATCAACAAGAACTTCGGGCTTCATAGGTTTTAACCACAACACTTTCAATTTCCCCCAAACGTTGAAGTGGCGAACTCTCGAAGGGTTCAGGGATCAATGGTCCACGCTTTCTCCTAAGATCTACGGCTGAGAGGAACTCTGTGAATCCGCAGTTCAGAAGTTCTGAGACTCCAATGCACACTACCTCCCGAATTGTCGAACATTGCACTGGTGATGGGTGGAGACCTACAACTCTCGTACCTCCTGCAGCCTGTGGCTTACATTAGCCCCGGGCTTCGGGGCTTCTTGCTTCTAATCACCTCCAACTTCCCAAACTGTTGAACGTCGAACTGGCGAAGGGTGGAGATCCTCAGTACACATTTCCTTGTCAACAAACGACCAGGATTGACTCCAAGCTTCGGGACTTCGAGACTTTCCGCATCAAAACAAATTTCACCCACAATCCTCCGGAGGGCCGAATATTTGATAATTTGTTGACACATGTACCTGACAACCAATGGTCGGTATTTACTCCGTCCTTCAGAACTTCAGAAAAATCTCCACTCCGTGTAACCACAACCAAATTCTCCTGAAGTGTCGAATTGCCAAACCCCTCGGCGATCAAACGGCTCACACTCTTCTAGTGATCTATGGTGGGGATTAACTCTGGTACTTTGGAGCTTTGGGGATTCAGCCACTTTCCAATGGCTACCTCTGAAATCTCTTAGATAGTTGAATGCCAAATGGATACCAATCAATGGCCCCTGCTTCACTTTGAGATCTACGACCAAGATCTGTTTTGGGACTCCGGGCTTCGGGGATTTCTCCTCCTGGCAACGAAAGGACTAAAATCTCTCAGACTGTCGAAATGTCGAATGGTGAGATCTATGGCTCACATTCCACGATGGGATCTACGGCTGAGATTCACTCTACTTTGGCCAAGAATTACAGCCCGAGAACCTTGAGAGACGGCCCTCGTTCTCCCGCGCTCAGATCCAACGACCCAGATCTAATCTTGCAGCCCAAAATCAACGGTTTTTGTGGTTTCTAAATATTTCAAAGGCTCAACCTTTGATCTCTTCACTACATGGTCGACTCCTTGGCCTCTGTTTGCTTTCTTGAACCACTACACCTCTTGAGTTTTCGAACACAGTCAAAGTGTGCTCACAATGCCCTCCTAACACCCTGTAACTTGAAATTTGGCCATTCTGAAATTGATTCTCTCTGAAATTTTGCTTCAATTTCAACTTGCTCGACCCATCTAGGCTCAGTGTTGAAAAATGGAGCTATGATACCATATTGTAGCATCACCAACCACGTACTGTTGGGCTATGCCATGTGAAAAAATTTCGAACTTTATACAATTTAAAACATACAAATATTCTGCAAATACACATATTCATGTAGAATAATAATAGAAATACACATGCAACATGCACAAGAAAAACCCATAAAAATAAATGCATAAATAATAATGCAGCATGTAATTTAACACATAATTGACACTTATCTTTGATAAAACGGCCACCAAATGCGTGTATACCTTTCACGTTCCTTCTATCCTTAGACTACACTACTCAGTGGTCTCAACGGTGGGTCACCCCCAAGATGGGACTAAACTCTACCTAAGTAAAGGAATTCTTAACCAAGCTGATGTATCTTCGACAACAAGAAAAACTCCCTCACAGGTGCCAACTCAAAAAGACATCCTACAGTCCCTCGTTCCCAAAATGCCTGTCCCGCCCCAAGAAATGTGCCCCTTCTCTGCTCAACAGTCCTTCGATTGCCCCATTTCCTTTTTGGGCTTCAGCAATAGGTCGGGCAGGAAGTCTCAGATCCCTGTAGCTATAGTTTGGCACCTTCGGAAAAATAATTCCCAGCAATTCTCTCACCCAGAGAGAATTTATCACAGGCCTAACAACTCGCCTCTTCAATATCCCAGGGCCTGACAACCCACATATTCAGTCAAGCTCTTAAGTTAACCCGGTACAGATACAATATTGGCTCGGGTAAGGTACAGGTACGCTGCTAGTGACAGAAAGGTACGGAGGACAGTTGAAATATGTGAGTCGAGGAATGGCGGAAATGATAGAATGATGGAAAATGCAGTAAGTCCAAACTCTTTGTATGCATATCCCTAATTTGACACTTGTCATGTTGAGAGCTACTTTGGCCCACTTGTCCCCATCCTTAGAACTTAGGATAAAATAATTACCCATACTTTATATTTCAAGGAATATTAATATAATATGCCTTTTTGGCTTAATCTCCCTAATTTATCCCCTTATCCTTAAATTTTAGCCCCCTTTCCCTAACTAGTGGAGCTTAGTCCCTCTTATTCTTTTACATTGTTGGTCTTCACGCAGTGATGTGTTTTTCATTAATATTTGCATGTGAATACATTTACTTTTACATCACATACATATTGTCCTTCCTGCATCTTGTCTCACCAACCTAAGTACATTTGTATTTACATTTACAATTGGGGTTCATCCTAGGGGTATTACAGGGATTGCAGAGGTGGCAAAGGGACTCCCTTTTGCAATTATAGCCAGCTAGGAAAGCATATGAAAGATTCGTGGTGGCCTTGGTCTTGGTGGGTAGAGGGACTCTTGCTTAACTCTGAGAGAAACTTGAGTTTTTCTGGTGGCATCATGGTCTGGCATGGGGGTGGCCTGTTGTAGAAAGTTTACGTGCAACAAATCCTATGGTTGGGTGGAAAAGTGACCACCTGAGTCGGTTTTCCCAACCAACAATTTTTGAACTGATAAGTGAATATTATGTTTAATGTGTTTGATGTTTGTCCCATTTACAATATTATTGTGCTTGTGTCATTATAGAATTGTATGAGTAGTGAGTAGAGCTTAAGAGAGAGGGAATAGATGTATAACATGAGTTCTTGTCTTGTGATGACTATTCCTTGTTGGTAGTGTTCATGAGGTTGAAAAATGGATAGAAGGAGTCCATGTATTTTACTCCTTGGATGCTCAGTAAACTATTCTTAGTTATGCTCAGTAAATTTCTATCTTTTAAGTCTTAACTATGACCAATCTCTATTACATGTTCGCCCTATTCACTCTTTTGGATTCAATGTTGGGGATCTGAGTAATGTGTTTCCCCTTTATATCCTCAATGGAATTTGCATTAGCGCATAAATCTCATAATTCAGGGTTCGTGGATCCTGCTAGAACCATGTAGTTACTTTTATTTCAAAATTTCAAAGCGTTGAGTTAAGTGGAGGACCCTTAAATTGATGAGGTTGCGTTGACAAAAGTTCCATATAGGAGTGACGTGGGATCCACATCATTGGTTATGTGGTGAGGATCTAGTGGAAGAGGTCATTGTTGATGCCATGGTGGTCGACCACGGGGATGGATCTAAATGGTGGATCGATGCAGCGAAACCATAAGTTCTGAGGTGAAATCGAGCAAATTTTCCTAAGTGTCAAAAGTTAATCTTGATCATTCATTGGAATTCAAGAGTAAATCTTGATCATCCATCAGAAAATCGGGCACTGAAAAAATTCGAAGGCATGACATAATGTTAAGCCACATGTGCGACCCCGAAAGAGTGAGAATCATTGATCACGGTTGATCTTGATCGTTAGATCTGTCGAGGTCTAGTAAATCTTAATTAAACAATCAAGTAGTTTGAGGACCCGCATAGATCTAGTCCCTTGATTGGCAAAGAAGTCCATCGTCCAATTTGATAGGAGATAACATTGCCTCGCGAGGGCCAGGTGCAAAAGGGGATTCAATGTTAGCTTGTTGAGTCTGCATGCCACATTGGCATGTCGTGTCAGGAGACATGTTAGCAAGGGTAGGTAAGTAAAAGAATAACATGTGGCAGTCAGGAACAGGTGGGACCCGCAACGGTCTTGGAATAAAGGGTCAATATTTATTCAATTGAATACCAATACCTAATCTCAATCGTCCATTGGGCATAAGGAACTTGATCATGACCATTTGTTGGAGATCGATGGATGGGAAGTCTTTTTGAAGAAGCAAACCCGAAGGGATGAATGCATTTTTTGTGTTACAGGAAGAACCGTGAAATGTGTTAGATCAGCTTTCCAATGGGTGGAGTCTGATGGAGGAAGTCTCACTGCGTTGTTGGTTGCAAGCTCTAGAAGGACTTATGCATAAGACTATTTGTCGCCCAAATGGAAATACTCAATAGTGTTTGTTTGATAATCTTGTGGACTGCGAGCTGTGGGAGGAAACCATGTGTTGTTGTGTTTTCCTGACCGATGGATATTCTCTGATAGATTGAACCCGATCATGTCATGATATGCAACTTTCGAGTAGAGCAACGAGCGGAGAAAATTGGCATCCTAATTGGGATTTCCCAAAAAGGAGATCTTGATAGTCTCGCGGCCTTTAGAAGCCTAAAAGCATGTGCTTGAAGATTGTATAGTTGATCCATGTTAGCAGATTATGGAAAGGGATCCACGTGAATGCCACTTGGAAAGGATGATGTCACTTGTGCAAGGTGCCTTGGAACCTTTAGAAGGCCATATCTTTCTAAGCAGAGCTCGGATTTGAACACGATTATAGTTGTCAAAAATCCCCTAAGGAGTATATCAATCCGTAAGCTTAGAGTTGGAGTTAGATTACTGGTTAAGAAGAGAAATTTGGTACACCTCACTAGCCTAAGGAGGTATAGGGGGTTGGGTCTTTTACATGGACTTTCTACGTCTATGTTATCGAAGCGAACCACCACAAGGTCCTCTTCATGCTTGCTCCTAAATCACACCAAAGTTCCCCTTCTCCTTTTTCATGGATACATACCATACACAATTTCAATGGAATCATCTATTGCACAATTCATTCACACATACAACCTCTAAAAAAATTAAAAATTGAACAATATAATAGTAAGAAATGATAAAATTGTGTCCAAATATATATCTCTCTCTATATATATATATGTAGTTTAGCAGAGAAAATGCAAACCTACGATTCAAAGTTCAAATCTCTCCTTAGGTGAATAGATTATAATGCCAAGGATATAAAACCAATTTACTCGCATACCATGCCTGGTAAATGCTCTTTTTAAAGTACAAAGTATAAATATTGCAAATTCCAGAGGACCACAAGTGTAAAATATGGTTTGAGAACACTAATTTTGATCAAATAAAGATGCTCTTGTGCATTAAATGGCATCAGAATGCGAGGAATCAAGGCTTAGAATTAGAGATGGAGGTGCCATTTGGACACCTTAAAAATGAGAGATATTTGTTGCAATAGCAATGTTTACTCTTTTTTAAAAATGTATGCAAGATTTAACAATTAGAAGAGCCCCTACATATTATTTCAATTAGCCTACTACTTAGTTGTCAAATTTCCCTACATACATACACATATGTATACATGTACACACACACACATTGTGTGTGTTTGTGTGCGTGTGGCATGGAGAGTGGGAGACAGATCACTAGTAAGAGTGGGGGAAGATGCAATAATGGGGTGTGGTAGAGACATCTCCCTCCCTGACAAAATCATACAACACCTACAAGTAATTGGTAGATGTACACTTAATTTGATTGATAGGATAGATGACACATCCCTGTGGTCTCAAGGTTCGCGAAAGGTGGTTGATCTTGGTCTAGAAGGAATTTGGCCCAAAGGTGGGATCAATTTTTAGAAAAACTCAAGAAGGCACACAAAATATTGAACAAATCCTAGCATGAATTAATTTGGGCTCTGAATGGAGCAAGGGGTAATTATACTCCTAGTCTAGAATACTTAGCTCTTTTTGGAAAAGGACTAGGTGATGAAAAATGGTGATGACAAAAGCTTTGGAAAGTTAAGCCCCCTCCCAAGAGTACCATTTCCACACTGCCACTACCAAAGTTAGTACCATGATGGAGGAAACTATGGTAAAATCACTTTCTAAGACCCTTTCTCAAGAAAATTTTGGGAAATTTGCGAAGCACTCTAGAGGAATCGGTTCTAAGCTCATCAGGAAAATGGGATATGATTGATCGGAAAATGATCTTTTAAAGACTTTGGTTAAGTTTATGCATGAGTTATTTTACCATTTAGGAATTAAGAGAAGAAGCTTAATTAAAGAATGTTGCAACCACATAAGAAGTAAAAACAACAAACCATAACACCAAGGTTGATAACGGAGTTCGACACAAGTTTGCCTACATCTTCGGGCCTTTGTCTCGGTGGGGAAGGCTTCTTATTAATCTTCAATGCTTTAAGAATACAAAAGAAAGGCTTACATAACAGCTCATGAAAACACCTTTCAGATCTGCAACTTCTGGACAGAAACATACATCACCAATGGCTGCAACAGGAAATTATAAGACTTTTGAGTATGAAGTTGGTTATGCTTGGCTCAACATCATGGGCTCTGGAGGAACTTTTATGTTCGGCTACTATGATGCAAAAACAAAACCATATTCTGACTCCTCTCGAAACTATGCAACTTTTGAGTATAAAGTTGACCTACTTCTAAACAGTCCCTTGGGACCTCCCCTCGGCACAAATCCCAATGTTGCACCCTATCAGATCCATACAATCTCAAACTACCTGCCAAAAAAAAAAAATTCTCAATTTCCATGCCCGTCTAAATAAGCCAGACTCCACCAAATTTAGTGACAGATAGCCAAACTTAGCGACAGTTAGACATATTTAGCGAGATTTTGCCAGATTTGGAGGATTCCTGCCAGATTTAGTGGAGACTATCAGATTTGGCCTTCCAAAAGGTGCCATGTGGCACCTCCTCGTTAGGCCACATGTCACCTCGTCATTAGTCAGAGCCACATCATCCTGCACAATCAACTACCACATGTCATCCGTACGACCACATCAGCGGGCCCAGTCAGTTGCCACGTGTCATCCGTACGACCACATCAACGAACCAAAAACCTGCCATGTGTCATCCGTACGGGCTGCCACATCATTGTATGGAATTCCATGTGTCATATGTATGGGCTACCACATCATCGTACGAACTGCCACGTGTCATACATACGGGATGCCATGTCATCGTATAGACTGCCACGTGTTAGTTCGTACAGTCCATATCAGCATTCAAAAATGCCAAAAACGCCTACCATGTGTCAGATCTTGGTGTTTCCACATCAACATGTTGACATCATCTGCCACATCATTGTTGACATCATCATTTGTACTACTGACATCATCAACTGACTTTGACATGTTGACTTTGACTTTGACTTTTTTGCTTGTTTGGGAAAAAGTTCATATCGCAATAATATTCGCATACAATGTCCATTTTCAGAAAATATATATATATATATATATATGGCCAAAATAGACATGACGAGCCCTACCCAATGGTGGTGGTTTTGTCTGATTCCGAGAACTTTGAAATCTTGGCCTTCCTAGATCCATTTTGGATCATTCCTCCCCACTAAGACCTTTTGGTCCTCCAAAAGGATATTAACCAGTCATCAAGTGCGGGATAGGCCTCCCCACTTGTCCTTTGTCTATCCAATATGTCATGTGCACCTGTCGCATCATAATCAATTGAAAAACAACCATGATAATTGAACACATATTGTTAGCCATTTTTATTTGTTCACATATTTCTGAACCCACTACCATCCATGTAGAAAACATTAGCAACGATAACATCATAAATATGACTGAAACTGAACCAATATGTTTGATGTGTTTGCACAACATTAACTTATCTTAAAGAAAAGTATGATTGAACTTCCATTCTACAACCATCTCATGTTCGTGCTTAAGACCAACTGCTTTACTTGGCACAATTATAGGTGTATTGCTTGCATAAGTTGTCTTCTTTAATTGTTCCATTGTTAGAAGAGATTGATTTGCTTTTATGTGATGAGCATGCACAACATATTCATTGCCTTTCTTAAACAAGTGATATTGATTATGTTCCCTGTAGAATATTTCTTTGCGATCATATAAATAAGGGTTTCCTAAGACCATTCCACATGTTTCTAGCAGCACCACGTCACATATTACTTCATCCACATACTTAGATGTAATTGCAAACTTTATGGTACATTTCTTTGTTATGGGCAATTTGTGATTTGCTTATCCAATTAAGTGAATAGGGTTTGTGATGCATCATAGTGTTTAATCCCAATTTCTTAACCACTTATTCTGAAATTAAGTTAGATTGAGATCCACTATCTATCACTGTATCGATCTTAGTATGTTTCATTATGACCCTTATATGAAACAATTTACTTCTTGAATCAAAACCATCACCAATTTTACCTGTCAAACCAACTGTTGTAATATTAGACTCATCACCTGAATCTGACGGCAAGTTTGTTGGTCATGTTGTTGTTGCAACTTTTTGCCTCCCTTTCCTCTCTTTGAACCACTTTGGTCTCTTCTCTGGGTGCAATTTTCAGCAATACTCATCATTGTGCCCTTCTTTCTTGCAATGCTTGCAAGAGAGCTTCTCCTCCTTTACTGTCGTTGAATTTAGTTTCTTCCCATTCCCTTTGCCTTTGCCTTCTTTCTTTGAAGATGATTCCCCGATACACCAACTCTGGTTTTTCTTGTTTCAATATATGTTGCTTGAACAAAAACCTCTTAAAGATTATTAGGTCCAAACATAAATACAATATTACAAATATAAGTAGGAAAACCTTCTATATACTTCATAAGAGTTTCTTGTGTAGTCAATGGAACATCTAACATCAAATCCATCTTACAAAATTCATTTGTATATTCCTACATCGGTTGTCCTTTTCTTAACTTAAGACTTTTTCATTCAATTAAATCATTTTCTTTATATCCCAATGGATAGAACTGTTTTCTAAGTGCAAAAATAAAATCATGCCATGATGGAAAAATCTTACCAACTTGTCGAGTTCCATGTTGCATCTTACTTTTCCACCAGATGAGAGTTGTGCCTTCAAGACAAAGCGATGCCAATCTAATTTTGGTTGCCTCATCTTTGATTTGTTCCACATTACAATATACCTCCATCTGTCTAACCCAATTATCAAGTTTCTCATCATTAACTTTGCCATCGTACATAGGTAAAACAAATTTTACATCAATTTTAAGTAATGGCATATCATGCTTATGTTTATGAGAATGATTTCTTGAAGCAGAAGTTGAACTTTTACTTGAAGAAGAAGAAGATGGAGGTGAAGGAGGAGTTTTAGGAGGGTCCTCTCCTTCTTTGCTTTTGGCTTGCTTTGAAGATTTCCCTTGAACATGTCTCTTTCGTTCCAAGTAATCATCATACAACATTTTTCCCATCTCTGACATGGCAAAGAAATCGTTTGAAATTCTCTTTCATTTTGAGAAATTCCTTCTTCCGATGCCATATTCTCACTTTGAGATGTTCTCTTTCTTGATCCAATATCAGGATATCCTTCTACAAGCTCGCCTTCACCACGACTTATTTTTTCCCTGGTGATCATGCATACACAAAACAACCAAATGTCAACCTGCTCTGATACCACTTGATCTGAAAATTATCTTTCAAAGACTTATTTTACCATTTAAGAACTAAGAGAAGAAGCTTAATGAAATAATGTTGCAGCCACATAAGAAGTAAAAACAACAAACCATAACACTAAGGTAGATAACGGAGTTCATCACAAGTTTGCCTACATCTCTGGGCCTCTGTCTCAGTGGGGAAGGCTTCTTATTAATCTTCAATTCTTTAAAAATACAAAAGAAAGGCTTACATAACAGCTCTTGAAAACAGCTTTCAGATCTGTAACTTCTGGACCGAAACAGACATGACCAATGGTTGCAACAGAAAATTTTGAGACTTTTGAGTATGAAGTCGGCTATGCTTGGCTCGACATCATCGACTCCGGAGGCACTTTTCTGCTTTGCTACTATGATGCAAAAAGAGAAGCCATATTCGGGCTCCTCTCGAAATTCTACAACTTTTGAGTATAAAGTCAACCTACTTATGAATAGTCCCTCAGGACCTCCCCTCGGCACGAATCCCAATGTTACACCCTGTTAGATCAGTATAGTCCATGTAGTCTCAAACTGCATGCAAAAAAACTTTTTTTTCTCGATTTCCATGCCCGGCTAAATAAGCCAAACTCCACCAAATTTAGCGACATTTATCCAAACTTAGCGACAATTAGCCATATTTTACGAGATTTCACCAGATTTGGAGGATTCCCACTAGATTTGGTGGAACCGCCAAATTTGGCCTTCCAGAAGGTGCCACGTGGTGCCTCCTCATTGAGCCACGTGTCACCTTGTCATTGGCCCAAGCTATATCACCATACACAATCAGCTGCCACGTGTCATCTGTATAGCCACGTCAGCCTACCTAGTCAATTGCCATGTGTCATCCATACAACCACGTCATCCAACCAAAAACCTACCATGTGTCATCCGTACGGGCTGCCACATCATCGTACAGGCTACCACGTGTCATCTTTATGCGTTGCCACAACATCGTATGGACTGCAGCGTGTCATCTGTATGGGCTACCATGTCATTGTATGGA
The DNA here is from genome assembly GCA_010110895.2 of Picea sitchensis. Taxonomy (NCBI): domain Eukaryota; kingdom Viridiplantae; phylum Streptophyta; class Pinopsida; order Pinales; family Pinaceae; genus Picea; species Picea sitchensis. The sequence continues at coordinate 254,903 of SNQJ01S0000918.1, read as the reverse complement.
CTGCCACATGTCAGTCTGTACAGTCCACATCAGCATCCAAAAATGCCAAAAACGCCTACCACGTGTCAGCTCCTGGTGCTGCCACATCAGCAAGCTGACGTCATCTGCCACATCACTGCCACATCATTTCTGACATCATCAGCCATGTCACTACTGACGTCATCAATTGAGTTTGACCTATTGACTTTGACTTTGACCTTTTTGCGTGTTTGGGAAAATGTTCATATCACGATAACTTTCGCATACGGTGTCCATTTTCGGAAAAATATATATATATGGTTAGAATCGGCATGACAAGCCCTATGCAATGGTGTTGGTTTCATCTGATTCCAAGAACTTTGAAATTTTGGCCTTCCTGGATCCATTTTGGATCAATAATAGCCAAGGGCTAGGCAAGGAAGGCCCAAGCATGAAGGCCTATGATTCAATTGACAAGAAGCCAACACAAGTGCATCTCAAACCACTTTTGTCAAGGCAAAAGGAACCCAAAAAGAATCCATGCATAGCAAGCCACACAAATATGCTTGTAGAATCTTGGAAGAGGGAAACAAAGAGATTATTCAACCATCCATATTCACTCCAAATCTTGGGGAACCAAACAACCAAGATACCAAGCATCATCACAAACCAAAGAGGTATGGCATAGCTTGTTTTTGTTGTAATAAAATGGGTCATAATTCTAGCGATTGTTGGCACTATAGAAGGCCAAGCAACCCATGTAAGAACTATTACCAATATTGTATATTGAATGGACATTGTGAGGCCAAATGTTAGAGGCTTCACCCAAAACTCCATCCCAATAATCAGATAGCCAAGAAGAAAGTTTGGAGAGTCAAGCTCAATGGGAAAGAGGAGTTATTGAAACTTGTAGCCCAAGGAGAATTGGTTGTCCGACGACCTATTGCAGTAGTGAATCTCATACACAGTCGTGAGAAGGACAGGAGGGTTATGTCTAAGGAAGCCCCTACTACACTCTTATCTTCCATCCTACAACAAAGACATTCTTTCTTTGATATTTTTCAGAGTCTGCTTGATGATCATAGACGGAGAAGATTGATTCAGGGGTTGAAGCTTTTGGGGACCAAAATCCTGTAAATGGGGAGGTGTGATCCAAATTATATCCTTGCCTAAATTCTATTGTAAATTATAATAAACTTGTGAAAAAAAATTCATTTCCTTTTGACTTTTTTGGCAAAATTGGAAGTGGAAATGAACCATGTGACGGTTGGCCTTCCAAAGGCATCACATTAAAATAATGAAAGTTGTAGCTAAGAAGGCTACAAGAGGAGAAAGAGGGAAGGACGTTAGCAAATGTTAGAGATCGAAGAGAGTAGTTTCTTGAGGTTGAGTCGATGAAGGAGTTAATGTGCTTGTTCACTCTAAGAGAAGGTGATCGTGAGCCATGGCATGCTCCTGTTGGAACGCATTTTATTTTTTGAATAATCTGGTAATCAAAGGTCGGAGCCACCTATTTCTAAGTATTGAGACGATACACCTAAGCCTAAAAAGTCAGATTTCGTATATATGATGGTCATATACATCTGAACCCACGATATCCCGACACGCGAAGTGGCGAAGTTGGCTTAAGTTTAATCATGGTTTTTTAACTTTTAAACACGGATTATCATCGTTGATACATCATCCTCTCGCGTTTCGAGAGTCACACCTGGAACGCCCTTCCAATGTTCGATGTGTGAAATTGCGAGTTTAGTTTAAGTTAAAACTGGTTAATAGCAAGTGTTAACTCCCAAAATAGCACCGTCATTTTGGTCGGGTTTTATGGTGGATAGCATGGCTATTGATAGTTTCCTCAATTCATTGTTGAGTATTTTTAGCTGCAAAACTTAAGTTTTGGTTTTGACCCATAAAGTCTTCTTTTTCAAAATTGTCATTTTTTACTTTCCACAGCTAATGTGTTTTCAAAGACTCATTGTGTGCTGTGGAAAGTGCCCACTTTCAACAGCTAAAGAGCTCTTTTCATCAGTTGATGCGTTGTTGAAAGTGACAAACATTAAAAAGTTTTGAAAATCAGTTCTCGGGTGGCTCACTGTGACAAATACACGCTTTCTGCAGCTAAGGAGGGTCTTCTACAAACGGTGCGTTGTGGAAAGTGCATACTTTCCGCAGCTAACAGGG
>SNQJ01S0000918.1:169000-252757 GCA_010110895.2 Picea sitchensis | reverse complement strand
GACATGGCTTCATTGGAAGCACGACTTCACTTAATAAGAGCCAGTACTGTTGGTTTAGATGTAGGAGTAGGCAGAAAAATAAGCTCTTCATATGAGCAGTTAGATCTTTTTCAGTTTTGTTCAGTTCATGAATAAGCAGAGCAGGCTGCATGAAAGATACAAGTTTGCTAGAGGTTTAGCACCATCATTTTGAGTGATAGAATGAGTCAAAAAATTCAATTTTGTGGATCTTGGTCTTCAAAATCTAAAATTGCAGGGTGTTGACTGTTTATGGCCCTAAGAATGAGATCATTCCTATCACGAATGCTTTTGAATTTGATAAGCTTATATCAAATCATGTTCTTCAGGTTTTGGATGAAACTGATCATTATTACAATTTCCATCAAGAAGAGTTGACACCTGTTGTCCTAAGTTTCATAAAGTATGATTAAGAGAGGCCTAAAAACAGGAATACAAACTATTGGTTTGCATAGAGCAAATGAAGATAATGGTATCATAGATCGGTCAGGAACCAAACTACAACTCTCAAGTCCATGATCAGTCATGTCTTCTGACAATCTACATGAAGATTGACTGAGTCTGATTTGAAGCTTTCTGTATATTTATGAAATGAACTAAATATCACAGAAAGCTTCGAATCAGGCTCAGTCAATTCATGTAGATTGGCAGAAATATAACAGGGTTTGTCTTTGAACTAAATGATGAGATCTATATATATACAAAGAGGCGAGCAAATTGCAACCACGGTGTCTTGTTCGGGGCAACAAAGAAGCATTTCCTTGGATGGATCGAACATGTCTAGCACTGCTATAAACTCTTGAGACCTTTCCCAAAGATGGAGCATTTTCAAACATCATCATGAGGTTTAATGTGATAAGCTTCCTAAAATGAAAAGAACATGAGGTATGATGGTTAGTTCTCTCCAGATCGTACAAATGACACTCACTCTCACGAGATCGACCTCATAACTTGATGTAATTCACATGATGATACTCTGAGGATTACGTACAAACTGGATAGCATCATAATGGAGCATGGTCACTTGTTGGGCTCATTTGAATTGGCATCTAATTTCTCAAACGCTCCAAACAAAGCTGATATCCCGAGAGTTTCTCATTTGCATGCGCAACAGAAGTTCCTGTTTCATCCAAGTGGTAGAGATAAGCTGAGTATCAAGTCAAAGGGGCGTTCTCGTTATCAAAGCAGAGATTCATGCATGGGAGGAGTCGAAAATCGTCTTCCATTACGAGATTTCAGCAAAAGTGTCCCTCTATCGTCTACTACAGAATGTTTTCTTATGCCACGACTGGCCGACTCTCTCTCATAAGCTAGAGTTTACCTGAATGCTTGGTATGTTGAAACCTTCTTCCCATTTTGAATCCTAGTTGAGTGCTTAAAGAATGGTCTGTTAGTATCCCTGATTTTTAGGTGGAAGAAGTCATCTGTCAGTCTTGGAGTTGTGAGTATCATTACAAATCTCAGTTTCTAAATTGTCTATGCCTATGATATCATACTGTTCTCTGTCACATCTATAACTCAAGTCTGTGGTTAAATGTTCATGATTTGATTCCTAAATTTCAGCCATGAAATCAGTTCGACTAAAACGACTCATTCCTACAATCTCGGGTTAAAAATCCAGTTGCTATGCCATGTGTCTATTTCAATATGCCTTGCTATCTTGAGACTTGGAAATGAAGGATGTCTTTAGTGGCTGAGAGCTCATTAGGCATCGAAAAGTGACTTTTAAATGACTAACACGTCGAAATTAGCTGACTTAATTTGCCGAAAGCATTTTCTGGTCGCTTAGTTTTTGCCTAGATCTCGAAAATTTTGATTGAAATAGCAGGAGATCGGTCAAAACAAATGAATTATGAATTATGCTATCAGTATCTAAAGGGGTTACGAACGAGATCAAAATCAAAATGGTTGTTTTGTTAGGTTTGAGCATCTTTTTAAGGAAACAACTCTAAGATCAAGTGCCACATCAACAAGGTCGAGTCTGCATGTACCTAATCAAAGCCACAGAGCCTTGGGAGGATAACTTCACTTCACCAGCTATCGAGGAAATCAAACATATGGGTGCTCTATTTGCTTCATTCATAGTAATTGGGACAGTTTCAGAGGAAGCAAACATACATGTTCTCTCTCTTTGGTTAACTGTAGGTGATTCTGATCTAGACAGTGGCAGCAGGACCCTAATAAATTGACACTCTTGTCTTGTTTCTCTCATGCTAATTGACAACTGAAGGGTATTTTCAATCTGCAATAAGTGCTTTAGAGTCTCGACAGCAGTGAAATGAAGTATCCTGAACTCGAGATGGTCTTTTCAACTTCGATATTGCACGTTCATCTTATGCAGTGGGAAGATGCAGGTGCTCTAGAGAGAGTTGTGAACAAATGTGATGCCATTTGTAATTCAATTCCTCAAAATCAAAGACAATGTTGTTGTGATTTGCACCTTTATAATGAATTGTTGCACACTTTTTATCTTCTACGAATATGTGATTATAAGGAGGTTTCAAACCATGTGAATATCTTAGATGTCACCTGGCAAGATGATATGCAGCAAATGGAATAAGTTCAGAAGCTGAGTGCAGAACTTAACAGAATAGAGAAAAGGTTATTGCAACACGGTCTATAGTAAAATAATCGAAATTGTCTGAGAAAAGAAATACAACATGAGATACGTAAGTTTGAAGAGCCAAAATTGGATCACAATGGACAAATATCAGTGCTTGGAGACTGATAAAGTTGACCACAGATGAAGCAACGAAGGCAGCAGGTCGGGCATTGTTTACTTCCATTCCTCAGTTTTCTTTTTTCACATGGGATCAAATGCAATGATCTTTACGCCTTCAACCTTGGATGCTATATTATTTGGGTTATTGTAGCTGGAATTGGATATGCTGTTAATTATCTAAAATCTCATAACTTGAAATATCTTGTCAACAAAGTTTTAATGTGGTTCATGATTGTTGTGAAGGTTTTGTTCTGTTGTCACTGTGAATTTTTGTCATCCCTGTTGTTATTGGACTATTATTTGAGCTATTGGTGATAGTGCCTTTACGTGCACCTATCAATAAAAGCCCGGTGTTCCTTCTCTATCAAGATTGGTCTTTGGGACTCATATTTTTCAAGATCTGGACAAGACTGGTAATGCTAAGTTGAATGGCACCATTGGTAGATTCATATACTTTAATTGATGAATAGGAAGTGATATGCAGGATCACATCCTTGCAGAGTTACAGGGGAAGAAGCGAATGTTGATTGTTTAAATTACAACAGAAACATGCCCATCAACAGCAATGAATGGATGTCAATCATGATTCTCTTAATGGGGTATCTAATGGCATAAATTCTGAGAACATGCTAGGACAGTCGACAGCAAATGCCATGGCAACCAAAATTTATGAGGAGCGCCTTAAACATCCACACCAAAGAGATGGGGATTCACCTCAACAGCTCCATCAGTTCCATCTTCTATCTACACAGACCAGATAGTTAGGTATGAAAGTGAACTGCTAACTACGGTACAACATTTACCAGTTGTTTTTGTTCCATATGCTACTAAGGACAGTGACACAGGAAGTGTATTAAGCTTATAATCCTTTCTTGACCTTTTCCCGGAAGAAGATTTACACTTGAAGGATGTCTACTATTCTAAGCTTAAGGATTTTATGGGAAACTGCTTCAATAGAGTGCAAGACTGGGTTTCACACATTGAACATCTAATGAGCAATATGAGAAGTGAAGCTTGAGTAGCTTCACATGTTAGAGAAATAGAATAAGATAAATCAATCGATGCGTAAAGAAATTGAAGTCACCCGAGCAGTGAGAGGGATATTTTTTTTGCATGTAATCGAGATTCGTCCAGTTTTCGATTTTTGGGTAGTTTATGTTTTTTGGTGGTTTAGGCGTTAGTGTGTGTGCTCATTAACCATCGAAAATTTGAGATGACTCAATACTTAGCTAAAAGGCTACTTGAGAACTACTAGGTTCTTGGTGGTCTGCACCTCAGGGAGATGCCCATCCGGTTGGAGCCAAAATGTTGCTCCCAAAATATAGTCATTTTGGTGGGGTTTTATGGTGGATATCATGGCTATTGATAGTTTCCTCAATTCATTGTTGAGTCTTTTGGCTGCAAAATTTTAGATTTTGGTTTGACTTAGGAATAATTTGGATTTTAAAGTCTTCTTTCAAAATTGTCATTTTTACTTTCTCCTGACTAATGTGTTTCAAAGATTCATTGTCTTGTGGAAAGTGCTACTCAGCGACTAAGAGCTCTTTTCATCATTTTGGCCTTGTTGAAAGTGACAAACGATAAAAGTTTTGTCGGTTCTCGGGTGGCTCAACTGGCCCAGAGCAAATGCGCTTTTCTGCGACTGGAGGGTCTTCTAAGCGAATGGTTGTGGAAAGTGCACTCCCCTTGACTATGAGGGAGCTTTCAAAGGGTGCGTCTTGTTGGTGAAAGTGCTTGAGAATAGCAGTTAATGAGAGAACATGCTCCCGGTGGCAACATCAAATCAAACCTTTGGTTCCATATCGGATGTTGTTCAAAAAGGACCGTTTAGAGTTTTGAAATGGAAGAATGATTCTTAAACTTGCGGGGGAAATTTTCAATCCTTTCCTGAGATCCAAATGAAGATCTGAAAACACCATTAGATAGCTTAGATTCTCTAGATGTATATCGACTATTTATACATGAAAATGGGTTTTTTGTAGTGAAATTCGATTTTGAAAATCTGCGAAACTTTCAGCAGTAGCAAATCGATATTTGCCAGGCCGTTTAATTTGTTGAAAGTGGTGACTTTCCATTTAAGGAAGGCGCTTTAAGGGCTATCTTGACGATAGGCACATATGACCATAATGTTCACGGTGCAGCCCGGATCTGAAATTTTCAAATTAAAAGCACATGAAACCTTTTGAACTAGACAGGTGGTGAATTCTTCCATCAAATCCAAAGGCTATATTGGGAAAGACAAGTCAAAAGGAGTTTATTTGGCTAAGTTTGAGGTCATTTTTTAAGGCAGAGTATTAGGAATTAATAGAACAGATCATCAAATTCTAATTTGTAATCTTCATGATGCCAAGCCAGGAGGAGCCTTGGAAGGCTGGTCATCACTTCACCAAACTGTTAAAACAGATATTGGACCAGCACATGAAGATCACCCTCATTTTGAGGATCTATCTCTACATTTACATTGGTGGGTTCAATTACTATTTTTAGCATAGAAAATCCATGTTTTGAGGATCGCAAGCATTGTAAAAGGTTATAAAGCCCGGAAATCGGGTTTGAGAGAAAGGGTTCTATTCTGGATAGAAGAATACTTTTATTGTACTCGGACTTATATGTTAATACAGATCCTGGTTCCTTTCGATTTTGATTATGAATTTTCCATCCTTCTTCTGCATTATTATCGTGTTGTCAAGCTTTGAATGTTGTCATCCCATTGTTTAACTCATAGCCTGATAATTGGACCAGCACATGAAGATCACCCTCATTTTGAGGATCTATCTCTACATTTCTGTAATTTCAGTTTCAATTACTATTTTTAGCATAACAGATCCATGTTTTGAGGATCTGCAAACTGTTTGTAAAGGCTATAAAGCCCAGGAAATCAGTTTGAGAAAGGGTTCGATTTTGGATAGAAGATTAGCTATTGTACTCAGACTTATATGTTAATACAGATCACAGGTTCCTTTCGATTTTGATTATCAGTTTTTCATCCTTCTTCTACATTTTTATCTGTGTTGTCAAGCTTTGAATGGTTGTCATCCCATTGTTTAACTCATAGCCTGATAATAATTCTTTGATTGTCTCTTAGACCCTGCTTTGCACTGGTTTAGTTACAATTTATTCTCCACCCACTTTAAAGCTGCCTGTTGATTAATCAATCTTTGAGAGCACTGTCTATTTGTTTATAATTTTCATGTTTGAATGCTATAAGCTGTATTGAGTTGTCCCATTGATCCACATTTACAAAATACAAAAACATTCATTTCTTAAGTTACCAAGCACCTTTGGTCTGCAACCACAAAGGGTTTCTTGGAGTGATAACAGCAAGAATAATGACTTTTGAGCCATATTTAATCTTCGTCGCGATTTTGCGACTCGGTGGTCGTTACCCCAGAAAAAACACATTTGTAGCTCCAATCCCCGAAGTCGTGATTTTCGTTAATTAATCGGGGTTAATTAAAATCTTAATCCAAATCACAGTTAATCAACCAAATCGCAATATCGCGAATTTCGGGTTCGCGGATTCAACGACTAGGAGTGAAATCATCTGATACTGCGAACTCTGGAAAAGAGATTAAAGACTAAACACGCTTAATAAAAGGTTGAACTGAATTAATTAACACCTTAAATGACCTTCACCTGTACGGCCTACGGATTGAGATTTAAACGTTGTTGTGATCCTCCTGAATCGCGAATTATCAAACATTTATGGCATTTATTAAGAAATTTAGTGAGGTGACTAATAGTAGGATCCCGTTTTATTTCTAAATCTTTATATTAAATGATTTAAGCGTTCTGTCAGCAAGGACTCACATAGACTTAAGTACTCAAAGCGAAAAGGTTTCAGTCATTATCTTAGATTTCTTTCTAATTTGCATAGAGCCAAGTTCACCAAGATAACCTCTGTCTGTGTTTCCATTTTCTGTGACAGGGGATCCAATTGCAAGGTTCTACATCATGGCTCCGCAAAAAGCGTCCAAGGCAGCTGTCGAGAGTCCATGTCAAGGTTCAGATATTATTTCTAATATCTCGCCTAGAAGTATCAATACTGTCAAAACATGGACGTATGTCTTCGACATTCTGCAATCCGAGCTAATAGATTGTCCAGATGATTCCAGTGATAACGAGAAAGATGACTTGTCCTCCAAATAAAAAATCATCACTCAGTCGGAGATGCACAAGATAGCAACAAGGCCACGACTTTTTCCCTATTATGATATGATCAGATGGGCGCTGGACCATGTAGACATCCTGACTAGGACAATTTTCAATGAGCAGAAGGTGGCAATTGGGACATTCAGGCCAGAGAATTTACAGGAAATGTATAAATTGTCTCCCACACCAGACCTTACTCACAATTTCGTATTCTTGGAGGATTTCAAAAAGAAGGAATGCGAGCAGTTTGGGAAAATCTTATCAGATCTGATCAAAGACTGGGTTTCGCACCCCGCAAAACTCAGGGCCGATACTAATGGAATTTATTCAATCTCATCACTGGTACCACAATTCATGTATACAGTAGTGATGGCTTGCAGACTGTATGGGAAGGAGGACACCTCTCACTTATTTCTCCCATGGGTACCACTTATGCACACAGTAGCAGAGGAATTCTCTTTCGATTGGACCAAATTGTTGTCAGACGGTCTGGCTAGTCGAATTACAGAATATCGAGCACAAAAGGTGAGCGGGAAAACGTCCTCATTCTTCATGTCCGCTTACATCATGGATGTTATTTGCTTCATGACACATTTCCCACTAATGAACTGGAGTTGGACTCCAACTAATGCAGAGCCTATTCATGTCTACCACTCGAAACTCTGGTAAGATAAAGCCAAAGAATTCGTCTATGAGATTTTCAACTGGGTAATGGTGCCAATGCATGTCTCTGTCTTCGGCCATCCACCTCCCAGGATTTCAGATAACATCATAGCCAACCTGATCAGTGTGGTAGATTGGTATATAGAAGCGGAATTTTCATATATTAGGGTTTTTGGCACCTTTGTCCCCCCATATGCTCTGCCGCTATTCTTACCAAACAAGCTAGTGTGTCGCAAGATCGTCGGGAAAATTGTGCTCGGTGGGATAAGCAAGGAGCTCAAAGGAGTATCGAAGAAGTTATGGCCACCTTTCCCCATTCACATTGGTACATATTCGTTATTAGATTTCGTCCATGCCAAAGCAGAGGCTATGGCCTTGGAGGAAATGAAATTAGTGGACATTGAGTTTAAGAAACACGACCCTAATAAGGTTGTGAGTAATCACATGGTGAGTTGTGGGCTGAAGAGATACAAACACGAAGACTCACCTCATGACAATATATTTCAAGGTGCGAGGTCCTAACCTGAAATCTTAAGTCAGGTTCAAGCTCTGATGCCCGGTGATATGGTCAATTTTTATACATTCCACGAGCACAGGAGAAGTTGCCTCCCTAAATTTTTACAGGGCGGAAACTCACAACCTCCGAGTACACAGCAAGCAGAAGATAAAAGTTCAGCGGGTACAAACCTTAGCAAACAAGAGACTCAGAACAAGTCAGAGGAAACTAAGATCTCGAATCAGGAAGAAGAGATCCCCAACCAAGAAGAAGGGAACCCATAGATAGTTACCAAGGAAATCGGCAACCCCATTGCATCCATCACTCCCTTACAATTCACAAAGGGGAACCCTGATACAGAGTGGATATTCAAGGAGGACCTGACACCTATTTTTGTAGAAGAGTTGCCTCCTGATGAATTCTTCTTTAGTAAGAAAAGGAAGGTCATGGTGAAGCAAGAAACATACCAAAGAGAGGGCGCAGTAGCTAAAAAATACAAAATCTTGGCAGATGGGGAAGCCTTGGAAGAGGAAGAATTCATCGATGAGATATCAAGGATATTGGGGGCTTATGCAACAGCCAACCAATATTCAGTCGGAACTTTGAGGGCACGGTTGAAACAAAAGAACCTATTGATCAGCAAGTTGGAGGCTTGGTTAGCAACGACAGAGACGAATTCCAGGGAGGAAGCAAAAAAAGGTTNATTGGGGGCTTATGCAACAGCCAACCAATATTCAGTCGGAACTTTGAGGGCACGGTTGAAACAAAAGAACCTATTGATCAGCAAGTTGGAGGCTTGGTTAGCAACGACAGAGACGAATTCCAGGGAGGAAGCAAAAAAAGGTTTCGAGCAAGCCAAAGTGACTAATCAACAGGAAATCGAAAGACTTAAATCCGACCTTGAGCAGACGCATCAGTCGACACAAACAAGCCAAACGCAGGTAAGTCAACAGGAAGAGAAAATAAAACTGTTGCAGTCTAAATTAATTTATGTTGAAAACCAGGTCATAGACATAATAGTATTCCAATCCCAAGCCACAGAAATACGAAATAAGGTAGAAGTAGCTCAACATGATCTACTTGCCAAAGTAGAAACCATACAGAATCATTTTCATATGATAGAACAAGCATTGAAGGATATCTCCTCGAGAGAAAGAGAAGCGGCGGCAGCTCGGATTGTTTTCCAAGAAGTTGTTATAGTAACAGCGAAAGAAGAGGTGGCCATCAGTTCCAGGTTGTCTATCCCAGAGCAAGCCAAAGGTAACATCCTACTGAAGGCATGGGAATATAATATATCCGAGAGAAGAAAAAGAGATAAAGAGATGAGAGATGTTTGTGAAGAGACATTTGGCTTGATAAATAAAAATTTGTTAGATCTCGATAAAGAAAGTAGTGTTGGAACACTGGGCAAAATTAACATAGCCAAACATCCGTTGGATATCAAGGAAAATGGGGGAAAAGGACAAATTGAATTATCCCAGGTAAATTAGGTCAATATCACCCAAGTGGATAAATGGTTGATAAGGCCAAGTTTGCAATTGTGGTCTATCATCATGGAAGATCGACAAGTAGGAAAAAGATTGCCACAGTTGGCAAAGGATTGCTACACTTTCGAGGCGAATAGTCAAGACGAACCTTCCAAGTTGATAGCCCAGTTGGTATAAAAGTGTGATTTTTGTATCGATCAGGGGAAAGGGAAGACTTCTAGAGGCAAGTAATAACAGATGCTAATCCCATCCTATTTTTGGAGCCAGAGAACAAGAAAATAAACGCCCTACCCACGTGGAGGAAGACAAAAGACAAGGAAGTGAAACGCTTCATTTTCCATTTGTAACCGAAATTTTTAGTACGATTAGAATGAAAAGCATTTTAAAATTTTGTATAAGTATAATTTTGGGAAAAGGAGCAAGGGATTTTTTCCTTTGGCCGATTGTACCAGAGAATATCTCTTTCGCCAGAATTAATACAAGGCAGATCAAAGACTCTTTTTTCCGTCAAGACTAGGTTATGTGTTTCTTCTGTTGTTTTTTCATTTCACATCATTTCTCATATGTGTTTTTAATGAATGCTTAGCTGCAATTTAGTACAACCTCTACTGTGGTGGTCATTTTTTTTTTTAGTTATCTAATCGTTTACAACTTTTCCTCTGTATCGGCTATCAGCAGGTACAAGACCTGTGAATTGTTTAAATTTCTATATCATATGCTTCATTAAAGTTTTTCTTACTTATATTCTTCTTCTGTCACAAGGTGAGATTATTCCCAGGTTGATGCCTCACATTGTTCAACAAATCTATGTTTTCTTTCGCTTCATGCATGGTTTTAAATTTTAACTTAGTTACGGAAAACAGCCTATGATTTCATTATACTATTAATTCGATTGTGGGATTCTTTCTTGTATAATCTAAAGGTGAAACAGCAACCAAAGCTTTACAAAAACTTTGTTCCTTTATGACTGTCCTTGTGGCACGAAATCCCAACTTAGAACTCGATCTCTCAAATCAAACCAGCCTCACGTTAAACCTTTTCGATACCATTATGAAAACTGCTACTACCCAGGTCGAACTTGAATGTTCATGGGCAGCCATTAAACGGGATATAAGCATTCAGGAACAGTTAGAAGCTAGACCCAGACAACTTACAAACCATCCTTAGCTTATTTTCCCAATTGTTTTCTCCAGTTACATCTTTCACACTTTTTGGATGCCTAGACTCGGTACTTTATAGCCTTATGTACAGACTCTGGAACAACAACTCCAATTTTGGTATTCATAATGAGTAACAATACACGGAGTTTGTGTATAGCTCACCCATTCCTAATTTTCTCCTGAGAACAATAAAGTTCCCGTCAAATGTGAAATATCTGTGTAAATGTTTTGATTTCATGGCTCTTACGGGTTTATTAATTTCTTATATGCCTTGTGTGATGGATATTTGGTTGTGTTGCTAAGTATCACCACCACAGCTCCCAAATTGTTTCTTTGGTTTTGTTAATTTTATAGCGATGAGATGAGAATGGTATTCCTCATCATAGTTAGCATTGAAATTTGACTTGTTAGTTGGGTGCACACTGTGGAAATCATATCCCATAGTATGTTCATTGGTCACAACATGTTCATTAGTCATGTCACTAACTGTGTACACCAATCATTACCTACAGAAGGCATGAAGTTGATCTGCATTAAAATGAGATGAATCGATATGGGAAGAATCGCCTTGATCGTCAACGCCTTGGCCATTGTCTATATACATAGGTTGATTTCTTCATTCGTCTTTTTTTTTTACTCATCGTTTACAGTCTAAAATCCATTTATTAGATTTGTTGGGTCGATATATGCATTGAGCAATATCATGATATAACCAAACGACCTTAATGTTGTATTGGTATGCAATACATTCTTTGTATAACCATGTAATTGAGAATTTGACTGGACACTATGGTTTCTATTGGAGAAGTGTGAATTGTTCAATGGAAATTAAAACAAATCACCCTCAAATCCAGGGCAATATGGCATCTTACCCACGACCTTGACACATTGGATTTGATGCTCAAACACTTAATTCATAATGTGTAAACAAAGACTCAATTAATATGTCAATACATTCGAATTGCAGAGTAGTAACCATTAAAATTCCATGGTACAAATCTGTGTCAAAAAATTGTGTGGACTTAGTCCCTCAATTACAGATCAGATGGTATTAGAGAAGGTTCGCGAGAGACCTTGAAGAAGCTACAATGGGAAAAGCCTTGAATAGGGATAAGCTAGAGTAGTTGAGAGACTTCAACAGGAAGATCCAACAAGAAATTCAGTATTGGAGGCATAGAGAAGATGAGTTGGAGAAAGAGCTTTCCAAGTGTCAAAACTCCTTCACCGCCATGAGGGAAGAATTAGACAAGAGCATATTGCAGCTCTTTTAGTTTGGGGAGAAATTCATTGAGTTGGATAATTCGCGGGAGGAGAGGTTAATTGAGGTCACTGCGCACCTATACCGGGACTTGGCAGCGAAGGAAGAGGCCTTGAAGAAGATAGAAACAATTGTCCAAGAGACCAGACAAGCCCCTTCCATTCCCACTGTCGAAACTAGTACCATTATGAAGGAAAATATCGTAAACTCACCTTCTAAGACCCTTTCTCAAGAAACCTTTCGGTGATTTGAGAAGCACAGTAAAGGCATCAATTCTAAGTTCATCATTCAAATTGGACATGATGGACAAGGGCTAGGAAGGGAAGGCCAAGGGATCTTGATTCATATTGTAGCTCAACAGAGGCCCRAGCATGAAGGCATATGATTCAGTGGACAACAAGCCAATACAAGTCCATCTCAAACCACTTTCTTYAAGGTAAGAGGAACCAAAAAAGAAGCCATGTGTAGCAAGCCACTCAAATATGTTTGTAGAAGCTTGGAACRGGCAACAAAGAGATGATTCAACCATCTATATTCATACACCAACTCTTGGTGATATGAATTTATAAGCATAACAAAATGAAACCACAAATTTATAATATTAACACCGAAATGCAGTGAACAATAACAGAGATACAGTAAAACTTGGCTTCTATTAAATAAGAAATATGTTGAAAACTGTAAAATGCAGACTGAAAACAATCTTGCTAGAATGGTGGCAGCTTATCTCTCAGAAGAGATGTGATGGCTATGCTCATTCGCAAGAAGATGAGTAAAATGAGGCTCTAAAGGACTTTTTACAATAAACATGAATTCCAAAACTCTAGACAACCAAAAACCTAACCCTAGGATATGAAGCGCCAAAAGTCACGTGGGCCCCGTTGAGCTAAGTTAGTACATCAACTTCTCAGGATCGTAACTTTTTCATATGATCTTTGTTTAGGGTGCACAATAGCTTGTTTGATCCAGGTGTATATCGGTGGCCACCCACCTTTTCAAAATGGCTCAAAACGGCTTTCTGGCATTTTTGGCAATTTACTATTTTTAGCAAGTTTTAACTTCCAGGGCCTAAATGAAGGTTTTTCAAAATCGGGGTTCTCAATAATATCCAAAGGCATGATTGAGCCCCCAAAATGAATCTCCTCGCTGATACCTTTCCAACGAGCTATCACACGCTTGAAACGGAGATCGTATGCAAAAGTTACGACCCCAGGAAGTTGATGTACTAACTTACCCAAATGGGGCCCACATGACTTTTGGTGCTTCATCTCCTAGGGTTAGGTTTTTGGATGTCTAGGACTTTTGGCATTCCCATCTATTGTAAAAATTCCTTCCAAGCCTCACTGTAATCATCTTCTTGCGAATGCGATAGCCATCACATCTCTTCTCAGAGATAAGTTGCCACCATTCTAGCGAGTCTTTCACTCTGTATTTTTACAGTCTCTGTACATTTCTTTCATTAATAGAAATCGCGTATTACTGTATCTCTATGTTTATGGTTGCATCTCTGATATATTTATGTTATATTATTGGATATACGCGATATCTCTGTGCATTTCTTTATTATATCTCCGCTCTCATTTCGTGCCGAAAATAATCTGGATCATCGTTGGAAAGGTATTGACTAGGAGCTTCATCTAGGGGGATAAATAAAAACCTTTAGCTATAATTAAGGTGCCTGATCACGAAAAATATTCATTTAGTCCCTCAAAATGGCCTCGAAATTTCAGGAACTGAAAAAACTGCTAAAAATTGTTTTAATCCAGTTGGATAAGGTGGGTGGCCACCGAGATCCTCTTGGATCAATACTGCCCCCTTATGAAGCAATGGTCTCCATTGCATTGAGATCCCCCATCAGATGAGGAAATTTTTGTTGAATTTGGCCCCAAGTGAGCCACTTACCTTGGTGCAGGAGCTTCCCTACTTTGACAACCCGATAAAGTTGGATACTATGCTGGCGAGTGCCCTTGACCTGTGTGTCTACGATTTGATAAGTGGATGCTTGTTCCATGTAGTTAGGGTTAAGCTCAAAATAATTGTCACCCACAGCCTTGGTAATGGTGTAGGGTCCATAACGGAGTCGACGAAGCTTCTGATGGGGCCCAGTAAGGCGTTCTTTCTGCAAGTGCAACCAAACTTTCTCTCCCACCTGAAACTAGTGTGGCACCGGGTGATGATCATGTCACTACTTGTACTTTCCATCAGACTTCTAGAAAATATCTTGAACCTATTGGCGGATGTGTTGGATCCACTCATTGAACCGGGTGGCTTTGTCACCTCCAGTTGGAGCATGCAATGAGTCTACCTAGGTGGTCACAAGGGGTAGTGAAACATCCATGGGACCTAATGGTTGAAATCCCAATCCCACTTAAAATGGGATGTGGTCGGTTGAGCTATGTATGGATTTTTTCTAGTTATTATTAACATAGGGAAGACTCTCATCCCAGGTGTAGGGGTGCTTGGAATTGTACATGTGAAATATGTACACGATCATCTGGTTGACGACCTCGATTTGGAAATCCATATGGGGGTGGAAGGAAGTGAACTTAGTGAGCTTGGTGTCCAGAAGTGATGAGAGACTCGACTACAATGTGTTGATGAACCGGCTATCCCGATCTGAGATAATGGTTTGTGGTATCCCAAAGTGTACCCACACTTGTTCAAAGAGGAGCTTGGAAATGGCCTCCATTGTGATGCTCTTCTTGCAGGCGCCCAGAATTTCCATCTTAGAAAATCAATCAATAACCTCAAAAACACAGTCATTTCCCGTCTTGGTGGATGGAAGGCCCAACATGCAGTCCATCGAAATGGATTCTTAGGGCCTGTCAGGAATAAGCAGAGGAGTGTACAGGCCTTGTTTCTTAATGGTTGGTTTGGAAATAGGGTAGGAAGTGTATCACCAGATATACTTGTTGACATCATGTCGAAGTTTCAGCTAGTAGAAATGTCGTTGCAACACTGCCATTGTCTTTTCCATGCCGAAGTGTCTTGCCACCCGACTGTAGTGGGCTTCGCAAATCAGCTTCGCTCACTCGCTTTATGGAATGCATAGATGGCCCAAATGGCACAACATCCCGTCCTAGATATGGAAATTTATGACAGTTGTGCTTTCACCCAACATCTGGTAGGTGTTGGTGAAGTCAGGATGTGTCTCATGGAGGTGGGGCCATCTGGAGGTATCGTGGCTACAAGAATTAATAACTTTGGTGAGTGCCCCGGCTGGAGGTCATCTGAGGAAATCAACGACTCGGTTGGTACTCTTTGTTTTATACTTGATGTTGAGGTGGAACTGCTGCAAATATGTGTACCACTTCCGATGGCGGTCATTTTGCAATTTGCCTTGTATCTGCATGAATTGCAGCAGCTTATGATCAGTGTGGATGACTGTCTCCTTCCTGAGAATGTAATTCCTCCTCTGGCGGCAGGCTTTCATAATGGAGTACATTTCTTTGTCGTAAGTAGGGTACTTATGGGTGAGATATGATAATGTCTCACTATGATAGGCTATAGGGTGGTCATGTTGAGTGATGACTGTTTCCACATCATAATCTAAAGCATTTGTCTCGATCTCAAAGGGTTGTTTCAGGTAAGGTAATGAAAGCACTTGGGCGGAGCACAAGCCCTTCCTTAAATCATTGAATGCTTTATGTTGAGACAGGCCCCACACAAATTTTACCTTACCACCACCTCTAGTTGTTTGGTTGAGGGCCCATGTAATATGGGAGAATCCCAACACGAACCTTCAATAGAAATTGACAAGGCCTAAGAAGCCTCGAAGCTCAGTGAGCATGGTTGGGGTTGGCCAGTCATGGATGACTTGGATCTTGGCTGGATCAACATGCACACCATGTGAATCAACAATGTAGCTGAGGTATTAGACCGTGTCCATGTCGAATGAGCATTTTTCCAAGTTGACATATAGCGTGTGCTATCAAAGAGTATGTAGAACCTGTTGAATATGTTGCAAGTGTTCTTCCCAAGTCTTGTTGTAGATGAGGATTTCATCCACATACACCACCACAAAAGAAATAGTGAAAGGCCACAAAATATCGTCCTTCATCCTCATGAAAGTTGTTGGGGCATTTTTCAAACCAAAGGGCATGACCAACCATTAAAAAAGACCTTCTTTTGACTTGAAGGAAGTTTTCCATACATCTATCGGTTCTATTGGGACCTGATGGTAGCCATACTTCATATCAATCTTACTGAGGTATTTGGCCCCCTTGAGATGATCAAGGAGATTGTCGATTCGGGGAATCAGGTACCGGTTCCTGATTGTGATTTTATTTAGGACCTGATAATCGATGCATAATCACCAAGTCCTGTATTTCTTCTTCACTAGCACGATTGGGCTTCCACAAGGTGATGAGATGGGTTGGATGTGCCCCTTGTGGAGAAGTTCTTGGATCTGTTGGTTGACGCGGAGATCGCTTCCTTAACGGAGCCATCCAATGGTGTAGGATTTCGGGTGTGGCGTTGTCGACAGGGTTAGTCATTGGATGACCTCTGCTGAGATGAGGTTATTCTGGCTACCGCTATCGATGATGAAGTGGAGTGGAGTGCCTTTTACCCACATCTGTGAATAGAAAGGGCACTCGACTTCTTACTCTGGCTCATCAGGTTCACTGGGATGGATCTTGGTGGTAGTAATGGTGGCATTGGGTTCCACGTCAATGATCTGTCTCCCCTTTTTTGGTTCTGACTCTGAGTTGGAACATGCATATGATTCAGAGGCTTTTACCTCATCCAAAAATCAACAGTGTGATGTGAGGGGACCTTATGGAAGTCGCACTACTTCTCGGTATCTTTCTTCATCTTCCCATTGTCCTTTTTTGCTTGCGTCCTGGATTTATTGTCTTGAGGTTGTCTTGAGGTTGCCCATATTTTCTTTGTCCTTTGTTCTATAGGTTGGGGCTTCCCTTGCCCTACTTCTGTTGTGAGGGGTTCCCATACCCAAGC
This sequence comes from Picea sitchensis, assembly GCA_010110895.2. Lineage (NCBI taxonomy): Eukaryota > Viridiplantae > Streptophyta > Pinopsida > Pinales > Pinaceae > Picea > Picea sitchensis. Next base: position 235,842 of record SNQJ01S0000918.1, on the reverse strand, counting down.
TGCCGCATCTTTTGTTTTAGCTTCTGGTCGATTTTGACGGCATATCAATAGGTCACACCCAAGGATGAGATGTCCAAAAACTCCATTTTTGTCTATATGTATCTATGTAGACTGTCGTAGTACTTGAACACCAGATGTCGCTCAAAATTTTTGATACCCAGCTTGGTGTGCAAGGTATGGAAGACATTAGTGAACTCTGGTATTGTTTGCTCTCTTTCCTGTTGCAATGTGGTCCGTCTTGTATACAAGTCGTCATAACTTCCAACATGGTACTATCGTTTCTTAATAGCATCCCTGAACTAACCCCAAGTGGGTGCAACTGCAAATAATGTGGATCCATCTATTTCCATTTGCTCACAGAAATTCTCCCACCAATCTTTGACAAGGGGGACAACCTTGACGAACACAAATGTAATATTTTCTGTATCGAAAATGTTGTGGATAGAAAAATACCCTTCTAGAAGGTTTAACCATTTATCTAAGGCATCGGCATCTATTTGACCTTCAAATATAGAAATATCAAAATCGATCTATACCTTTAAGGGGGTAGGGCCTCCGCTTGAGGTGGATGTGTCGCTTGTCGGTAGTTGTCGAAGGATTTGTCCAAAGTTGTCCATCATCTCATTCCTCTGTCACTCAAGGAATTCCTTGCGTAACATTTTGAAAGGATCTCTTGTCCCTTCGTCTTTCTTTCCACCCTCCATGGATAGTTTTTGGGGCTTGTGAGAGTAGTTGTCCTCAAGAGAAACAAGCTTGAGACCCAACTCTCTATACCCTATCCGCATCAGGGACATGCATTAAAAAAATGAGAAGGAGAAGACCACTTTGATACCATTGATTTGGATTTATGAGAGGAACGAAATGAAACCACATATTTATAATATTAACACAGAGATACAGTAAAACTTTCCTTCTATTAAATAAGAAATATGTTGAAAATTGTAAAATGTAGACTGAAAACAAGTTTGCTAGAATGGTGGCAGCTTATCTCTAAGAAGAGATGTGACGGCTATGCTCATTCGCAAGAAGATGAGTACAATGAGACTTTGAAGGCCTTTTTACAATAAACATGAATTCCAAAACCCTAGACGTCCAAAAACCTAACCCTGGGAGATGAAGCGCCAAAAGTCATGTGGGCCTCGTTGGGGTAAGTTAGTAGATCAATTTCCCTGGGTTGTAACTTTTGCATATAATCTTCGTTTAGGGTGCACGGTAGCTCGTTGGAAAGGTATTGATGAGGATCTTCATTTAGGGGGGTCAATGAGAGCCTTTGGCTGTCATTGAAATGATTGATCACCAAAAGGCGTCGTTTATGCCCTCAAAATGGCCCCGGAAGTTCAGGAACCGAAAAAATGTTAAAAATAGTAAGTTGCCAAAAAACTGTTTCGATCCAATTAGACAAGGTGGGTGGCCACCGAGATCATGTTGGATCACTTTGGGAACCAAGCAACCAAGCTTCCAAGCATCATCACAAACCAAAGAGGTATGGCATAGTTTTTTTCTGTTGCAAGAAAAGGGGTCATAAGGCTAGTGATTGTTTGCACTCTAGAAGGCCAAGCATCCCATGCAAGAAATATTTCCAATATTGTAGATTGATTGGCCATTGAGAGGCCAAATGTTGGAGGATTCACCCAGAAAACCATCCCAAGAACCAGACAACCAATAAGAAAGATTAAAGATTCAAGGTCAAGGGGAAAGAGGAGTTGTTGGAACTTGCAACCCAAGGACCAATGGTTGTCCGACGATCCACTGCAATAGTGAATGTCATACATATCCATGAGAAGGACAACAGGGTTATGCCAAAGGAAACCCCTACTCAGCTCTTTGTCAGAGCCTGCATGATGATAGTAAAAGAAGAAGATTGAAGTAGTTGAAGCTTTTGGCGAGAAAAAGCCTGCAAATATGGAGGTGTGATCCGAATTGGATCCTTGCCTAAATTTTGTTGTAAAATTATAATAAACTTGTAATTATTTTTTTCATTTCATTTTTCTTTTTTGGAAAAATTGGAAGTGGAAACAAACCATGTGATGGTTGACCTTCCAAAGGCAGTGCATTAAAAGAATGAAGGATGTAGCCAAGAAGAAAACTAGAGGAGAAAGAGGGAAGGGCATTAGCATGCATTAGAGCTCGTAGAGGGTAGCCACTTGAGTTGAGTGGACAAATGAGTTAATGTGCCTACTCACTCTAAGCGAAGGTGTCTCCAAGCCATGGCCTACAGCAATTTTGGTCTTCAAAATGAGTAGCAATACACAGAGTATGTGTATAGCTCACCCATTTGTAATTTTCTCCTAAGAATAATAAAAGTTCCACTCAAATGTGAAATCTATGTGTAAATGTTTTTATTTCATGGCTCTTGTGGGTTTATTAATTTCTTATATGCTATGTGTGATGGATATTTGGTTGTGTTGTTAAGTCTTACCCCAACAACTCTCGAACTGTTTCTCTAGTTTTGCTAATTTCATAGGGATGAGATGAGAATGATATTCCTCACCATAGTTAGCATCGAAATTTGAGTTGTTAGTTGGGCGCAACCATGGAAATCATATTCCACAGTTCTTTCATTGGTCACAACCCGTTCATTGGTCCTGTCACTAACTGTGTACGCCAATCGTTACTTATAGAAGGAATGAAGTTGATATGCATTAAAATGAGGTGAATCGATATTGGCATAATCACCTTGATCCTCGGCGCCTTGGCCATTGTCTATATAGACAAGTCGATTTCTTCATCTGGCTTTCGTTTTGACTCATCGTTTGCAATCTACAATCCCTTTATTAGATTTGATGAGTCTATGTATGCACTAAGCAATACCATGATACAACTAAATGACCTCAATGTTGTATTGATATGCAACCCATTCTTTGTATAACCAAGTAATTGGGAATTTGACTAGACACTAGCATTTCTATTGGAGAAGTGAAAATTGTTTAATGGAAATTAAAACAAAACGCCCTTCAATCCAGGGCAATTTGGCATCTTACCCATGACCTTGACATGTTGGATTTGATGCTCAAACACTTAATTCATAATGTGTAAGAAAAGACTCAATTAATATGTCAACACATTCAAATTGCAAAGGAGTAACCATTTAAACTCCATGGTACAAATCTGTGTTAGTGAATTGTGTGGACTCTCAGTCCCTCGATTACACATCATATGGTATCAGAGAAGGTTCGCCATAGACCTTGAAGAAGTTGCAATGGGAAAACCCTTGAATAGGGAGAAGCTAGAAGAGTTGGGAGACTTCAACAGGAAGATCCAATAAGGAAGTTGGTATTGGAGATAGAGGATATGAGCTGGAGAAAGAGATTTCCAAGCGCCAGGACTCCTTCATCGCCATGAGGGTAGAATTAGACAAGAGCATATTGCAGCTTGTGCAGTTGGGGGAGAAATTAATTGAGTTGGATAATTGGTAGGAGAAGAAATTCACGGAGGTCATTGTTCACATATACCAGGACTTGGAAGCGAATGAAGAGGGCTTGAAGAAGTTAGAAACAATTGTCCAAGAGACCAGGAAATCCCCTTCCATGCCCACTTTCAAATCTAGTACCATGACGAATACAACTATGGTAAACTCACCTTCAAAGACCCTTTCTCAAGAAACCTTTGGGGACTTTGAGAAGCACACTAAAGGCATCGGTTCTAAGCTCATGAGGCAAATGGGATATGATCACCAAGGGATAGGCAAAGAAGGCCAAGGGATTTTGATTCCTATTGTATCTCAACAAAGGCCTAAGCATGAAGGCCTACGATTCAATGGACAAGAAGCCAACACAAGTGCATCTCAAACTACTTTATTCAAGGCAAGAGGGACCAAAAAAGAATCCATTTGTAACAAGCCACTCAAATCTGCTTGTAGAATCTTGGAAGAGGGCAACAAATAGATGGTTCAACCATCCATATTCACTCCAACTCTTGGGGAACCAAGCAACCAAGCTACCAAGCATCATCACAAACCAAAGAGGTATGGAATAGTTTGTTTTTGTTGAAAGAAAAGGGGCCATAAGACTAGAAATTGTTGGCACTCTAGAAGACCAAGTAGCCCATGCAAGAACTATTACCAATATTATATATTGACTGGAGATTGGGAGGCCAAATATTGGAGGCTTCACCCAGAACTCCATCCCAATAACCAGACAACCAAGAAGAAATCTTGGAGATTCAAGGTCAAGGGGAAAGAGGAGTTGTTGGAACTTGCATCCCAAGGAGAAGTGGTTGTTCGATGACCTTTTGTAGTAGTGAATGTCATACACAACCATGACAAGGACATCAAGGTTCTGTCAAAGGCAACCCCTACTCAACTCTTATATTCCATCCTACAATAGGGACATTCTTTCTTTCACATTTGTTGGAGTCTACTTGATGATAGTAGAAGAAGATTGAAGGAGTTGAAACTTTTGGGGACCAAAAGACTACAAATGGGGAGGTGTGATCTGAATTGGATCCTTGCCTAAATTCTATTGTAAAATTATAATAAACTTGTAATTATGTTTTTTCATTTCATTTTGTCTTTTTCAACAAAATTGGAAGTAAAAACAAACCATGTGGCGGTTGGCCTTCCAAAGGCATCGCATTAAAAGAATGAAGGTTGTAGCCAAGAAGGAATTGCGAGGAGAAAGAGGGAAGGACATTAGCAGAAGTTAGAGCTCAAACAGGGTAGCCATTTGAGGTTGACTGGATGAAGGAGTTAATGTGCTTGTTCACTCTAAACAAAGGTGTCTCTAAGCCATGGCCTACTACAATTTTTGTCTTGATAGTGACTAGAAATACACAGAGTCTGTGTATAGCTCACCCATTTGTAATTTTCTCTTGAGCATAATAAAAGTTCCTGCCAAATGTGAAATTTGTGTGTAAATGTTTTGATTTCATGGCTCTTGCGGGTTTATTAATTTCTTATATGCCCAGTGTGATGGATATTTGGTTGTGTTGCTAAGTCTTACCACCACAATTCCCAAATTGTTTCTCTGGTTTTGTTAATTTCATAGCGATGAGATGAGAATGATATTCCTCACTGTAGTTATCATCGAAATTTGAGTTGTTAGTTGGGGGCACACTATGGAAATCATATCCCATAGTCCGTTCATTCGTCACAGCCCGTTCATTGGTTCTATCACTAACTGTGTACGTTAATCGTTACCTACATAAGGCATGAATTTGATCTGCATTAAAATGAGGTGAATCGATATGGGCATAATCACCTTGATCCTCAGTGCCTTGGCCATTGTTTATGTACACAATTGATTTCTTCATCTTTCTTCGTTTTGACTCATCGTTTGCACTCTAAATTCCATTTATTAGTTTTGTTGAGTCTATGTATGCGCTGAGAAATATCATGATAAGGCCAAATGACCTCAATGTTGTAATGGTATGTGACCCATTCTTTGTATAACCATGTAATTGGGAATTTGATTGGACACTAGGGTTTCTATTCTAGAAGTGCAAATTATTCATTGGAAATTAAAACAAAATTCCTTCCAATCTGGGGCAATTTGGCTTCTTACTCGTGACCTTCACACGTTGGATTTTATGCTCAAACACTTAATTCATAATGTGTAAACAAAGACTCAATTAATATGTCAACAAATTTGAATTGTAGAGGAGTAACCATTTAAATTTCATGTTATGAATATGTGTCGGTGAATTGTGTGTACTCTCAGTCCCTCAATTACAGATTAATTACATTCTCACTTCTCTTTCCATCGGTGATAATTGCATTTTTAATTTGTTAGCATTATTTGAGGCCACTAAAGGAGGTTGAAGACAACATTTTAACTCATTTCCACCCCACTTGGCTTGATGTGGAACTCATACTTTAACAATGGCTCCACAACAAAGATAACACAAGGTCCTTTCCTTGTCTCATGTATTCATCCCTTGATTCACTTCAACACTACCATTTGTTTATTTTGGGGCATGTGGAATCAATTGTTTCCATGCTAGCATTGATCCCCAACTCCTAGGGATAACTAAGGAGATGATGTCTTGAGGCTCTCAGGTTGCAGAGATGGACTACCGAGAGATAGCTTCACCAGCAGTGCCCGCTTGCACAGACAGAGACCCACCTCACGACCACAGCTCCAAGTTCGTCACGATGGCATCCACCACATTAGATGGCCTCCGGAAGACATTGGGTCTTTCTCCATGAGGTACAAGTTAGGTATTACGGTGAGTGTCATTTCAATATTTGAGGCATTTGAGTTTGTTGCATCTATTTTTTCTTTTGATTGTGTGATGTTTGCTTGGACATTATCCTATTTTCCCTGTTTCAATGTGGTGGTTGACATTACTCCCTAGTTAGTGGGTCACCCTTAGGGATAGGGTTGCTACTGGGAGGTCCTTTTGATGAGTCATCGTGTCATTCCCGACCATACTTATCACTTTCCAAAATTCATCCCCTCATCTCCTTATCTTTGGGGAATTTCGGGTGTACTGACCCAAGAAGGGGTTGTCCCTCGTTTCATGGGAAGAAGGGGTTGAAGGCCCAGAGGGGAGATAGTTGGAAAAAGATAAAAGCCTACTTATGAACCTTCCAGATGCTCGCCCAAAGAGGTCTTGATAGCAATGAAACACATCTCCTAAAAAATCAATGACCTAAAAAAGCAAACACATAATATAAATGTCCCACTTGATTGAGGGAATTACACAAAGTGTGTTACAAGTTAGACTATAACCCCATGGAACTATGTGTTCTTCTCCCTTCAAGTGAAATTGTGGTATTTCCCCCCAAGCTATTTGATTCACTATTAGGGAGTACCCAACATTTGGACTCTAATTAACTAATCGAAACAAATGGGCTTGGAAAAAGGATGTATTAAAAACGAAGGTGAAACAAACCCTCTACAAAGGCACCCATAAATGAGACACTACGATCCTTTATATGTTATGAACCCCATGCCCAAGAGTCTTTCCCATTTCCATATCATTTTTTTCACATGTCATAGAAAGAGGTTCCACTCGGAAAACACTCCTTGACCTAGGGAACGATTCGCTCCATAGGTCACCTTGTCAACCCTCCCATACCCATACTTGGCAAGTTACACAGGGTCTTTGAGCACTTGTTTATTTTTATGAGGTGGTTTTTTATGAATGTTCTTAGGTGGCTCTTTTATTGACTTGAGTTACTCATCATGATGCATTTGACTTGAGATCCTTGGAGGGAATATTCATTGTCTTTGTAGGACCTTGTTTGGTGGACAGATTTGGAAGAACAAGCCTGGCTTGGGCTCCCTTAGGGCTTGAAGCCCACCATTTGGATACCATGACCCGCACTCTAGATGATGATGACAACCTTTGGAATCTTGAGAGATTCCTTGGAGGACCTTACCCATGCCCCTACTAGCCCAAAGTTTTTCCTTTGGAGGCCAAAACATCATACTTTGAGGGTTTGACGTCATGCATGGGTTAGGGTTTGGTGGTGAATGGACACATGGCATCATTTAGTGAGGAAGCCTTGACTAGGTGGAGAGAGGACCCTATCACTTTGGAAGAAGGCCTTTGGAGGCCCAACATCTCATCACAACCTCAACGACTTGCCAAAGATGCCAAAATGTTACCCTAAAGGGGTGACGTCATGCTTTTTCTAGGGTTTCTATTGTGAAAAATCTAATTTTCAATTGTAAGGGGGGAAAGTAAGGGGTTTTGTCCCCTTAATTTGTGGTTTACCCTAAGTTTTGTGGACGAACTATTATTAAAGGTTTTTGTATAAATAGCGATCATTTCTATCTCATTTTATCATAGCTCTCCCATTGTGAGAAGCCTTACTAGCTGAAATTTTCGCCCGTCTTGGGAAAATTAACTCTCAACCTATTTTTTGATATGGTTCCTATCTTTTCGAATGAAGTGAAGTGGTGATCTACTCTTGGAGGCTCTTTCTCTTTGCTTTGGTGATGAAAATTGCTTGGTAACTAGGGTTTTGTATTGGCATTTCTTGGAATTGGTAAGTAAAATTTACACTTTGTGAGGTTTATTTCTCGTTCCATGCTTGTTATTGGCTAGATCCTTGGAGGAGTATTAGTATTTACAACCTCCACCAATTTGTATCATTATTGTTTGTTGAGAAGGCTATTGCAAAGGTTGCTAGGAGGAGTAAAAGGGCTTACACCCTCCTAGAATTTACCTTGTTAAGGTTGCTATCTCAAGGGAGTAAAAGGGATAACACCCCTTGACATTTAGAAGTCCTAACCTAATATAAGAAGAATCCACAACCCATTTGGAAAGGCACTAATGTTTTATTGCATTGGAGAAATAAATCGTTTTCATTGGTAAACGTGATTTTGAGATATATTGGATTTGTTAAAGTTGGATTATTTTATACTTGTTATAAGCATTCATGTGCCCTAAGGGCATTCTATTTTAGCCAAGAAATTTGTTGTTGTAACTAAATTAAAGCTACATCCATTACGTCTACAGCAAAACATTCTCTTTTTTATTCATAACTCACATTTCAACCGTCAGAATTTGCTAGCAAACTGCCATAATACTCTATTAATCTCAATGCGCTTTTAGGGTGGTTTACTTATACTTTTTGTGGGTTGAAATTTTCTTTTGTAGCAATATTTTGCTACATCCATAAGGCTGATAATATATCTATGCAATACTTGTTTACAACAACCTTTTTTTGTTGTTAAAGTCTTATGCTTTCATACTTGAGTTATTCTAGTACTTGCTAGCTTATCTCTTGCATCATTTACTAGGCTTTTAGAATCTTATTAGCAACTTTTAAATATCATTTATTTGTTGATATATATTCTTTTTTACTGTTGAAAATAGGGGAAACAAGCTTAACTTGCTTTTCCATTGGATTCTTTAGGTTGTATCTTGTCTTTTCTTGTGTCTCAGGTGGGTACAGCCATCTTTTGCAGGTGCTCAAACACTTGGCAATAATAAACCACCTCCAGAGTTACTTGTCAATCCACTCTCCATTTAGAAACTTGACCTATAGGGGCATCCATTCATAAGTATCACTTTCCATCCCATTTCCCCCTAGGGTCACCCAAGATTCCCCCCTTTAGGTGATCACTTCACCTCTAAAGTGACGAGAATACCTATTTGAGGTAATAGTGGGTAGGTATTCTCCTAGTTGTCGCCATCTTATGGATTGGATCAAGCTTTTCCCAACCTACAGTTTGTGCGATAATATTGTGGCACCATTGTCGAGGATGAATTTTGAATCCTCTTCTAAACCCTAACTACACTTTGAAAAGGTATCCCAAATCCTTTCCCTAGCTTTCCTGGTGACTCCACCTAAAGGACGCTCCCCTTCCACCCTTGATGAGATCTTATTGAGGCTCATCTGGTGACTCCACCTTTCCCTAATTACACTTTCCACCCTTTAAGGAGCCTTGATCTCATCTAGCAACTTCATTGAAGTGTTTACCCAAGTGATGACTCCATATTTTGCCTAATTTTTCCCTGTTCCAAGCCTCTTTTTGTATATGAAAATCATGCATTTCATATCTCCATTACCCTTTTTGAGCTTGTTATCAAGTTCCTTTCATCATTTCGCTATGGGGTATGAATGAGGTACATTTTGTAGTCATTTTGATAGTTTAATGATAATTTTACATTTAATTAAAGGGGTATAATCATTTGACACCTTGTTCTTTTGTTAAACAAGTCAAAGGTGTGATCTGGTCTGTTGACGCCCAAAAGGGCAACATAGGGTACCTGCATGCAAATTAGTTGCAATGCCTTATTATTTTTGTATAATTGATAATATAGTAGATAGGTGGGACCCCGTGTGTGAATATGAAGGAAGTATGAGTTATTTTTCTTGCTCATGACTTGGTTGCGAAATGAATGCTACAGTTATTGTTTATAAATCAATCTTTGAAATAAATGAGCAAACAACAAATTTTATAGGTGATGTGATTAAAAGAGAAATGATGTCGTTTTGATGATTATCACAAGTTTTATTTTGTTGCACTCAATTTAAATGGTGATCTAAACTCCAAGCTTGTAGTAGATGATAATGGTATTGTGGATTTCTTGTAAAAAGGGTTATGCGCCATTGTTTAAAGTTTGAAGTTTAAAAGTTGGGACATGGTCTCCCTAGCTAGTGTTGACATATATTATATTGGTGCTCAAAAGTTGGCCCTCACATTAAGTTTGGAAACATATGAAAGTGGTGGTCTATCCAACTTGCATTGAATTGTTATGGAATTAGTGGGTTATGCGTTGTATGGCTAGCTCGCTCATACTTGCGATGGTTGGAGTAAGTGTGGATACAAAGTGCAATAATTGCACGTTGCTCTAACCTACCTCGAGGGTCTCCACCCTTTTTATTTTTCATTTGGTCATTTTTGTTGGTTGTTTATACCTTCGTTTTGCTTGGTCGTGGAAGAAGTGTTCGGACTTTGTTGATTTTCCTTGGCATTCTTGCACCCAAGTATGAGGTTTCTTGCTTCTCCATCCATGAATTCTTACTCTGCTCATTAATCAAATCAAAAGTTGGTCTTGCATTTGCTTATTATCTGTGATTTTCCAAGGTTTATGGTGTATGGGTATTTCGACTATGTATTGGATGAAGTTGGTCTCTGTGGTATATGCAAGCGAATTCACAATTGAATGATGTGTGAATGTTTCTCTATGTTGATGTAATTGTGGTTGATATGTTGCTTTACTTGTGGGGAAGTATTTTGGGTCTGCCTTGCCTCTGACTTTTTGTTGTTTCTTGCATTCCTGATAAAAAATGGTGTCATTGCTCATGGCCTTTGGATTATATTTAGACTCTGCCCCTCAATTATTTATATGGCTATAATGGATATTTTTCTCGTGTCCTTCATAAGGGGTTTGTGAATAAGACTATGGAAACTTATGGTCGTAATAAGACTGTTGAAACATTCTTTTGGCTAAATCCTCAAAGTGTTTGCCTGATTTCTCTCCCATGCCTCATTGCAGTAGATGAATGATATCTTAAACCCTACGTTTGAATAATTATGTAAGGGTGTCTAACCCAACATTTGATAGAGGAGTTGTTTGCATCTCCTTGTCATGAGGTTTTTGTCAATTTGTTACTTAAGAGTTAATACTAAGTCCACTTATTTTTTAAAACACAGTCTATTATGTGGCAGTATTGAGGTGATGACAACGTTGTAAGAATGGTGTTTAAGAGATATTACTTGTTGTGTTAGCGTGCTCGAGGTGGTCAATTTTTATATGGATAGAATACCTCTATGGATGAATTATATATGTGTGGAATGATTTCTGCAAACATAAATAATTGTGAATTTCAGAAGTTTTGTTTTGTGAATTCTCAATTCCTTTTGGGTCGAGTTCAAGAAACTCGGTAGTGGTTAAAAGAATATTGATGGTAATGATTTGGACCCAGTCTGTCCATACTTTGATGTTTTGTGTTAGTTGTTTGGATACTGTGCCTTCTTGACTCTATTATGCACAAGTTGTGTTATCACTCTTGAATGTTTCTTTGGCAATAATTTATAAAATGAACTCTATGAAATGTAATTTCAAAATAAAAAGTGAACAATAGTGGAGTTGAGCACCAATCTTGGAATTTTGAAACATAGTATTGGATTTTGATTTCGAAACAGGAAAGTGTTTGGGATTTTGGTTGTTACGGTGATGGCATTATTTTTTTGGATAATTATAGAACAATAACCATGGGAGTCCCTTCCATTATACCATCTCACACACATTACACCCCCCTCATTATCCCACTTACACGTTTTACACTCCATGTCCTATTATTACTCATTTTTAAGGAAAAGTCTATATGAAAATAAAAGAAATGGAGATGGAGGTTAATTGATGATTGGTGTTTTGAGAGTTGGTTATATACACAGTTGATTATTTTTATGATTGTTTGAACAATATCCATGTATCTTTTCCCTTCCATGCTACCATTTTACGCACACTACGAACCCCTCATATTCCCAATGACCCTATCAATCCATGTTTATGTGGAAATTGATTAATGGAATTTTTATGGATGAATTGCATGTGTTATGTGGTAACTAATAGAGCCAACTCTTGATTTTATTTAAGTATAGTTTCATGTATGGATTATTAAGAATTGTTAATGACTCATTGAATATTTTCTTTAGGATGAGTTTTTTCAGTAGGGGCAGTAATGGTAGAGGTAACATAGGTAGGGGAAATTGGCAGAGGGGTCACAGAAGACCTCGGTTCTCTATACATTTTGATGTTGACCCACAGGAATTGAAAAATATTTTCCAAGTTGGTTTCTTCAACTTAGTACACCAAGGAATCTTCCATCCCCGGCTAGAAAGACCTCCCTTCCAATCACATCAAAATATTCCTTCCATTCTAGTCCCTCCCCATGTGTTGATGCGACCAGAACCGCCTGCCAACGATGGTTGGAAGGAGATTGTCCACCAGCCTATTGTTCACCACCACGGTTGTCCCACTGCATCATTTCCACCCTTATCACCACAAAAAATTCAAGTTGATCCTACCCTCTCACCTGTGCAATCATCACACGCCATCAAAAGATTGAAAACAGATGTCCCCGAGCCAGTACAGGATAAGGGAAAAGAAATAAACACTCACACCAACTCATCCAAAGAGTCTTCCAAATCTGTCTCCTCTTGCCTACATCTTAAGGCCTATTATTCTCATGTCATTAGTGCAATTCAGCCTCAAGGCTCTAACCAGTCAAAGGCTTCCACAGAAAAATCAGAAGGGGACAACAACGAGAAGAGACTTAATGCCTCACATAGTAATTATGGATTTTGATGATTGAGGTTGTTTTACACAGTATTTTTATTTTGATTAAGTTTTGAACAACAAACATATATTTGACATTGTTCTAGACATCAACATTTATTTGAGCATTTTTTATTGGACAGCTTGGATATAATGTTATTTTTTGGAACATGATTATATTACATTCTGTTGATATTTATCATTTGAGCATATATATATGAAGCAAGAGTTACAAGGAGATATTTTTGAATTAAATGATTATGATATTTGTTATGCCAGATAATTATAAAAGGAAATAATTGGGAGTCATAAGGGGTCCCACCTATTTAGTTATTATTTGAAGACCCTTATTTATATATTATTATTATTATTTTGTCTCAAACTAATTAGTTAGGTTTATTTGACTTAACTAAAGAAAGTTAGTTCAACTACCATAACTTATTGAGAAAGAATAAAAGTTCAATCAAATGAAGAGACAAGGGAGAGAATATAAGGAGAACTACAACCATAAGGTTTTCTCTATACTAGTGAGATACTTTTAATATCCATTCATTTTGAGTTTACTAGAAACCTTAATCCTCTTGATGACAGCAAGGTCTTACTGAAGACAACAGGATTCAAAAACCAAATCACATATTTCAGCAGCTTGTTTTAAAGGTGTATGATTTATCTTTGATAGTCTTGGTATTTTTGTTTATGCATGAATTGACTTTCGTGGCTGATAAATAATATCTTGCAAAGTCAAGTGACAATAGTTTGTGGCAAGCTGATCCAGATCTTTAGCTTTGGTTTTCTTCTTGATTGTCAAAGTCTTTTTGTACAGTGCCTATCGAAGGCTTCTAAGTTTGATTTTGGTCCCTACCCTCACAGGAGTTTGAAGAGAGAACTCAGTTTTTGTATCTCGAAATGAAATAAATGAAAAATCGGATTATTGTTTCAGTGTCACACATGTGTTTTACTGATTTGGTTCATTCTTTTGCTTTGATCTCCATATATATATTTGTATAATTTATGTACACATTTATACAACTTTGTTCGAGTTTACTTCGTTCGCATTGAAATATACAACATATAAAAATTAGCCTTGGTCCTTTGTAATTAATACTTGTGGATCAAGCGATTGTTTTTTAGGCTATAAACCACAAGTGACATTCCCAACTATCTTGTCTTAGCTCGACAAGATCTGAAAATTCTTGAGTAAGGTTTTCCATACCTTTTCCTCAACATGGTCCTTCATCCAGTAGCCCGAATTTATATCAGGTGAATCTAGACCTTCATCCGGCACTTAATCCAGAACACGGAGTGCAACAGTAGTTGGCATATCTATAGGATTTTTCTTGCGAATGTAAAACATGGGTTTTATGTCTATTAGCATCTTCCTGCTATGGTTCCTCTCGTACCTTGATTTGAGCAATTGGAATTCGCCCCTATATTTGAGCTTCTAAACTTAATAAGATGTTGTATGTTATTATCCATTAATGGAGGTTAATGATTTTTGTTTTTGAAGAGTGTCAACCCTTTAAGTGGTCAACCTCTCCATTGTAAAAAACTCTATATATACCTGAAGCCATAGAACAGGAGGGGGATGTCTATGATGAGAGAATTGTTGTACTGTTGAGAACTTTTCACTGTTACATACATTCCTGATTTTAATATAATCTTAGTTGATGTATTGAAAATCGTGATTGTTTTATAAGCTGGAGTACCACAACTGCTTGGGGGGGCCACCAGTAGTTTGTGCATTTTTATCTTATTGTGTATTTAAATTAAGATATATATATCTTCTTTCTTGCAGGTTACTCATTCAAGCTTATTTTTAACTACAGATCCCTTTCTAACCGTGTCACGATTGTATATACTCTCTTTTAATTATTGAAACTGTGTTATAAAGTGTGTACGTCTCCTGTGCAAGTCATTCACTTAAAAAATTATGCATATTTATTAAGAGATTGTTCATATCCCATTTAACTTGTATTGTGAATATCTTAAGATAATCCTTGCAGGACTATGTAATCATCATATCTTTGTGAATACATTTCCAGTTTAAGTATGACAATATAATTTCTGATTCTGAGTCCTTTTGAGTGATTAATTCATAGGTCTATAGGTCTAATTGGTTACAAGAACATGTGTGCAGTGTATTGATATCCCTTGAATGACAAACTTTTCAATAGATTTTTTCTTTCCACTTTACATTTTTATGTAGAAGTCAATGTTGAATTCACTCCATTTGAAATAGCCATCATACTTAGATGTCATCGTGATATAATTCGTGATCGTATACGGTAAAAGATGTCCATTTGAATAGGATAGATAGATAATATTGTTTACCTTCTTCAATAAGATTAGTGTGAAAACTAGATGATGTTGCATATTTCCCTTAATGTAGAAGTAATGATGATCTCTTAGTTTAGTCTTAAAATCCATTTTAGAGTAGAGTTCACTTTAAATAATTGTTTTTGGAAAACATAAATTATTCTCATTTTGTTAGCGTCGGAAGTCACTCCTGGATTGCTTGCAGGAGCAGAGCCCGACACCCATCAGTTTTATGTCACGATTTGTTTAAAGGGTGATCAAATGGAGATAAAGACTCGAGGAGATAATACTCTAACTCAAGGACTGTATCTGGTATGCAGATAACAAAGGAGGTCTGGAATCCTAACTTCAGCCAGTGGGTTGATAAAAGGGTGAGTAGGTAGAAGATTTGAAGAGAAGGGTGGGCAAACAGCTTTGGGCATCCGGCTTACAGAAATTTGCAGAAGAAAGACTTCGAATACAAGATCCGCTTGGTTCGGGGTCTCAAGACACTGAAGGGAGACTTGACTGGATCCTCCAACTCCAAGTCGCTCAGCGTTGGGAAAAACACAGGAACTAATTAGAGACAGTGCAACTATCACAATGATCCATTACAACATCATCCTATAATAGCTACAGCTCGACTGGATCCTCCAATTCCGAGCAGCTCTAAACAGCTTCACAAAGATGTAGGAGAGACTGGCATTCATTAAGCAAAAAATCTCAGAAGTCTATACATAACTAGAAATAATAGTGCTTCATTAAAATGTTACAACCGGGAGCTCAGCTCAACCATCGATAGATTACAAAATGGAAAAAATTCCTACATATACTCAAACAACCGCAGCAGCAAAAACAAGGCACTGCATTAAACAATTGCGTCTGCCTGGCTTCTGACAGCCAGCCCATGCAGACTCAGGACGATAGTGCACCCACGACAGACACCATCTTAACTGCGCATGGCTCCGTCAAGGGAAGTAGTTGAACCATTTAAATGTCGAGCTAGCATGCGCAGACTTCTCTGTCGAGTTGAAAACTTTGGCGGGGCGTCTTTGAAGAACTGGGTACACAGGACCTCCTCAAGCAGACCGCTTGCTGGATTTTCCATATCTCATATTAAATGCAAGAGGAGAGGTTTCACCCACCCCTACCTGTCGTTATTTACTCCAGGCAAGGAATAGTAAGGAGATTGATTCTCATGGCGCTGGGAGACTGCGTCAATCCTTTCTGTGACTGAACTCGGAGCCTCGGTCCTTCTTCGGGCAGCACCTTCCTTTTCTCTCGTGACCGCGGGCTGTGACCCTGCGCTTATTCTTAAAACGCTTTCGCGACTCGCATCTGGGAAGAGTGAACCTTTGCATTTTAAACTTGCGAGGGGCGAGGAGTCAATGGAGTCCAATCGCGCACCACGTGTCCGCTTCAGATGAACGGCTGAGATCTTCTTGGTGGAACTGTGGGCCTGAGTCCTAGATTTCCTCGGCACTTCACGATTCGTAAATCCAAACATCAATACTTTGAGACTTCTCGTGGCGAAGACCCGAGGCTTAGTGCCACCTGTATCCCACTTACCAATTATGTTGTGGTCCCCACTGACTCCAGCTGTCGGGATGTCGCCTTTCGCGATTTCGCGACTCCCGAGTCAAGATCCTCGAGCCTTTTCTTGCGAGGCCCCGATACGCGATTCCACGCGTGGATCCGACGGCTCTCCACGATCTGGATCCAACGGTCATTAATCTTCCTGCTTCTCGCATCCTCGCGACTCGAGATACTCAATGTTTAGGCCCTTACCCTGCGAACTCCCGAGTTCGCGAGATCGGCGATCTCCAATGACGCCGACGACGCTTTGCCCGCTCGCTTGAAAAACAACAATTCTTTCACATTGTACTTGATCATTTCATGCAACCCGCAGACCTGAAAGCTCTTGAGCCCGCGACAAGTAATGTTCCTAACATTAGGCTCCATGGGGGATAGAGTCGTCCCTGCGATGCTCTAAGGACTCATTTGCAGTTCCAGTCGCCTTTCTGCTGGGCTATGGAGTCATTATTAGGTCACAAAATAAAAACGAAAACGAACTAAGAAACGAAAAAGAGAATATTCACAAACAAAGAGCCACTGAAGGCTCGAAACTAAAAGAGAATATTCAAACAAAGAGCCACCTCAAGGTCTTCACAAAATATTTTTAAAAATGCCCATTTATTAAATAAACCTTCGCCTCCATAAATCTTGTGTTCTATATGTATTTCCATGGCTTCGTAGATTCTCGAAAGGTCTGGATCCAGGGGGTTTCAAATTTGTCATCGTGACGTTCTTGTCTTGTTTAGGGCTCCCACTCTCAAAGACTGTGTCTCCTATCAGAAATTCTTCTTTCTTGGCCTTCTTATCGAAACCTGCTTGATCCTTTGCTAATGATCCTAAATTATGTCCATTACCTACTCTCTAATCTCTTGCACTTCCACCACTTGATGAACTCTTCTGATCATGTCATTTGGCTCTTCTTGGTAGTCCCCGAAGAATTTCTCACAGAATGGCCACCGAGAAGGAAGGATACCCGCCTGCATAACCAACTGGAAAGGAGATGTGCCTATTGATCTCTTTGTAGTCACCCGATAAGCCCATAGAGAAAATTTGAGTTTTGAATCCCAGGCCTTTTTTTTGTTGTCCTCCAATAGTCTTTGATGATCCTTATCAAGATTTTATTGGAGGACTCTACTAAAACCATTGTCTAATATGGGGTTGAGTGAATTAGTTTGATCCTGAATTGCCCACAAAACTTGGCTAATGGCTCTAATTCGGAAGTACTGCTATCTGCACATCTTATTCTGCAACCTAACTCCAGGATAGTCCTCCCAGAACCCAATGATTGTTCTATGGAAGTTACCCCGTGGGGATGGCTTCTATCCAATTAGTAAAGAAATCCGTGGTATTCAAGATCCATTTTTGTTGCCCACCAGCAAAGTGGATTTCTCCAATAAAATCAAGGTCTCATTGTCGAAAGGCCCCTCAACCGCCATCGAATGCAAGGTAGGGACTTGAGTCGCTAGTTTTCCTAAAACATTTTGCATGTAATGTGCCCTAACTCCTTTCTACGGGTATCGCTTAACAAGGTGGGCCAGTAGTATCTAGCTCTGAGAATTTTGTGGGTCGTAGTCTTCTAGGAATGGTGCCCTCCACATAGGCCGCTATGAAATTCAACCATGATGATGTCGGCCTCTTGTGGATATATGCATTTTAAAAGTACCCCCAGGGGGTCCTTCCAGTATAAAATTTGATCAATAAGGTAGTACCTGACCGCCTTGAGCTTAAGAGCTCTCGCTTTGTTTCTTTGCAGGCCATCTGGGGGCCACAATTCCTGCAGAAAATATATGACGTCCTTATACCAAGGACATCGAGCCAATGGGGGCTCTCTTTGAGGACCTGTTTCAGACATTTGACCCTGCTGGATTCCTAAGCATTCGTCCATGAAATCTATCCCCAAAGCTTGGCAATTGGCTTCAGCCAGCAACTTGGCTAAGACTTGACCTTTGATCAATTTGGTGGGCCTTATTTCCAGGTCGAATTCTAGGATTTTGGCAATCCACTTGCTCCTTTTCCCATCTATGTCAGGGTGAATAAGAATGTCTTTAATAGTAGCCGAGGGGACATAGGCGATGACTTTTGACTGCAGGATGTAGGTTCTAAAAGATTTGAGAGATTTTACTAGAGCATAAGCCTGCTTCTTCATAGTGTCAGACCGTACTTCGGCATCTCTCAAGGCTCGGTTGAGATACGCAATAGGCTACTCTAGCCCATTTTCATTTGTCTGTAATAGAACAGTAGCCATTGTGTCAGGTGAGGTGAAGGAAAAAATAAGAAAATCCTTTGAGTGGTTGGGACTGATAAGCACAAGAGCTTCAGTCAGGGCCTTCTTGATTTGCTCAAAGGAATGTCGCGATTTAGGGGTCCACCTTACTTCATTCTCTTTCTTTAACATTGTTGTTATAAGATTTACCTCCTCGGCAAAGTTAGGCACAAATCTCCTTAGAAAATTAATTTTACCGAGGAAAGACTGGACCTCCTTCTTGGACCTCAGAATTGATAAGGCTAGTATCGCCTCAACTCTGTTGGGGTCAATTCTGACTCCTTCTACTGATACTATGTGACCCAACAACTTTCCTTCCTTCATGGCGAACAAATATTTCTTGGGGTTCAATGAAATGCCAAACTTCCTGCATTTCAAGAAAACCTTCCTGAGATGGCGACAGTGCTCTTTATCAGACTTTGAAAACACTGTGATGTCATCCAGATAGATGACCACAAATATATCCTTTTCCCCAACAAAAGCTATGTCCATGGCACGCTGGAACGTCGCCCCTGCATTCATTATTCCAAACGGCATCTTGACATACATGAATGTGCCCCACGAAGTGGTGAATGTTGTCTTTTCCCTGTCCTTAGGCAGAACAGAGACTTGATTGTAGCCAGAGAAACCATCAATCATAGACATCCTGGAAGCTCATGTTACCCTCTGCAGTATATGTTCCATCTTTGGCAAAGGGTAGTTATCCTTCCGTGAGCTCCTGTTCAGGTTTCTGAAGTCGACACAGAGTCGTATCTCTCCATTCTTTTTCCTTACTGGCACCAAGTTGGCCACCCATTCTGAATATCTCAATGGTACGATGATCTAAGCTTGCAGCAGCTTTTTCACTTCCCTCTCCATGATAGGCAGCAGCATAGGATTGATCTGTCTGAACTTCTGCCTAAATGGCCTCGCTTCCTCCTTCAGTGGGATTTTATGCTCGATGATGGAAGTGTCATAGGTTTTGAGGTCTTCATAGGTCCAAGCGAAAACATCAGCAAACTGCTTCAACAGTCCAATGTATTCAGACCTCTACTTCTTTGTCAGACTTCTTGACACTTTGACGAACCTAGGTTCCCTCTTGGTCCCAATGTTGCATTGAATGGTACCGGTGTCATCCTCCGAGATCTCTCCTTTTAATGATACATAACTTCTATCAAAGAGCCTTTCCAAAGGAAACAGTCCTCTGGGAATATGGTTGTTGGGCAGCTGTACAATGTCACGCCCTGCAATCTTATTCAAAAAATCACCCCCATTAAGCTTTTCTTCAGAGACAGAGTCTTGGTCTATGTGCATTTCGGAAAATTCCTCAACAGTCTCCAAGAACCTCTTGACCTCGAGATCATCCTCAAACACCTTCCAGTGTTTGACGTTGTCAGGTATGGAGGGCCTGTATTTTACTTCTACGTCATACCTCAGTTTGGTCGGCAAGGGTACCTTGAAAATCCTGGCCGATGTAGATAAGGAATCGGCCACTGTGTTCTCCTCCCTTGGGATAAAGGAAATATTGAATGCTGAGAAGAAACTGTCAATTAGGTCCCATACCTCATTTCTATAACTTCTTAGTCGAGGATGCTTAGCCTGATAAGCATTTCTGACCTGCTGGACCACCAACTCTACATCTCTGAACGCTGCTACCTCCTGAATTCCCATTTCCCTCGCAGCTCTTAACCCCAGGACAAGAGCTTCATACTCTGCCACATTATTGGTAACTTCGAATTCTAACTTGTATGACAGAGATACGGTCTCCTGAGTAGGTGACACAAAAACTACTCCAGCTCCAGCACCTTCCTTGGAACAGGCTCCATCAAAAAACATTTTCCATACGGGGGTGACGGAGGGGGGAACTTCAGGGGAAACAGTGGGCTGTTTTCTGAGTCTGAGAGGAGGCTCGGGAGCATGAGTGAGTTGAAGCACACTGGAACCTAAATCAGTGTCCAAGGCAAAGATGGGATGGTTGGTAGGGTTGGCTTCATCACTGATTACGTAGGCTAGCTGGGCTTCCTGATATAGTCTTCTATGTTCTCCTCCGAACACTGGGATAGTAGCATATGTGAGGTCCATCTGCAAGGTTCCCCCCAGTCTTTTTATCCAAGATCTTGACAATAGCATACGAACTTAGGGGGGACATCAACTACTACGATATCCATGACCACACTTTTCATGGGCAATTGAAACAGGGTCACAACCAGGTCTTTGATAACTCCAAGACATTGCACCCTCCTGGAGTCAAAAGAATAGAGATCATGATATGCTCAGGTGACTTCTAATCCCAATTATTCCATGACGGCTGTAGGCATGAGGTTGTGAGAGACCCCTGAATCCATCAAGCAATTGTGCAGCACTTTATCATGTATGTTCAGGGAGGTGTAGAAGGGAGGGAATGAATCATCTTTGTCTTCTACCATGGGGCCTAATATAACCACTGGCTTTTCATCTTGGAGGTTTATGGAATCTGTAGGAAGGCTTGAGGCTTCAGACTGTAGGAGCTCAGAGAAGCGTTTTTTGAATTCTCCATGTTTAATCAGCTCGGTGAGGGGCACAGGGATTCTAATCTTTTGGATTTCATGCTCGAAATTAAAAGAAGATGCGAGCTTTGGAATTTCTCTAATTTCAGGAACATGATTGTGGACAATGGGAGAGGGACTTTGAGCCTTTTTACCTCTGTGACTGTCTGCCACTTTGTTGGCAGGCTTCTCTATCCTAGCGGACTGCTCAGGAATATCAGGCACTGCTGTTTTCTTTTCGGACCTCAGGTTGTACCTGCCTCGGCCGCCGCTAGCCTTCTCTCCCTTACTCAGTTCGTTTAGTTGACTGTCCATCAGAGACTCCTCGTATGCAGATTGAGTGAGATGAGGAAAAGGAGTATCTCCAAAGAAATGAATTTCAGGTTCCCTTTCTTCATCTTCAGCCACAAAGTTGTTCTGAAAAGGGGCCTGAACTCTTTGGTCTTCTCTGTCTCTTCCCCTTTCCTTTTGCCCATTCGGGGGAGCAAAATTATCTTGTCTTCTGAAATCTCCTCCCTTTTCGGCATTTTGGGGGCCTTTGTATGCTTGTCTCCCTTCCACCTTCATCCTTTCCATCTCTGCAGACAGATACTTCACCATTCTGGTCAATTCATCCACCTGAGGGTGGGGCACCATTGTGCCAGAAGTTGATGCTTCAGACTTTCCCCCTCTTCTGTCTGCGTCGGCCTTGTTCCTCAGTCTGTCGGCTACCAATATATTGGATTCGACCTCCACAGCC
Source organism: Picea sitchensis (assembly GCA_010110895.2). Taxonomy (NCBI): domain Eukaryota; kingdom Viridiplantae; phylum Streptophyta; class Pinopsida; order Pinales; family Pinaceae; genus Picea; species Picea sitchensis. The sequence continues at coordinate 213,782 of SNQJ01S0000918.1, read as the reverse complement.
GCGTCTTGCATTTGAGCTAGAGAGGTAGCTCTTCTTTCCCTTAATAAAAGGCAGAAATCGGGGCCAAATGCACCAGCATAGGAAATTTGGGCGGAAGCTTCTGAGGGCTTTATCTCTGCGGGGATCTTATTATACATCTTATTAAATCTTTTGGAGAAGTCAGAGACAGACTCTCCTTCCATCTTCTTCAGGGATCCGAACTCCACCATGTAATACATGAAATCCTTCCTATCTCCCCACTGCCTCAGGAAAACGTTATCCAAGGCTTCCATACCAGCAATAGATCCAGGGGCGAGTCCTCTAAACCATTTCCTCACCTCGCCGTCCAGGATCTGGACGAAGACTCTCATCCAGACATCTTCATTTTCAATGTTGAGGTTGTCTGCATAACTGTAGAAAGCAGCCAGGTGCTCTTCTGCAGTTATGTCTCCTTCCCCAGTGAACTTAGGCATGTATTTCAAGTAATCCCCAGCAGGAAGAGGATGCATAGGTTGAGGCAGGACTAGGGGAGCATATTGGGCAGCGACTATGGCATCCATTCTATTCAGAGGGGGATTAGCACCAGCCATAGGGATATAAGGTGGAGGAGAGCTTGGAGGAGAAGGAGTTCGCGAAGGGGCTGCGGGAAATGCGAGTGGGTTTATGGAGAAAGCTAACGAGCTCAAGTCAGCAGGTTGTCCTCTTTGTTCAGGAGTGGGGAAATCTATGGCGGTCGTGGGTCTTCGCCGATAAACAGCTTCAAAGGAGAGGGGAGTGACAAGGATTTCTCCCTCTAGTCCCAGACCAGTAGGGGAAAACTCAGTAGGAACACTCCCAAAATTCAGGGAACGAGAGACTTCTGAAGGAGGTCTATTAAGAAACGGAGGAGGAGAAAACAGAGTTCGCACAGAAGGATATGGTGGATTACCTGTTTCAGCAGTGGAAGCTTCTCCTTTGGGGGCCTTTCCTCTTCCAATAACCACCTTCAGATCAGTTACAGGTGTAGCTAGAGGCAGTTGTGGATGTATCCGCGTATGTCTGCCTCTAGAAGCCACAATTAAAACAGCGAGTTCGCTCCAGTGGAGTCGTCACAATGGAGTCGTCAGGTGCACAGTAGCAATCTTTAAAGGCTCTAATACCTGATGCACCTTCAGAATCAGAGGCTCAATGTCGTTCAATCCCGGGGGAAATTTTCAACTTCCTCCCCGGCAACGGCACCAGAAATGTTAGCGTCGAAAGTCACTCCTGGATTGCTTGCAGGAGCAGACCTCGACACCCATCAGTTTTATGTCACGATTTGTTTAAAGGGTGATCAAATGGAGATAAAGACTCGAGCAGATAATACTCTAACTCAGGGACTGTATCTGGTTCGCAAAGAACAAAGGATGTATGGAATCCTAACTTCAGCCAGTGGGTTGATAAAAGGGTGAGTAGGTAGAAGATTTGAAGAGAAGGGTGGGCAAACAACTTTGGGCATCCAGCTTACAGCAATTTGTAGAAGAAAGACTTCGAATACAAGATCCGCTTGGTTTGGGGTCTCAAGAAACTGAAGGGAGACTTGACTGGATCCTCCAACTCCAAGTCGCTCAGCGTTGGGAAAAACACAGGAACTAATTAGAGACAGTGCAACTATCACAGTGATCCATTACAACATCATCCTATAATAGCTACAGCTCGACTGGATCCTCCAATTCCGAGCAGCTCTAAACAGCTTCACAAAGATGTAGGAGAGACTGGCATTCATTAAGAAAGAAATCTCAGAAGTCTATACATAACCAGAAATAACAGTGCTTCATTAAAATATTACAACCGGGAGCTCAGCTCAACCATCGATAGATTACAAAATGGCAAAAATGCCTACATATACTCAAACAACCGCAGCAGCAAAAACAAGGCGTTGCATTAAACAATTGTGTCTGCCTGGCTTCTCACAGCCAGCCCATGCAGACTCAGGACGATAGTGCGCCCACAACAGGCGCCATCTTAACTGCGCATGGCTCCATCAAGGGAAGTAGTTGAACCATTTAAATGTCGAGCTAGCGTGCGCAGACTTCTCTGTCGAGTTGAAAACTTTGGTGGGGCATCTTTGAAGAACTAGGTACACAGGACCTCCTCGAGTGGACCGCTTGTTGGATTTTCCATATCTCATATTAAATGCAAGAGGAGAGGTTTCACCCACCCCTACCTGTCGTTATTTACTCCAGGCGAGGAATAGTAAGGAGATCGATTCTGATCACGCTGGGAGACTGCGTCGATCCTTTCTGTGACTAAACTCGGAGCCTCGGTCCTTCTTCAGGAAGCACCTTCCTTTTCTCTCGTGACCGCAAGCTGTGACCCTGCGCTTATTCTTAAAACGCTTTCACGACTCGCAGCTGGGAAGAGTGAACCTTTGCATTTTAAACTTGCGAGGGGTGAGGAGTCGATGGATTCCAATCGCGCATCACGTGTCTGCTTCAGATGAACGGCTGAGATCTTCTCGGCGGAACTGTGGGCCCGAGTCCTGGATTTCCTCGGCACTTCGCGATTCGTAAATCCAAACATCAATACTTTGAGACTTCTTGCAGCGAAGACCCGAGGCTTAGTGCCACATGTATCCCACTTACCAATTATGTTGTGGTCCCCACTGACTCCAATTGTCGGGATGTCGCCTTTCACGGTTTCGCGACTCCCAAGTCAAGATCCTCGAGCCTTTTCTTACGAGGCCCCAATACGCGATTCCACGCGCGGATCCGACGGATCTCCACGATCTGGATCCAACGGTCATTAATCTTCCCGCTTCTCGCATCCTCGCGACTCGAGATACTCAATGTTTAGGCCCTTACCCTGCGAACTCCCGAGTTCGCGAGATTGGCGATCTCCGATGACGTCGACAACGCTTTGCCCGCTCACTTGAAAAACAACAATTCTTTCACACTGTGCTTGATCATTTCGTGCAACCCGCAGACCTGAAATCTCTTGAGCCCGCGACAAGTAATGTTGCTAACACATTTCATAATCATAGATTGTTTTTTATAAGTAGCTCTACATCTCAAATAGATTTTGGTTTGCTTGTAGTCTTTTACATCATCTTTTAAAAATAGAATTGCAAGTTGAAAGCATAGTGTTGATCCCTAGGATAGACTACTCTCTTTTCTTTGTGCAATTCACTTTCGAGACCTCATTCTGGTACTAGGATTTAGTCATAGAATATAGTGGTAGGAATACATAAACAGTTAGCTCCTGTTCTATCTTGACTCATACTGTGTTACAACTCAAAGTTTACTTGCCCTAGTCAATAATTTAATTAAGGGAAATTAGGTATATGATTTACACATCATTTTTGGCGTTGTTGCCAAGGAGTTGTCCAAATGTAGAAAATAATTAGGAAGTAGATTGTTGATGAATATTAGTGCTAGTGGTGGTAGGGGAACATTAAGACGAGAGGTAAGAACCTGTGCATATGTTATAACAGGTTCACCCAAATCCAATGGCAGTTTTCTTTTTGTTTTTTTTTCATGTAAAAACCTAGGGATCCAAAGGGTAGATATGTTAAAACCAATCCAAAACTTCCAACCAAAGTTCCTTCTAACCTTTTTGGAGGAAGAAATAGTCCACCTATAAACTCTGCAAAACAGTATCGGAAGGTAAAAGTAGGAGATATCTCAACCCAGAAAGCTGAATCGGTTTCAGTAGAGACAAGAATCGAGGAAACCATAGAACAAAAAGTTGAGACACCAACATTAGAAAGAAAGGAGGTAAAACCACTCGAACCTTCCAATTTCTCATCATCAAAACCAGCCAACACAAATTTTGCATTTTTACCACCATTGGGGGATTCAAAATTTATATATGTCATTGACCCTGAACATGTGAATGCTCTCTTTGGAAATTCAATAGACTTAGTTGTGTCACAAGTTGAAACGACAACCTCTGAACTAATAGTTTCAACAGGCTCAAGAAAAGTCCCTGAAATCCAAATAACAGATAATTTTTCCCGTCGAAGAAATATCTCTCCTGAAAAAGAACGTTGGGACGCTTCATTATCTCCAAGAATAAAACCACGAAGGTATTCTCTTTTTGGGAATCAAATCAATATGGATGAACATAAGGACCATAATCATGTGATAAATGATGAGGGAGAAGAAGTAGGAAACCAGACAGAAACCACTTTTGGGTTTCCAATTCTGGATACCATATAAAATGTTAATATGAAGAACATTCCACCTTCTTCACTACCTACCTTTATGGTAAGAGCAGTGAGGATCTCGACACCTCCCTGTTTGAGTTTGAAACCTTGTGCAGAAGTTATAACTACTTGCAAGATGCTCAAAAATTAAAACTATTCTCTGCCACCCTTAAATATTTTTCACTTAGATGGTTCATGGTATTAAAAGAATCTAGTATCAAATCTTGGGAAGTTATGAAGACCGTATTAGTTAGGAAATACCATGATTATTTCAAACCTAAAGATTCTCGGAATGATATCTTTAAAATTCAACAATTAGAAGACGAGAGTCTTGAATATTACATGGAACAGTTCGCCTATGTTTCACAAAAAGCAAAATATAATGACCTTCCGGACAATGCAATAAGAACCATTTTTCATAAAGGAATCTCGGAAGAATATCTGGCAACACTTAATCTCATGGAATCAGGAGATGTCTCCCATAAACCATCTGTTGAGATTTGTGAGATGTGTAGAAACTACTCAGAAAGCAAGGCTAAAAATGGAAAGGGTGTTCAAGATCCCTAAATTAGAAACTCAAAAGGAGTTAGTTATGGTGGTGTTAAAGGGATGGAAATAGGAAACCTGTTAGAAAACTTTAAAATTGATATTTTAAGTACAATAGGTTCCCAATTGGACACTTTAAAAATTAAGAAAAAAATGGGAGGAAGAGAACGATATGATGAGCATATTTTGTCCGACGTGCAAGAGGAAGCATTCTTCAAGGGAATGCTCATTAGACAACATTTGAGTCTGTGGCCTCTTTGTTGAAGATCATCCAACTAAAAAATTCCCATCACTTCCCAGTTTACAAGCCATTTATAAGAGTGGGGATCCTGGGGAAACTTCTTATGCACCTAGAAGGCCATGGCAGCCTAGGAGTCAGTCTATGTATCAGGATCCACCACCTCAAGCTCCACCTTATTATCAACAACCACAACAATGGAACTTAACAAATTGGAAAAATTGGTCTCCACAGTATGCTTCACACCACCCTTGGCTATAGGGATGGAGGGGAGGACATACCCAAGGAAACACTCATATTCCACTTGTTCCTATGCCCACTCATCCCTATCCATAGTTTCCACCAAATATTCAACAACTTTTTCTAGGTTTTGTCCCTCCACCTTTACCTCCTATTCCACAACAAGCTCATCAATTTCAGACTGCAAATTCCCCAAGACCAACATTGTTACCAACACAACTGGTACCTAACCCAAACAATAAACCAACTCAAACTCTTCATAATGTTGAGTTGCAAACTTTTCTAACATATGTTGTTTCTCATGTTCCATTACATGAGATTCAACTAAGGTCAAGGAGAGTTTTGAATAAACATAAACCTTCAGTACTCATTCGTGAGGAAAACGAAGATGAAATTCCCAACCAGTCAATGGATGACACTCAATGGGAAGATGTTATTATTCCCAAATATCAAGAACAAAAGCCTCCTCAAAGTGAATCATTGCAAACTACAAAAGTTCCTCCCTATCCGGAGAGATTAGCAATCGAAAAACCAATGATTCAACCAGAATTTCACATTATAAGTGAAATAAAAAATATTTGTGTCAAAATTCCCTTGTTACAAGCAATAAAGGATATCTCGATCTATAGTAAGGTAATTAAGGAATTGTGTATCAAAAATCCAGGTAGAAAACATAAAGATCCTCCAATATTGCATTTGGTAGGAGAATTGTCTGAATACATATCAGAGCAACCTAAGGTCACAAAGTATGCAAATCCTGGGAATCCAATAGTAATGATAATCATTAATAAGATTCCCATTGGAAACACTCTCATAGACTTAGGGACTTCCATTAATGTTATGACTGGCAATGCCTTAGAAGAATTACAGTTGAAACACTTCCTTCAACCTACCCCAACCATTTTGGAATGGGCAAATAGAACAAAAGTTATACCTGTGGGGATATTGGATGATATCATAGTCACATTGGCATCATGGGAATATCTTGTAGACTTCCTAGTCATCCATTCGAAGGATCCTTCTAAAGGGCATCCCATTATCTTGGGAAGACCTTGGTTAGCTACTTCCAACACATTCATAGGTTGTCGAGAAGGTGAAATTACTATCTCCAATGGACTTTCTATGAAGAAACTTACGATATATCCACTAACCCGATCTATTACAGAAAATATATGGTGGCTAGAGTGTCCATATGAGAACGAAAGATGGGAAGAACCCATGTTTTCCAGTGATCACTCCTGGGCACTTCAAGAGAAAACGACAGAGAAAGTATTGAATCAATTCATTTCTTCAATAACATGTGTTGATTTTCCTCAGTCTTTCCCTCAATTTGATTATATGTTTGGTGAATAATTTCAAGAACATTTGGATCGATAAACTCTTTCTTCAACATCTTTTATCTTTGTAATAGATGAATATTTTGGATCCTATACCATGCCTTATGAGATTAGTTCTGGAAAATTCCTACATATCAATTCAGGACTAGATGCAGATCAACAAGAACAACTAGTGAATGTCTTTAAGGACCAATCAGGAGCATTCACCTGGGAATATAATGATATGTAGGGTATCCACCCTGATACATGTATACACCATATTTATACCCAAGCAGAAGTAACACCTATTAGGAAACCCCAAAGAAGGATGAATTCAACACTAAAAGATATAGTGAAGGAGGAAATACAAAAACTACTGAATGTTGGTTTTATTTATCCAATTTCTGATAGAAAATGGGTATCCCCACTTGTAGTGGTTCCAAAGAAAGTAACTGGAAAATGGAGAATCTATGTCAACTTTCGGGAACTTAATAAGGCCACTCTTAAGGATTACTTTCCTCTTCCATTCATTGACCAAGTCTTGGATACTTTGTCAGGGAAGCGATACTTTTTCTTCCTTGATGGATATAGCGGATATAATCAAATTCTAATAGCACCTGAGGATCAGGACAAGACTAATTTCACTTGTCCTTGGGGCACTTATGCTTATAGATTCCTACCATTTGGTCTATGTAACGCTCTTGCCACCTTCCAACGAGTAGTATTAGGGATATTTGTTGATCTCATCCATGACTGTGTGGAAGTGTATATGGACGATTTTACAATATATGGTAATACTTTTCAATAATCCATAGATAACATGAGAAAGGTTCTCATCAAATGTCAAGAGATGAATTTATCCTTAAGTCACAAGAAGTGTAAAATGTTATTGAGTGAAGGAGTAGTCTTAGGGAATCATGTTTCATCCAAGGGGATTAAAGTGGATACCGCCAAGATTGAGGCGATTGGCAAACTTCCACATCCAAAGACTCCAAAGGAGGTGAGAAGCTTTCTTGGACATGTTGGTTACTACCGGTGATTCATCAAAAATTTTACGAAAATTGCCGCACTGATGTTCAAATTTCTCACAAAAGATGTTAACTTTCTTTGGACTAACCATTGTCAAACGTGCCTTTTAAACCTTAAAAGCTAAATTATCCGTGGCACCAGTTCTTAGAGGACCCAATTGGGCCCTTCCATTCCATATATCTATCGATGCCTCCGATATTGCAATAGGAGGAGTGTTAGGACAAAAAGAAGACCAACAATCTTATGCCATTTACTTTGTAAGTAAAAACTTGACTCTTGCTGAGATGAACTATACAGTCACTGAAAAAGAATTCTTAATAGTCGTCCATGCCATTAATAAGTTTTGCCATTATATTACAGGATATGAGGTTTATGTACATACAGATCACTCTGCCATTATATTTCTCATGAAAAAACCTATTACCAATGGTTGAGTAAGTAGGTCGCTCATTTTATTACAAGAATTCATTATTGTTGTCATTGACCGACCAGGAAAAGAGAACTTATTAGTTGACTTTCTCTCTCGCATTAATCATGAAGATGATATTTTTCTTGTTGATGATAGTTTCCCATATGAGCATCTCTTTTCCATCTCTGTAAACACTCCATGGTTTGCAGATGCGGCAAATTATTTAGCCACTAGAAAATTACCATCTTACTTGTCACCTCATGAAAAGCGTTGAATTATAACACAAAGTGCTAACCACTCATGGATTGGCCATGACCTTTTCCATACTTGACCCGATTTGATCATTCGAAGATGTGTTCGAGAATATGAGATAGAAAATATCCTACAAAGTTGCTATGATGGACCATGTGGTGTTCATTTTTCCAATAAATGTATCACATACAAGGTTTTACATTTAGGATACTATTAGACCAACATTTTTAAAGATGCTACCAAATATGTAAGAAGTTGTGATAGTTTTCATAGGATAAGAAAACCCACATCAACTGATGAAATGCCTTTACATACCCAGGTTATGATTGAACCTTTTGAGAAATGGGCTCTTGATTTCATAGGACCAATTTCCCCAATGTCTCGTAAAAAAAACTATATTCTTGTTTGCACAGATTATGTCATTAAGTGGGTGGATGAAAAAGCATTGTTTAGAGCTACTGAAAAATCTATTGTTGAGTTTATTTATGAAGATAATTTTACCCGCTTTGGTGTTCCTCATGATATTTTCACGGACCAAGGTATGCAATTTACCTCTAAGTTGATGAAGGAATTAATAGAAAAATATGGGATAAAACATCATAAGTCCTCTCCATACCACCCACAAGTTAATAGTCAAGCAGAATCAACAAGCAAAGTATTGGAAACTATCTTGACTAAAATTGTCCAACTACACCATAGATATTGGGTCGATAGACTTCTAGAGGCTTTATGGGCATATCGCACCACATGGAGAAACACCACTGGACATACCCCATATGAATTGGTTTACGAAAAACAAGTACTCTTATCTATTGAATTCCAAGTAAGAACCTTTTGTATTGCTACACAATTGGGATTAGATATAGACGAAGCACAAAAACAACGAGTCTTATAATGAGTGAATTGGATGAAATTAGACAGGATGCTATCCAAAGGACGATCTTAGTTCAAAACCAACAAATCAAGTGGCATGATAAATTCATTAAAAAGAATCAATTTCAACATGGAGATTAGGCTCTATTGTTTGATTCAAGGTTTAAATCTTTTAAAGGTAAACTTACCACTCGATGTTTAGGTCCTTATGAAGTGGTTACCATGTTTGATAATGGGGCTATGAATATAATGACAATTGATTATGAACATGTCTCTTTTGCAGTAAATGGGCATAGACTAAAACTCTACCATAAGTCTGTTTCTAAAGAAGATTTTATGCAAGTCATGTCAACCAACGAGGAACTCGCATTGGTGGATGGGGAAGTTTCTTATCCTTCTCCTTGTTCTTGAAATATTTTGTTTTTCTATTGTACATATGTAAATATTTTTGGTGTAGTTTTGACAAGTAGTTTTAGAACTTTTGCAGGTATTCATTTAAGAACAAGTGGACAATTTGCAGAAAACAAAGAAAAAGGGAAGTATTTCACTTCAAAAGAAGATGTTACTATCATTGAATTTCATCATCTTATTGATCATCATCTGAGTAATGAATACTTTTATCATGATTAAAAATTGCTTGTCTTAATTATTCATTTTTAGTTTTTTTTTTTGACAAGATTTCTATCTTCTTTTCAACCTATACTCTCAAGCAATCTCTTATGACAATTTCTCATAGCCCTCAACCACCTGAAAATATATTAATAGGAAGTGACATTGATCTCATCAAACCTAGACGCTATTAGTACAATCCATCCAGATCTCTGAGTGGGTGAGTAGAGTATTTTTATAATAAAAAAAAAGTAGCAAGAAGGTCTAACTAACGGATAGCCATGGAAACATCAATTTAATTACAATGGAAGAAGGTGAGTAGGGGCTACATATATATTTTTGTTATTTTCCAATGGTTCCATCCACCTCACATTAAAATGTTCAACTATAACACATCTTTGGATTGGTTAAGCCCACTTAAGTATCCCTTACATAAGGACAATCTATAAAAGTAATACATAAAAAATCATTCTCCAACTTAAATACCATCCCAATTTGTAAAATGGTTTTCAAAGTTGCCTCCCCATCTTGTTGCGGAAGCAACATTCATACACAAATCTTAAAGGTGGTGATAAGGACTAGTCTCTATCGTAAAAAGGGTGTAAGAGGCTAACCCGTCAGAGTATTGAACAGGCTTGCTAGTAGCTGGTACTGGCCTATGGTATGACTAGGTAAACTTGTTGGAGTATTGAACAAGCTTTCTAGCAGCGAGGCATTCTACCTGGAGAGGATGATAATTGAAAAATGATATATCAAGATAATAATTCCTTGATTTTAAATTTGTCCTCATGTATGGCACTACTTGTAGACATGACTGAAAATAATTATGCATGGTTAAGAAAAGGTAAATGAACTCCATTAACTTGCCATTGGGGGTTAACTTGAAGATTATCTTAATACCCTCTTGTCTAATTCTTCTTAACTATATGCAATATGTCTTGTCTTACAGGTGGGTTTATGATCTTAACCGTTTTGTTGGGCTAACATGTGAAATTTACCTTTACACTTAGAAACTATAAATTTCAAGATATTGGAAGGATTGACCGGTTTCCTATATGATTGATTTCGAAAATGTTACTATGCTTAGGAGGGAAGGGGTTTCCTGAGCTAAAAATTTGTCATTTGTTTAGAAAGTCTATGTGAAAAGGCTATATGATTTTTTCCATAAAGAGATATACCATGAAACCACTTTTTACAAAATTTATCAAGTTGAATATGTCATCAATTGTTAATAGTTCCATATCATGATGATGAAAGATGATCAACTATATACTATTTTAATAATCTCGTGACTTCTTTTGTTTATGGATCTCTACTCATGACCAATAAAAGGGAGAATTGATCAAAGCAGTTGTATAGTTTGATTGCTCGAAGAGAGAGGGGGATGTTAATAACTCAAGAGTTATGTTATGTCTAGCTATAAACTTCCTTTTCCACTACAGAGATTGGAACTCGGGTAGCAACTAGCACCTCTTTTCTCAAGCATTCTCTGTTGCAGTTACATTTCAATAAAAGCAACCATGATGGATACTTCAGTTGCAGCCACCCTATCATCCACCTTGGTAGTCATGAGTCCTACAATATTGGTGATCGTGGCAAATACATGCTCATTGTTGTATAATTTTCAATCTCGGTGTTGGATGAGGTACCGTAACCTACAAAGGTGATTTATAATGCCTAAGGTGATGTAAACCCAGGTATAGTTATTTGTCTTCAACGATATTTTGATATGAAACATGGCTAAAGCTTGTAAATTCATGAATTTGAACTTCCTAATTGGCATACAGATTTATTAAACAAGAATCGTTAAGCTTTCTCATATGGCCATTCTGGATATTTCACAATCTAAACATTCATTTACTTTTATGTTCATTTTATTTGGTTATGTTCATACGACTCCTTCATGCTCTTCACATGATTATTATTTTTTATCATAATGTCCAAGTCTTTGACTTGGACATTGATCAAACACTTTGTACAATATTATTTTTACGGGAGGTCAGATCTTAAGGTACAACATTCTTCGAATTTCATACAGCCTGCGTAATCATTATTGTGTGTGGCTTTCATATGTGCTAAACGAACCCACAATATGACATTTTTGCATCACTCGTGCACCCTCGTTTAAAGAAAAAAGCATTTGTTTAAGGGAACAGAGTATTTGTTTAGAGGAACACGACACTCTGTCTCCTCTGTTGTTTTCATTTATCATTCTCCTTTTACTCTGTTCCCTCTGCTCATTTCCTCACTTGCCTTTTTATTTTTTTCCATGCCAAATCGCTATGAACCCTCCTTGTACACCAAGCTATTGGCAATCCTTGAATTCATGGCTTGTAGAGATACTTTTATCCACGCATGATGGAGGCCATTCCTTGCAAGCTTGCAAGGGAACGATGATGGTATATCCTTACAATTCGCCCTCAGTTTCGATGGTAAGACTGCTCATATCAGGTCGCTTACCTTTCCTATGTCTGAAGATTCCATCGCTATTGCCACAAAGCTCACGTGACTTGGAGACCAGTGGTTTAAGAACTACAAGCTAAGGGTTATTTGAAGGGTTGGATTAGAGACGAGTTACTTAACCCTGTGGTCATCATCAACAAGTTAATCACCTGCGAGGGTAAGTATTCTTCTTTCAAGACTTGCCACTTTCGCTTATTGGCTCATTTCCAGTTCGATAAACCTTTGAACTTTGTATTTTTCTTTTTGAAGAGCCTTGAGAAGATGTCTTCTCAGATTCGTAAGAACATGGAAAACCTTATCCATAGCTTATTTCACCATGGTCTTATCAAGTTACTTGTTGTCTCGGAATTTAAAAAGTAGAATAGAACTTGGGATGATTTTCTTTACCAATTCTTAAACCCTCATTTGATAACCAAAGCAGTGAAAAGAGCAGTTAATTTTGGGATTGAGCCTCAGTCTCACCCTCATCCTCCTAAATCTAAAAACCCTTCAAACAATCCTATCCCTTCAAAAGCTAAGAAGCCTAAAAAGTCTATTTTCACTCTAGAGGATGACATACCTATTACTAACCCTTAGTCGTCTTCAACTTCTACTAATTCTAAGCAGCAAAGGATGCAGGGTTCTTTTCAACATATTTTCCCTCCAATTCCTACAAAGAGGCATGGTGCCAATAGGTTTAAAACTCAACCATCTCACATGTGCACCCAACGTATGGTTGGTAATTTTGGTAAGAAGCTTCCAAATACCTCTGACCCTATCCAATTGTCCTCATCACCATCCGATCATAAGAATCCTTATGAGAATATTAAAGAGAGTTCTATAGGAGGATCTAAGCCTGATGTGGAGATTGATTACGAACCTGTTATGTTTGATCTTCTTCAAGAATCCATTGTCACACATTCCCCTAAAACTCGTATACCTTCCACAAAGTGTGACAATCCATCTCCCTCGACCATTGAGCCCTTGCTATCCTCTACTTTGAAATATGCTCCACCTTCAACTATTGAACAGTTACAGCAAGAGAATGTTCAATTGACCCAACGCCTTCAAGGATACGAGACATTGGATCATCATCTTCAACATGATAATGATGTCCTGCAGTCCAAGGTTAATTCTTTGTAGTGCCTAGTTGACGACATGACTGCCTCTAATCACACCTTGAGAATGAAATTGAAGCATCAAAGGAAATAAAAGCAGAAATCTTCAGAATGTGAGGGAACCGCGCATAAAGACTAATTCATCTCCTCCTTCAAGTTCAAGTCACTGCCTTAGGGGTATAATTGCATTTTTGGCAATCCCATTTTGCTTTGCAAAGGGACCTGCAAATACTCAGGAGTGGGGGAGATGATGACTCCATATTTTGCCTACTTTTTCCTTGTTCCAAGCCTCTTTTTGTATATGAAAATCATGCATTTTGTATCTCCATTATCCTTTTTGAGCTTGTTATCAGGTTCCTTTCATCATTTCTCTATGGGGTAGGAATGAGGTACGTTTTGTATTCTCTTTTATAGTTTAATGATAATTTTACATTTAATTAAAGGGGTGTAATCATTTGACACCTTGCTCTTTTGTTAAACATGTCAAAGGTGTGATCTGGTCCTTCATCACGTAGCCCGAATTTATATCAGGTGAATCTGGACCTTCATCCAACACTTATTCTGGAACTCAGAGCGCAGCAAGTTCATTAGTTGGCATATCTGTAGGCTTTTCCTGGCGAATGCAAAACATGGGTTTTGTGTCTATTAGCATCCTCTTGCTATGATTCCTCTCGTACCTTGATTTGAGCAATTGGAATTCGCCCCTATAATCGAGCTTATGAACTTAATAAGATGTTGTATGTTATTATCCATTAATGGAGGTTAATGATTTATGTTTTTGAAGAGTGTCGACCCTTTCAGTGGTCGACCTCTCCATTGTAAAAAACTCTATATATACCTGAAGCCACGGAACACGAGCGGGATGTTTATGATGAGAGAATTGTTGTATTGTTCAGAACTTTTCACTGTTACATACATTCCTGATTTTAATATAATTTGAGTTGATGTATTGAAAATCATGATTGTTTTATAAGCTGGAGTACCAAAACTACTTGGAGGGCCCACCAATAGTTTGTGCGTTTTTATCTTACTGTGTATTTAAATTAAGATATATATATCTTCTTTCTTGCAGGTTACTCATTCAAGCTGCGTTTTAACTATAGATGTCTTTCTAATTGTGTTACAATTGTATATACTCTCTTTTAATTATTGATATTGTGTTCTAAAGTGTGTACATCTCCTGTGCAAGTTTATCACTTAAAGAATTATGCATATGTATTAAGAGATTTTTCATATCCCATTTAACTTGTATTGTGAATATCTTAAGCTAATCCCTGCAGGACTATGTAATCATCATATCTTTGTGAATACATTTCTAGTTTATGCATGACAGTATATTTTTTTATTCTGAGTCCTTTTGAGTGATTATTCATAGGTCTATAGGTCTAATTGGTTACAAGAACATGTGTGCGACGTATTGATATCCCTTGAATGGCAAAGTTTTGAATAGATTGTTTTGTTTCCACTTTACATTTTTCTATAGAAGTCAATGTTGAATTCATTCCATTTGAATTAGCCATCGTACATAGATGTCATCGTGATATAATTCATCATCGTAGACGATAAAAGATGTCCATTTGAATAGGATAGATAAATAATATTGTTTACTTTCTTCAATAAGATTAGTGTGAAAACTAGATCATGTTGCTTATTTCCCTTAATGTAGAAGTAATGATGATCTCTTAGTTTAGTCTTAAAATCCATTTTAGAGTAGAATTCACTTTAAATAATTGTTTTTGGAAAAGATAACTTATTCTCATTTCATAAGCATAGATTTCTTTTTATAAGTAGCTCTACATCTCAAATATATCTTGGTTTTCTTGTACTCCTTATATCATCTTTTAAAAATAGAATTGCAAGTTGAAAGCATAGTGTTGATCCCTAGGATATACTACTCTCTTTTGCTTGTTCAATTCACTTTCCATACCTCATTCTGGTACTAGGATTTAGTCATAGAATATAGTGGTAGGAATACATAAACAATTAGCTCATGTTTTATCTTGACTCATACTGTGTTACAACTCAAAGTTTGCTTTCCTCGGTCGATAATTTAATTAAGGGAAATTAGGTATATAATTTACCCATCACCAAGTGATGGAAGGATGTCTCTGTGGTGATTTCATGAGGCATGCAAAGCCTTGGATGTTCAATATGTTAATTGATATCCAAACAAATGCCTGATGAAACAGTTGATTCATGTCCCTAAGTTCGATGGTGATCCATCCTCAGCTACTACACATGTCACTGAGTTCGTTGAATTCACCATACAATGCAGCATAGAACAAGAAGATGTGATTATACAGTTGTTTCTCTTATCTCTCGAAAAAAGGAAAAGATATTGGATTGGATATTTTTGTAGCCCCAAAAATATGTCTTCCTCAATAATCCTTATCCGATACTTCCTCAAGCATTGGGGCCATAAAAATATTGAAGAGTCTATTCAAGACTTTGAGGACATTCTCGCGGGATGATCGTTTCTTTCAAAATTTATTGAAGGTTTGAAAGAAACACTTCTTCAAAAATCTGATGAAAGCACATTTGAAGTAGAAGAGATTGAGGATGATAGTAATGACGAAAGTTTCGAGTGCCTCAAGGAAAACATAGAGGAAGACAATGAGTTCTATGAATAATTACTTGAAAACTCCCATGATAAGGACTTCCTGGTCAAGTTTTGTGTGCAAAGAAAGAAAGAGTACAATGCCATCCTTCAAAATTACAAGAGGAAGCCTACCCTGAACATGGCATGGGAGGTTGCCATTTCCTATTTCAAAATAAAATCACTATGTAACACTATGACAGAAAGGTACGGCTACCAGAAAGGCTTTCCAACCCAAGATCAATCATTATTGATGCCTGAATAAGTCTGCAAACTTGTTAGAGATCAAGATCAGGATGGTGAAATGTTTGATTCTATTGAAGATGACGAAGACTTGGTTAAAGAGCAGATCCATGAACAAAGTTTCCAAGAGAAACAAGATCCTTCTAAAGATGAAGCACTTGCATTGGCCCACCCCTTTGAAGAAAACAACCAATCTTCTATTCCTCATGTACATCAAAAGGGGAACATGGCAAGTTATAATCCTTTCGAAAACTTTGATGATTCTTTATTCCATGATTGTGGAAATGAAGAAAGTTGCTAGGAGGATCTCGATGAAGTTTCTCTTGCAGAAGGCATGAACGAGACATTGTTATCTACTTCCCTTTTGAAGAAGATAAATTTTTCCAGTCTTGTGAAGAAGAAATCAACTCCTATGATATAGATGAAAGCATGGAACAACCCTCGGATATAGTTGATGATCACATTGATGATTTTATACAGGTTGGAAGACGTAGATGGGATTTTGGTCATTTCATTTTTTATAGAGACACAATTTACGACATTGAGGGTAGCTCTAAAGCAAAAGGGGTTGAGTTATCATCATCAGAGGACTGGTATTCATGCATGTATGATTAAGATGTTTGGCATCCTAGTGATGATATGGTTAAAGATTTGTTCTAACCCTTTGAGGATGACTTATCACAACATACTCAGGGTGATTTTCAGTCATCCCTTTATATGTACCCTTTTGGGGGATGTATATTTGTTCTGTGAATATTTTCAACCATTGTGCTCAGATTTTCATAGACACTAGATCGTGGCCAACCCAAGGCACTATGAGTTCCACACTACCAAATGAAAGTACTTTTGTATTGAGACTTTTGGTGTGGATTTGTAGATAAAGAAGCGGCATTTCCTAAATCTGAGGGAGGATTTTTTATCTAGACAGGAGGCTATGCCTCACCCCATTTCCCCTTGTTTGGGAAATCAATAGATTCTATTGGGATCTCTTATCCTTTATCATCCTTCAGGGAGTAGTGATTTTCTAAGTGAAGATGAAGACGAGTCGCCTTCTACATATAGTATCCCTCTTCAGAGATGGATTGATCAAGCTTGTGGCTACACTTTCAGATAGGATGATTAGGCAGATGGTTTCTCTTTCCGGCAGGATTTCCTCCCTCCCACCCATCTCCATGAGTTTTATTTCATGACCAATTATATGTGTATTTATACTCATGAGTATTGTGTGCTTGACTTGTCTTTATTGTATTACACGATTAAGCATAGGGGGAGATACTTTGATTAGATCATCAATTGGTTGCACTGGTTGTATGACTTCACCTGACATTTTAGTACCTAATCTTTAGGCCCCCAGGTAAGTAGGTAGGTCATCCTCCTTTCCCTGCATTTGCATATTGATTGTTCATGTTAGTTTAGATGCATTTCATATGTCATTATGCTCTACTTGCATATTGATTTCATGTTTAGTTTAGAATTTTTTGAAAATTTGCTAAGTTTTCTTTTCTATATTTGTTTCATTTTTTATTTTGATGTATATGGAGGAAGTGTGATAGAATCACCCTATATTTTATAGTTGTTTGTTTCAGTGTAGGCACAGGTCTACCAGATGATGTTACAGTTCTTGTGTCCACTTGCACAGACAGAGACCCACCTCACCATCACAACTCCATGTTCATCATGACGACATCCACCACATCAGTTGGCCTCCGGAAGACATTGGGTCTTGCTCCAGGAGGTACAAGTCAGGTATTATGGTGAGTCTCATTTCAATATTTGAGTAATTTGAGTTTGTCGCATCTATTATTGCTTTTGATTATGTGATGTTTACTTCAACATCATGCTCTTTTCCCTGTTTCACTTCGGTGGTTAACATTGCGCCCTAGTAAGTGGTTCACCCTTAGGGATAGGGATGTTACTGGGAGGTCCTTTTGACGACTCATCGTGCCATTCCCAACCATACTTGTCACTTTCCACAATTCATCCCCTCATCTCCTTATATTTTGGGAATTTCACGTGTACTGACCTAAGAAGGGGTTGTCCCTCATTTCATGGGAAGAAGGGGTTGAAGGCCCAGAGGGGAGATAGTTGGAAAAAGATAAAATCCTACTTGTGAACCTTATAGATGCTTTCCCAAAGAGGTATTTAGAGAAATCAAACACTTCTCCTAAAAAATCAAAGACTTGCAAAAGCAAACACATAATATAAATGTCCCACCTGATTGAGGGATTTACGCAAAGTGTGTTACAAGCTAGAATATACCCCCATGGCACTATGTGTTCTTCTCCCTTCAAGTGACATTGTGGTACTACCCCCCAATCTATTCGATTCACTCTCGGAGATTATCCATCGTTTGGACACTGATTAACTAATGGCAATAAATGGACTTGGAAAAAGGATGCATTGAAAACGAAGGTGCAACACACCCTCTACAAAGGCACCCATAAATGAGACACTATGATCCCTTGTATGTCATGAATCGCATGCCCAATATTCTTGCCCCAATCCATATCATATTTTTCACATGTCTTGGAAATGGGTTGCACTTGAGAAACACTCCTTGACCTGGGGAACGATTCACCCAATAGGTCACCTTGTCAACCCTCCCATACCCATACTTGGCAAGTTGCATAGGGTCTTTGAGAACTTGTTTGTTTTGATGAGGTGGTTTTTGATGCACGTGCTTAAGTGGCTCTTTTATTGACTTGATTTACTCATCATGATGCATTTGAATTGAGATCCTTGGAGGGCATATTCATTGTCTTTTGGGAATTTCAGGTGTACTGACCCAAGAAGGGGTTGTCCTTCATTTCACGGGAATAAGGGGTTGAAGGCCCGAAGGGGAGATAGCTATAAAAACATAAAATCCTACTTATGAACCTTCTAGATGCTCGCCCAAAGAGGTCTTGAGCAATGAAACGCTTCTCCTAAAAATCAAAGACCTGCAAAAGCAAACACATAATATAAATGTCCCACTTAATTAAGGGATTTACACAAAGTGCGTTAAAATTTAGACTATACCCCCATGGCACTATGTGTTCTTCTCCCTTCAAGTGACATTGTGGTACTACCCCCCAAGCTATTCGATTCACTCTTTGAGAGTACCTATCATTTGGACTCTAATTAACTAATGGCAGTAAATGGACTTGGAAAAAGGATGCATTGAAAACAAAGGTGCAACACACCCTTTACAAAGGCACCCATAAATGAGACACTATGATCCCTTGTATGTCATGAACCCCATGCCCAAGAGTCTTTCCCCAATCCATATCATCTTTTTCACATGTCTTAGAAAGGGGTTCCACTAGGGAAACACTCCTTGACATAGGGAATGATTCACCCAATAGGTCACCTTGTCAACCCTCCCATACCCAGACTTGGCAAGTTGCATAGGGTCTTTGAGCACTTGTTTATTTTGATGACGTGGTTTTTGATGCACATGCTTCGGTGTCTCTTTTATTGACTTGATTTACTCATCATGATGCATTTGACTTGAGATCCTTAGAGAGTGTATTCATTGTCTTTGCAGGGCATATTCATTGGGCTTCCTTGGGGCTTGAAGCCCACCAATTAGATACCATGGCCCACCCTCCCAACGATGATGACAACCTTTGGAGGCTTGAGAGATTCCTTGGAAGACCTTACCCATGCCCCTACTAGCCCAACGTTTTCCACTGTCACCTCAGATAGGTATTCTCCTAGTTGTCGCCATATTGTGGATTGGGTCAGGCTTTTCTCAACCTACAGTTTGTGTGATAACAACCACAATGATGTCATCTCCAAGTTTTAATACATGACCTTTGAACATGTCGCAAGACCACATTAGATTCTCTTTTATTAAAAATTACTAAGTACTAGACCTTCGCGATTGAGTTGGATTCAACTAAATTTTATAAATTATTTGTATCGAGGACTTGGGAAAATTTAGGGTTCTTTCTTTTCATGTGACATAGCTATTCTTATGGATCCAATGCACCTTCTAATAACAACATACAATGTTTTGGGTTCAACAAAGGTGGGTGGTTTTGAAAGGTTATGCCTTGAAATGCACATCTCCTGAGACTTGCTTGAACAACTAGGATCTTGCCATGTGGCACCTATGACATATTCATGTCAACCATGATGATGTCATCAACAACAACATAGAGTGGTATTGTCTAGTAGGATATTTCCAAGTGTACATGATGACATCAACAAAGCATGACCCATCAATCAATGTGCAAGGCTCTAAGAGTGCCAAGTGGCACCAATACGCTTGGTACTTGAATGCATTCCTTTTTTAAACATGCTAAATGATAAGAGACAAACTCAAAATTTTATTCTGCATGTTTTACAAGATTCTCAAATCCATAACCCTAGACAAATACTAGATCATATGTTCCTTTAATTAGTACAATTTATAGGGTCTAAATGGACCTAGCCTTGAAACTAGTACAATTCTATAACCCTTCTAGCACCATTACTCTAGAGAAATTCAACTCCTCATGGTCCCAAAAAATATGCAACATGTTGCATTCAAGGGTAGGGTCTACGAAACACTTTATAGAAATTGTAAAATCACAAGCAATGGTATTGACTTAGTTTTATAAACCTGAAAAATTAATATAATGCACTCAAATCTGACTGAGGTTTAACCCTAACACCTAGCAGACTTTCCAAAATAATCTTTCCTTATTTAATGTTGTCGTATTGCCAAGTGAAATGTAAAAAAAACTATTTTTACCTTTGTGCAATTTATCTGTCCCTGATTCCTTTCGCGATTTTCTTTCATATTAATGAGTAGGAGTATACTACTAATAATAAGAATTTTATGTTATGGTTAGAGTGTAAAGAAACATTAAATTGATGCACGAGACCTCCTTGTAATAGTTTCAATGCTTAGTCTTTGAAGATGCTTATCCTAACTATGAAAAATAATAAGAAAATGATATAAATGAATAAAATAAAGTTGCGAAACAACCAAATACTTGCCTATGTTAACGTAAAAAGCTATAGAATGAATTAAGTCCTTGCATATGTTGGCATAAAAAGCTATACAATTAATTCCTATAAGTGAAACTATACACTTTTTATTTAGTCATATTTCAATATTCAAAGTTTATGTTGTCACAGTTGTGCAAGTTATATGTGTGTGCCACTTTTGTATGACACCTTTAAAGGAACCATTGTTTCCTATTGTTATTTTGACTCGATGGATTTGTTGGGTAAGGTTTGTATGGCTGGGATTAAGTAAACACAGTGAACATTGGGTATGTGCATGCAAAATCATTCAATGTATGCATAATAATAGGATCAATGTATACATAGAATTCTACTAAAAGGTATTGATTTTCCGCACATATGCATATATGAGTTTGTATATAATCATTCAATATTGTATGGTGTGTTTTGCTAAGAATACACAATTGAAAGCATACATAGCTTATTATGAATGTGATTGTCATTTAAATCGAAAATAAAACTTATTTTTATGGTCATATTTCTCATATAGGTGGGCCTTTAAATAACATAGAAAACAATATATCCTGCATGCATGATGGTGTGTATGCATATGGTATTTTTCCCTTTATAGGTGGGCTAGAATAAGAGCTAAATTCGATCTTAAATAATAAGAAAGAAATTTAACATACATAATAAATTTTGTTTTCATAATACCATGGTATGGCTTTAAGTATTCGAGTGAAAACAAAATTCTAACAATTATATATATATATGAATGTACACGACCTCCGTGATCAATAGAATAAGAAGGATGAAGTTTTTTTTAAAGAAACCAAAGACATTTTTATATATAAAGAGAGTTGTGCCAAGGTAAAACAATAATCAAAAGAGTTAAAAAAATTGGTTGAAACTAGTTTGGGTTATTTAGTACTGTACTAATCTAAAAAAGATTAGAAATTTCCTTATACATTCAAGCAGACATGTTGCTATATACTTTGACATATTGATCGAGCAAAATGATATATTTAAAATACATAATTTAAATCACTGATTCATTGTCGGGTGTCTTCTAGAGTTCGCCTTGGCTAGGAACATTTTCTTCGATTTCCATTGGTACCATTTCTCGATCTCCCTATGTCTCTTTGGGATTCTTTGACTGGGGTTCTACCACAAGCTGATTGTTTGAACCTGAATTGGACTACTGTTACATTACCATGGCTTGTAGTTGCTGGCATTCTTGCTCCAGAGTGTCCACACTATGAAGGAGTGTCACCACGGTCTTCTCAAGGGTGTTGGTTATCTGTCTTTCTTGTTCCATATTTTCAATATGTTGCAGAAGTGCCATAATTCACTGTTTAATTCCACTTACCTTGCTTATAATATGGATGAAATTCACTATGCCTCCTTCAACCATGTCTTCGTGCCTACGCAAGATGTGCTTAATGTCGCTCTAGGAGGGATCCACGATGAGAAGGGGAATCCATGAATTGTAAAATATAAATCCGTTGATATCTCTAAAATTGAGGCCCCAACGAGAGCAGAAGAAATACCATCGCCTATAATGAAGGAGACTTGCAAAATAAAATAATCTTAATCCTGAAAGAACTTCTGCACAATAGAAATTCTGGGTTGATTGAAACTTCCCTCCCTAACCCCAAAGGATGCAGATGACTATAAAGGTCATTGTAGGGTAAAGTAAACCCTACTTACAAAATAGACCCCAATCAAAACAGACACAGAGCTATCCTCGAATTCAAAAGCAAAAACCTTGAACAAACTCAAAGGTTGACATAAATGTAAATGAAAGCCTTATAAAGGAGATTATGGAACCTGATGGTTGTGAGAATGCCCAAGAGCGGGAAGGAAGGGCCATCGATTTGGAGTTGGTATGAGAAATTATCACCATGAATACACATGGAGTGAAACAACAGACCCATCTCGTCGAAGCCTGAAAGAGCCAACCCACACGCGCATAAATGAATGTTGAGCTCGATACTATGTCGTTTGATTTGTGCGAGGTATGGTGCATTTAATTCGACATACCGCCAACCTTGCACTATATTGAAAACCCACTTCATGAATTATTAGGGGATGGGAAGCCTAACACTTCCATTGACAATGAGTTCTCCTATCCTGGGCTATACTCGTCTTTAGCCTTTTGATCTACTTCAAAATTTAGGCCTCTTTTTATCTAATAAAGGGAGTATTCGTCGATATTTTTTAAGAGGGATAGGGACCTTTGTTGTGGGACTTATCGGTAAATGAAGACATAAACAAATCTCCCTAAATCCACCCAGATCTAGAACAAAACGGAACAGAATATGACGCTTTCCCTAAGCTCTAATCATTGAGTTTACTATTTAACAAGAGATGAGCAACATACCATTTAAATATCGCTTCCTCTTGCCATTGTCGTCCTAGATTCACTCCAGTGCTCCTGTGATATTGGATCTGCAAGGTAACACAAGACAACCAAAGTGAAAGCAATATAGCACACTCAAAGAAAACCTATGTATGTGATCAAGGAATCATACAATAAAACGAGATAAGTTTTACAAGAAAGAAACATATCACTATATTATATTAAAGTGAAAGTGGATATTACAACCAAAGCCTTGATGTTGCAAGGTCCCCTTCTAATGACCCTTTGCTCCAACACACACACTTGCTCCAATATTGAATGAAGAAGATCTACAATGACTTGATAAACTGAAATGAATCTCTCAAGAATGACCCAATGCAGAATTCTCCATACAATCTTAGCCTTATTCAACCTTCATTAACCTTAGCCTTTTCCATGAGAAATCCTTCTTTATATAGGGGAAAGAGAGATGGTTAAAGAGATTAGGATGATCCCACCAAATCATAGAAGTGAGTAGGATCCCAACCATACAGATGCCACCTCACCTTCTATAAGATCCCCTTCTAGAATTTTCGTGAAGGTTGACATTTTCTTAGCCTTTTGAAATCATTGCACCCCAATTGTAGAGCAGCCTCCGAAGACGTCGCAAACTAGTTTTAGGGAAGAGTGCAACGACCATGCATCGTCGCACCCTGCTTATGGTGCAGCCTGTGACGACCTTCCTTAATACAGTTTTTTGGAAGAGAAAACCAATCACTTTCCTCATGGAGAAAGGCTCTTTTTTGGAACATGAACACATGTTATCAATGGATCACTATGATGAACAAAATAACGTGTAACAGAATGCCCCCCAAAGTATGAGGCTGGAACTCGTGATAGTCG
The DNA here is from genome assembly GCA_010110895.2 of Picea sitchensis. Classification (NCBI taxonomy): domain Eukaryota; kingdom Viridiplantae; phylum Streptophyta; class Pinopsida; order Pinales; family Pinaceae; genus Picea; species Picea sitchensis. The sequence goes on along the minus strand of SNQJ01S0000918.1, from coordinate 189,545 downwards.
AAATACTTTGTAGAAAGTGAGTGTTGGAAACAAAGAGCGCACCAGTTGGGAACCTGCAAACAGTAAAGTGTAACACACCCACGATGAGGCTAAAAATAAATAAAAAATTAGTCCTCCTTCCAGAAAAAAATTCTCTCTCTCCACAGGTTCTAATTTGGAAATTTCGGGACTCAACCAAACCCTCTGATCAAGATTATTTGATTCTCTAAGTCAAACGATACTTTGAGACCTTGATAGTCTCAACTCTTAATCAAACACAGGCCCTTTCAGCCTCTGGTGCAGGTCTTATGATACCCGTGACCTTCTCCTTCGTGCTTCAGTGAAGCCTTGAAGTTGGCATTAGTCCCTTTTCTCTTGGCCCTTCTTTAGATGTGACCTTGGGTGATGACCTCACACAAACACACGATTGCGGGCACGACCAAAGGCAGTTTGAAACCAAACTACTTTTCGGCTCACAATTCTCCTCGAGCCTCCACGTGTCCTTTCTCCAAAACCATGGTTTGGATTGCGGCCCACCCTCAACTTTTTAAAGTTCGCGTACCTCCGATCCCCGCAATGCTGCGGGACTGTCGATATCACGATCTTGACGGTGTCTCTAAACTGACGGCTCAGATCTATCCCTTTCAAAGCTACGGATCAGATCCGACCTCTTTCAAATCAACGACTGTGATTTGTTTCAGAATTCCAGACTTCAGAATTCTCAAGTCTCGAACTTTCCTTTCTTCCATACGTCAATATTCTGCAGTCGACGATTTGCGGACACCTTTCCTTCTCAATCAACAGATCTTCCTCCGCTTTGGGGATTTGACCTTTCAACTAGATCAATGGTCCTGCTGCCCTTTTCGCGATCAACGGTCCTGCTGCCCTTTTCTCGATCAACAGTTAAGATTTCCTTCGGGTCTCCGGATTTCTGAGATCTCAAATCTCAACTTCACTTCCCCTCGAAGTATGCGGATTCCTACCGCGTGTCCACTTGAATCGAATGGTTGAGGATTAATTCGAGTCTTTACCCGAAATCTACAGATTTATGCCACCCATCCTCTTGATCTAATGATTATGGATTACTTCGGGACTTTACCGGGAATCCACAGATCTATGCCATGTATCTTCTGGATTAGACGGTCCAGATTCTCCTCGGATGATCCAACGCTTCAAATTTACTTCGGGTCTCTAGCTCTCCAGACTTCAGGAGTCTCAAATCTCAACTGAAAAATCTCGAACAGATTTCTCTGGAGTCCACGATCTGCCACCATGTGTCCCTCTGGATCTGGCAGTCCAGATTCACTTTGGGTCTTCGGGCTTTAGAAATCTTAACTCTCAACTGAAACCCCAATACAATTCACCCGGAGCTCGCGATCTGTTGACAAGTGTCTCCTTGTAAATTGATGACTCTCGGTTCTTCGATCCTTCGACGTTTCAACGCTTCGGCCTTCGAGAGTTTCAACTCTCGAGGTGATTCCTCCTAAGTCCACGAACTGTCGTCACGTGTCCCTCTGGATCTGACAGTTCAGATCTCCTTCGGCTCTCCGGGATTCGGGAAACTCAAATCTCAATCTTTACTTTCACCCCAGGACAATGGATCTTTACCATGTGTCCCTTTCATTATGACGGCTGAGATTTACTTCGGGACTCTGGCTCTCCGGGCTTTGGGAGTTTCAACTATCAATCTGAAACTCTCGAAGTGATTTCTCTGGAGTTACTGATATGCTGACATGTGTCTCCTGGCGATCAATGGCCAGGATCAACTTCGGGACTTTGGGACCTTGGACAGTCCACCCTCTCGTACACACAAATGTTAAAGCTCGTGCACCTTACCTTAGATCGGATGACTATCGTCCCTTCGCACTCAGATCTGATGGTTAGGATCTGTTTCTTCCCATCATTTCTCCTCTGCTTCCCTAGACGTTGATCTAACAGTTCGAGCTTCTCCCCGCAATCGTTTTGACGGATGTTGTCACTCCTTCTTCTGATATTTGGACGTCTTTCGACTGGGAGAGTTCAGTAGATGTTCAAAGGCCTCGGCCTTCATTCCTCCTGCGAGTCTGGATATCTTGGGTCTCGCCTTCATTCTTGAAAACGTTATCTCTTCTGAGCTTTTCGATTCTCTCAGACCGACAGTACTGAGGGACTCTGTTACTTCGCAGATTTCCAAAAGGGCTCATGACCGTCCATCTTGCAATTGTTCAGGGTCTAGCGGTCATGATCCAACCGGTACCGAGGTGTTTGACGATCGACGGTTCACAGCAATTGCGGGGTCCCAATGTGCGTTCTCTTTATCAGAGAACTTATACTCTGCAATCTGGAAGTACTCACCCAACTTGGTCGAATCAGAGTCATTGATCTTCCTGCCGACGAGATCAACAACAATGGTGAATTGTGGGCAGCAAACTAGTGTGTCTGCTACTTTCACCTTATTGCTCTGCAATGATTCCCCACCCTCGATCTCCGTCCATAGATTGATGGTTGTAACAATTTGACATCTTGAAGCTTCGAGTTCCAAGGTTCCTACACCTAGGTCACTTGGGTCTTCATATAACTCTTGGTCTATGATCCCCGCTCTTAGTTGGGTTTTTGGTTAAGGAAATAGGCGTAGGTTCAGAATCTCTTAAACTACTGATCTGAAGGGAACGCCTTCCCAACTCGCAAAGCTTTAAGCTCTGAATAAAGGCAAGGTAACTTGTGAGGTTACCAAAACATTAGTTATGCCAAGAGGCTTGCTCTGACTTTGGAATAGTGATGTAAATCCCTGGGGAAAGCGTCTTCGAGCGACTAAACTGGGGCGTATGGAAAATTAGGCAGAAATATAGGTTCTCAAGGGAACAAACGCATACTCATAACTTAATCATTTAATACAAAGAAAGAAACCTTTATAGACATATAAATACTCACATGCATCCATTGTTTACAATTCAAAACATAAGGCAAGAAAACACTTATCAGAGCCATAGAGAGTGATGCGACTACTAAAAGGGGTGCTCATTTCAACCCAACCATAGGCTCAGTAACTCCCAATAGATTTATCACTGGCCACCCCTGAGCTTAAACCACGATGCTTTGAGATTCAATCTCTTACTTCCAGCTCAACTGAAGTTAGGGATGAAGGTTACTCTCCTTCTCCCAATACATAAATAGATTGGGACGAAGGTTACTCTCCTTCTCCCAACTTAATCTCTATTTTCTGTGATCAGAACTCATTGTTCCTCTTTTAGTCCTTCCTCGGACCCGAGAGCTTCCTCTCTTGTCTTTGCATTTTCTTTGCAGGTCTCCCTCTGTCCACCACACTTCCTTTCTTGCTTTCCTCAACAAGATTGTGTGTGGATCGAATTCCCAGTCCGTGGTCAGGTCTGGAAGCCTTAGAGATGGGAAGTCTGCCCCATCCCCTCATTAACTCTTGAGGAGGCCTTCCCACCTACCAGCCTGACTATAATTCATTCATGGGTCAGAGGGTTGTTTTGATCTGAGAAATTAATTCCAGCATGGTACTGGTTCGGTGGAGGTTAACGCAACCATTCCTGGTCCCCTCTACCACCTTCCACAGCATTTTGTGGTCTCTCTTAGCACATCCCCTCTTTCAGCAGTCATGCAACACGTAACCATTTTCTATTAAAATAACAGAATTTACATTCATCGACCTTCTACACAAGGTCCATCAAATCTAACATTCACACTTTTAATTTTTCCATAGTTCCTTGGCCCATATAGTTATATTTAGAAACTGGGGGAAACATGGTGTCACAATTCCCTCCCCCTTAAAGGAACATCATCCTCGGTGTTCTATCTATCATCATGACATGTATGTACAGGAGTAAACAAAATCGGATATGCTTATCTCATGGCATCCTCCATTTCCCACGTAGGCTCATCTGGGCCAAAGTGTTTCCACTGCACCTTGACCTGTGCAATGGTTTGGTTCATGAGTGAGGTTTCCTTCCTGTCTAATATGCATTGGGGTTCTAGCAGGAATTCTCCCTCCAGCTCCACCTAGATCATAGACCAGTCAATTATATGATTAGCATCATGTACATATCTCTATAAATAATGAAACACAAAAAACATTATGTGCCTTTACAGTGGGAGGAAGTGTTATCATATATGCTACAGGTCCCACCCTATCTAAGACTTCAAAGGGTCCACAATACCGAGGTCCCAACTTGGCATAGGATCCCATTATCATGGAACTCTTCCTGGGTCTAACTCTGAGGTAGACATGGTCTCCTGTCTTGAACTCTCGGGGAGTTCTTTTCCTGTCGGCATAACTTTTCTGTCTATCCCGAGCAATCTTCAGATTTTGCTTTATCTGAATTACTTGTTGTTCCATTTCTTTTAGCATGTAGGGTCTGAATTTAATTCTGTCCACTGGATTATTCCAGTTGATTGGATTCTTGCACTGTCTACCGTAGAGGGCTTCAAAAGGGCTCATCTTTAAGGATTCTTGATAACTGTTGTTGTAGGAAAATTCTACCAATGGTAGGTAGTCTTCCCACTTCTTAGGCTAGTGCATAACATGCATCCTTAGCATGTCTTCCACTATTTGGTTCACTCTTTCTATTTGTCCATCAGTTTGAGGGTGATAGGCTATGTTGAACAACAATTTAGTCTCAAAGCTAGCCTTTAGGGATTTCCAAAAGCTTGAAGTAAATTTGGTGTCTCTGTCAGATATAATTTCCTTGGGCATGCCATGCAATCTGAATATCTCCTTCATGAAGATGTTGACAATATCTATTGCCTTGCAAGTTGACTTGACAGGGACGAAATGGGCAGACTTAATCATTTTGTCCACCACGACCATGATGGCATCATTTTTCTTGGTCGACTTTGGTAATTCGGTGATGAAATCCATGGAGATGGTTTCTCATTTCCATTATGGGATTGGTAGGGGCTGTAACAATCCTACTGGATGTCGGTGTTCTGCCTTAACTTGCTGGCATTCTAAGCACTTAGCTATATAGTTAGCTATGTATTTCTTCAACCCGGGCCAATAAAATTGTTAACTAGTGGTCGTGATCATCTTCTGATATCCTGGGTGACCAATATATGATCTCTTATGTAGTTCATCCATTATGAACCTCTTCAAGTCGTCACAGTTTGGAATATACAATCTGTTTCTGTAAATCAGCAGCCCTTCCTCGAGCATCTGGTAGCCTTCATACTTCAGTCCTGTAGGCTCTTGTCTTAGGTATGAGGTCACGGTCTTGAAGAATGCATCTGTCTCTTGTGCATTTCTGACTCTTTCCCTGACATTCGTTTCACAGGTGCTTACTGTTGCCAGATGAATTGTTTTTATACTTCTGCTCAGGGCTTCGACCATCCTATTTTCCTTTCCTTTTATGTGTTTGGTTTCGAAATCGAATTCACTTAGGAGAGCCATCCACCTAGCTTGCCTGGCATTGAGTTTTGGTTGATCAAACATGTGTCTCAATCCATAATGGTATGTTATAAGCACAAATCTCCTACCCATGAGGTAATGCCTCCACATTTTTAAAGCATGTACTATGGCAGCAAACTCTAGGTCATTGGTCACATAATTGATCTCATGCTCATTTAATTTCCTAGACACGTAGCAAATTACACGTCCCTCTTGCATAAGGACTCATATGAGTCCTTCCTTGCGGGCATCTATACACACGAGGAAATCATTATCCGGGTCTGCAATATTTAGCACGGGTGCATGGGTCAGGAGGTATTTCAGTTCCTGAAATCTTTCTTCACATTTTGATGTCCAAATGAATTTAATTCCCTTTTTCTGAAGGGCAATGATTGGACAGCCAATCTTGGAAAACCCTTTTATGAACCTTCTATAGTATCCTGCTAAGCCCATGAAGGATCTGATATCGGATACGTCCTTTGGGGTAGGCCATTCCATAATAGATTTGATCTTGTCAGGGTCCACTGCCACCCCTTCCTTAGAAATGACATGACCTAGGTAATGGACTTGCTTCTGAAAGAAGTCGAACTTGATAAAATTAGCATAGAGATGATGCTCTCTTAGTACTTCAAGTATGAGTCTAAGATGTTCTTCGTGCTCCTCCCTGTTCTTGGAGTATATTAGGATATCATCAATGAAAACCAATACAAATTTGTCCAGAAATTTGTTGAGTACATTATTCATCAAGCACATAAAAGTGGGGGGGGCATTGATTAACCCAAATGGCACCACCACAAATTCATAGTGACCATACCTCGTTCTAAAGGTTGTTTTGTGGATGTCTTCATCCTTAATCTGGACTTGGTGGTATCCAGACCTTAAGTCAATCTTCGAGAAGATGGAAGCACCTCCCAATTAGTCGAACAAGTCATCGATTCTTGGTAAGGGATACTTGTTCTTTATGGTTGTCTTATTGAGTTGTTTGTATTCTATGCACAGTGGGAGTATGTCATCTTTCTTTTTCACAAACAAGACGGGCACTCCCCACGGAGATACATTGGGTCGGATGTAGCCTTTTTCCACCATCTACTTTAGTTGTAGCTTGATCTCAACCAACTCTAGCGTGCTCATCATATATTGCGTTCTAGATGTTGGTATCGCTCCTGGTGTAAGTTCTATCGAGAAGTCAATATCCCTTCTCGGAGGTAGACCTGGTACCTCTTTTGGGAACACGTCCTTGTATTCTCTTAATATGGGGAGGTCCTCTACGTTTGGTTTCTCATCTTCAACAAATTCCAATACCTGTATGGCATATAAGGAACACCCCTTTCTGCAATACTTTTTCATTTGAAGGGTTGATATTTGCCTCATTGAGACATGCTTTTGAATCCCTTGGAGGGTCATCTTTCTCCGTTCTTCATTTACACATTCTACATATTTATGATAATAGTCCAATTTAGTTTTATAAGCAACCAACCAATCCATACCAATCAACAAGTCATAAGATCCAAGGGGAAGTATGTTAAGGGTCGCTCAGATGGGCAATCCACCCATGATGAATTGATAGGCTGGTATGACCTCTGCCACTTTTATTTTGGTCGTAGTGGCTAATTGCACCAACCACGGTTTCACATGTCTACTTGGTTGTAGTTTCAACTTATCAATAGTATGAGGGGCCACATAACTCAAATTAGAACCTAGGTAAATTAAAATAGAAACTAGATGGTTGACAATCATACCTTCCAGCTCCACTACTGAATCTTAGTGGTCGGCTTGATTATTGTCCAAGGTTGCATAGATTCGTGGCATGCTCCTAGCCACATCATTGATGGTGGTAGCTTCTTGGGTATTGTAGACCCTCTTACTATTTTGTTGTCTGTGTGGGCAATCTCTCAATCGATGATCTTCTCCACAACCCCAGCATTTAAAGGGTTCCTTCTTCAGGTTATCCGTCTTTCCTGGGGTTGTATTAAAAGGTTTATTTCCACTTTGAGAGGGGACGTTTTGCTGATATACACTTCTAGTAGGAAGGCTCCTTCTAGAATCTTTTCCATATTTATTGAATCTTGAGGATTTAAACCCTTTCTTCTGGAATCCCGAACTACTCCTAGTCTTCCAGTCCTCGCGAGGTCTTGTCTTACTCCCAAACTGTTCATAACAATACCTAACCTTCTGGATAGTTTCTTCTAAGGTCTTCAGTTCGTCGAACTCAATCATGTCCCGGTAGGTCCAAGGTAACCCACTAATGAACCGATGCATTTTTACTTTTTCATCTTTTATGTAGGGTACATACCTCAGTAGTTCAGGGAATTTATTGACAAATTCGTCTATGGTAAGCTGCCCCAACCTGAGTTCATAGAACTCCTTAGTCTTCCCATCCATGTATTTCTCTGACAGATACTACTTCCTGAAGTATTTCTCGAACTGTTTCCATGATAAGTCCTTCTCATGGACTCCTTTAACATTCCTAAGGTCTTCCCACCAAATGGAAGACTTCCCATTCAGGTTGAAAATGGTTATTCGAGCCTTCAAGTTTTCAAAGTAGTCATGGACTTTGAAGCATTTATTTAAACCAAGCAACCAAGCTTCATCCTCTTCTCCCTTTTTAATCTCTCCATTGAAAGAGGGTGGTTTGGCTTTCTTGAATTCTTCAGGATCATGATTTTTGGAACGCTTCTGCTTCTTTCCTTTCCTTCGAGAATGAGATATGGTTCTACTACTAGAAGATCCTTCAGAGTTACTAGCTTCCTTTCCAGAGGACTCCACTGATGAGTGTCCCCTGCCTACAGGCTAGGCCTTCTTTGAGGTACTTTTCCCAGTGTGGTCTCTTATGGAGTCATGTTTTCAGATCTCAGGTGGACTTTGACTTCTCTTCTTATGTCGTCGGTCCACATGACTGGTTGAAATGTCATGTTGTAGTTGCCTTTGTATGTCGGATAAGATCTGCAGCAAGACCGTGTTAATTTCTGTTTGTTTTTCTTGCTCCTTTATCAATCTCTTGTTGTCATCCTTGCAACTCTGTAATTTGGCCCTAAGGCTCCTTACAGTTTCAGCCAGATCTAGAGGGGTTTCCACCGCCCTCCTTTCGTCAGATTCTTCGTTTCTTTTGTGGGAACCATCCCCCACTTCATGACACATCACCATCCTTTAGACTTGGTGTTTTCTCATGATTTACTGACTCCTCAAGTGTTGACAAAAACACTTATAGTTAGCTAACAGTTTATTAATTCATGAACAATACACGGTTCAATTTCTTAAATACATACACACAGTAGAAAGTTTCATTCTTTTCTTTAATAACATTTTTAACCAGACTTTTTAAGAAAGAGGTAAGGTAGGGTGTCACTCTTTTAAAAGTACTCCAAATAGAGTTTTAAGTGACTCGTTCGTAAGCCCAAGGAAGCCAAGTGTTGTAACCATGCTCTGATACCAATTTGTAACACACCCATGACGAGGCTAAAAAAAAATAAAAAAATCATCTTCCTTCCAGGAACAAATTCTCTCTCTCCACGGGTTCTAATTTGGAAAGTCTGGGACTCAACCTGAGCATCCGATCAAGATTCTCCGATTCTCTAAGTCAAACGAGACTTTGAGACCTTGATAGTCTCACCTCTTAATCAAACACAGACCCTTTAGGCCTCTAGTGCAGGTCTTATAATACCCACGACCTTCTCCTTCGCGCTTCAGTGAAGTCTCAGAGTTGGCGTTAGCCGCTTTTCTCTTGGTCCCTCCTAAGATGTGCCCTTGGGCGATGACCTCACGCAAACACACAATTGTGGGTGCGACTGAAGGTGGTTTGAAACCAAACTACTTTTCGACCCGCAATTCTCCACGAGCCTCCACGTGTCCTTTCTCCAAAACCGTGGTTTGGATTGCAACCCGCCCTCAAATTTTTAAAGTTCGCACACCTCTGATCCCCCCAATGCTACAGGACCATCGATCTCACAATCTAGATGGTGTCTCTGAACTAACAACTCAGATCTATCCCTTTCAAAATTGTGGATCATATCCAACGTCTTTCGAATCAATGGCTCTGATTTGTTTCAGAATTCTGGACTTCTGAATTCTCAAGTCTCGAACTTTCCTTTCTTTCGTATGTCAATCTTCCAAAGTTGATGATTTGAGGACACCTGTCCTTCTCAATCAACAGCTCTGCCTTCGCTTCGGGGATTTGAACTTTCAACTAGATCAACGGTCCTGAGACCTTTTTCTCGATCAATGGTCGAGATTTCCTTTGGGTCTTCGGACTTCTGAGATCTCAAATCTCAACTTCACTTCCCCTCAAAGTATGCGGATTCCAATCGCGTGTCCACTTGAATCGAATGGTTGATGCTTACTTCGGGTCTTTACCCGAAATCTACAGATTTATGCCACCTGTCCTCTTGATCTGATGGTTATGGATTACTTCGGGACTTTACCCGGAATCCAAAGATCTACACCACGTCTCTTCTAGATCAGACGGTCCAAATTCTCCTTGGACAATCTGATGCTTGAGATTTACTTCAGCTCTCCAGACTTCGGGAGTCTCAAATCTCAACTGAAAACTCTCGAATAGATTTCTCTGGAGTCCACGATCTGTCGCCATGTGTCCCTTTGGATCTGGCGGTCCAGATTCACTTCGCATCTTCGGGGTTCAGAAATCTTAACTCTCAACTAAAACCCCAATACAATTCACCTGGAGATCGCTATCTGTTGACAAGTGTCTCCTCGGATATTGACGGCTCTCGGTTCTTCGTTCCTTCGGCGTTTCAGCAATTCATCCTTCAGGAGTTTCAACTCTCAATATGAAACTCTCGAGGTGATTCCTCCGAATTCCACGATCTGTCGTCACATGTCCCTCTGGATCTGATAGTTCAGATCTTTTTCGGTTCTTCGAGATTCGAGAACCTCAAATCTCAAACTTTACTTTCACCTGAGGGACATCAGATCCAAAGTCGAAGATCCAAAACACTATCTCTTCTAAGCTTTTCGATTCTCTCAGACTGATGGTACCGAGGGACTCCGTTACGCCATGGAATTCCAAAAGGGCTCACGACCGCCCATCTCGCAACTATTCAGGGTCTGGCGATCATGATTCGACTGGTACCAAGGTGTCCATCGATCGACGGTTCACAGCAATTACGGGGTCCCAATGTGCATGCTCTTTATTAGATAAGTTAACCTCCACAACCTAGAAGTACTCACCCAACTTGGTCAAATCGGAGTCGTTGATTTTCCACCCGACGAGATCAATGACAATGGTGAATTGCGGGTCGTGAACTAGCACGTCCTCTACTTTCACCTTCACACTCCGCAATGATTCCCCACACTCGATCTCTATCCACAGATCGATGGTCGTAAGAATTTGACATCTCGGAGCTTCGAGTTCCAAGGTTCCTAGACCCAGGTCACGTGGGTCTTCATATAAATCTTGGGCTATGATCCCCGCTCTTAGTCGCGTTTTTGGTTAAGGAAATAGACGCAGGTTCAGAGTCTCCTAAACTATTGATATGAAGGGAATGTCTTCCCAACTCGCATAGCTTTAAGCTCTAAATCAAGGCAAGGTAACTTGTGAGGTTACCAAAATGGTAGCTATACCAAGAGGCTTGTTCTGACTCTAGAATGATGATGTAAATCCCTGGGGAAAGCATCTTCGAGCGACTAAATCGGGGCATATGTAAAATCAGGAAGAAATATAGGTTCTTAAGGGAATGAACACATACTCATAACTTAATCATCTAATACAGAGAAAGAACCCTTTATAGACATATAAATACTCGCATGCATCCATTGTTTACAATTCAAAACATAAGGCAAGAAAACACTTATCAGAGCCATAAAGAGTGATGTGACTACTGAAAGGGATGCTCGTTTCCACCCAACCATACGCTCAGTCACTCCCAATGGATTTATCACTGGCCACCCCCGAGCTTAAACCACGATGCTTTGAGATTCAATCTCTTACTTCCATCTCAACAAAAGTTAGGGACGAAGGTTACTCTCCTTCTCCCAATACAGAAATAGATTGGGACGAAGGTTACTCTCCTTCTCCCAATACAGAAATAGATTGGGACGAAGGTTACTCTCCTTCTCCCAATACAGAAATGGATTGGGACGAAGGTTACTCTCCTTATCCCGGCTTAATCTCTATTTTGTGTGATCATAACTCATTGTTCCTCTTTTAGTCCTTCCTCGGACCTGAGAGCTTCCTCTCTCGTCTCTTCATTTTCTTCGCAGGTCTCCCTCTGTCCACCACACTTCCTTTCTTGCCTTCCTCAACAAGATTGTGTGTGGATCGAATTCCCAGTCCATGGTGAGGTCTGGAAGCCTTACGGATGGGTAGTCTGCCCCATCCCCTCATTAACTCTTGAGGAGGCCTTCCCACCTACCAACCTGACTGTAACTTATTCCTGGGTCAAAGGGTTGTTCTAATCTGAGAAATTAATTCCAGCATGGTACTGGTTCGGTGGAGGTTAACGCAACCACTCTTGGTCCCCTCCACCACCTTCCACAACATTTCATGGTCTCTCTTAGCACATCCCCTCTTTCAACAGTCATGCAACACGTAACCATTTTCTATTAAAATAACAGAATTTACATTCATCGACCTTCTACACATGGTACATCAAATCAAACAGTCACACTTTTAATTTTGCCATAGTTCCTTGGCCCATATAGTTAACTTTACAAACTGGGGGAAACGGGGTGTTACATCAAGCATCAGCATAATAATATTGTCTGAGGTAGGCATTCCCATACTCAGATTACAAAGTGTTAAATAAGTCATGGCCACTAAACATACACTCTGGATCCATGTCAAGGTGAATTGGCATAGCCACCCAGAATACACTATGGATCTATGCTCTGAAATGACTCAAATTCGGACATAGCCACGAGACATACAAAGTGGATCTATGTGTCAATACAAATCATGATTGCTCCATTGCAGCTTGGGCCAGAATGGTATGTCCCAGGGTCTTCATTTTTCGTCGTTCCTAAGTACGAATCTAACCATGCGATTATAGGTGCCGAAGTCGAACATGGTAGAAACCACTTGATTACCGGTCAATGATGAGAATCATTAACAAGTGGGAGGAAATCACCATTGATGTTAATGAGTCCCAAGGTACCCTAGTACAATCCCACAAATGTGAATAAAGGATTTGAAGTCGAACACTCGAGGGAATCTTCCAATCAGGGGCCAATGATGTGAACCCACTGTCGAAAGTGAAGAAACCTACCATTGATGCATACAGGCTCTAAGGCACTGAATGATTTCTAAGTCTTGTTCCTGGATGATGAGCTGAAGTCGACAGGAAAAGACTCGTCATAGGAGGGCCTTGATGTATCCCCCATCATTGACACGAAATAAGTAACAGATTTGAGATAGATCAGAGCATGAAGTGATTCAAAACTGACATGGGGAAGGCCGACATGGTAGAAAATTTATAACTGCAGATGGTCGACTCGATGGGTGGCTTATTAAGGCTGGACTTATCTTGAAAATATAAATGACATGACAATGGTCTTGGCAACATTGACTCAAGGAGGACCCACCATATGGACATGTGGATGGTCAAAGGAGAGACGAATGGATTTCCCAACCCAGATACAATGATGAAGGGGGTGTCATGTTCAAGAGCGACTATTACTGCCACTAACACAGATACAGAGACATTTCTTTCCCAAATTTTCCCTCACCATTTTTGGCGAGTACCTCTTTATTTTTACGCAAGCTCGAGGAGGATAACATATGCTTATTGGTGTAAGCTCATCCTTTAGACAAGTCACTTGGAATATATTTAAAAAACCCTAAGAAGGAGTGGTTCGGTCCCATATGGGTCTTTCAAATTTTTTTTAACGAGTCCAAAGAGAGAAAACTCGGGGGTTTTTCATGTTTAGAGAATCTAAAAAACACTTAAAGAGGACTCCACAAGTTCTTTTTTCGTAAGTTAATCTAATGAGACCAAAAAAGTGATAATATATCGCCCATCAAATGTTTTCTTCAAATACTTTTACGAGCGTGAAAAGAACAAGGTCGCTCGACAATCTTTTCATTTTTACGGAGCATGAAAATAGCTTAAAGGATACTCCATGGGTTTTGTTTTTCATGCTACCGTTACGATTACGAAAAGACGACAAAAGTATACTCTGTTACATTCTCATTGATTTATGAGCACGAGAAGGAACAAAAACTAAGCTCGGAGTTTTTCCTGAAAAACTCTAAAAGGATCTGTACATGTGACAAATGTATAAAAGAAAATCAAAAGACATATCCTTGTTCAATACTTCACTCCTAGGTTTTTCATCTGCAAAAAACCAAACACTTGCTATGTCGTTAAAACAATAGGGTTTGGGTGGAAAATAAAAAATATAAAAAATAACAATGAAAAAAACAAAAAAGTAATAAGAATGGGTAAAAACTTATTTTTACCATTCCATTACTACTCCACCCAAACTTTGTTCCAAAACCCCCATTTTACCTCAAGTTTCCACTGTGGATTGTGGGAGGCACGATTGATCATTTGGCAAACGGTCTCCGCAGGACAGGTAATTTTCATCTCCTTCAACTTTTCATGGATTCATTTTTTCTTTTCATTGTTTAGAAATGGCTTTTTAGGTTGCATTTTCAAGGGTACTTATGCGCGAAGGTTGTCGCGGGCACCATGTATCATGCCCTGTGACGAACCAGGGTTGTCGCATATGACCTTTAACCTACAGTACAACGACTCTGCACTATGTGGGCGTGCTAGCCTGTGACGTGCGTAAAACAAAAAATGTTTTTAGATGTTTCCGCCAATAAAGAGCTTCCAGGAGAGAGATGAAGATGATAATCCCTCTTTTATGTTCCATTTTAGGTTTTCTATAGTAAGGATGTTGGAATGGCGAGAGAGAGAGCATGAGGATGGAGATTACTTTGTCGGGAATGACCCGGGAATGGCAAATGCCCTCCAACAGTGTGGACTACTAAAATTCTTCAAGATCCAGGACATGAGGGCCCAGTTGAGGTTGCTCGAATACTTAGTTCACATGTGGGATGTGGACCAGCAGGTATTTTGTGTGGGGGCTCACATTATTGTGATATATATCAAGGATATCTACTTCTTGACCGGGTTGTTTCGTCGTGGGGCTCGAGTTACACTGACAGGTAGTAGGGGAGGCGTCGAACCTATGCGCCACTATATCAGTGCACATTGTGTGCCTGGTATTAAGAAGCATAGCGACAAAGTCGCTATAAGAGATGTATGTGACTTACCTCTACAGACTATCCTCTACACAATCACATGCATGGAGGGGAGTGCAGCTCCCCATATGGTCCTTCAGAGTTATTTCCAGTATGCATTGTAATGTATGGAGCCTCGAGTTTTCAACTAGAGTGACAGGGTTTTGAGAAGCATGAAAAAAAAGTTGACCAAGTGTAGGAGAGGTGACCTGAAACAGTTGGCATACGGATCTATTTTGGTGTCCTTCTTCTTGGAAAGGGTTCCAAACTTGCGTCTACATGTAGAGTGGGGTATACCTGCCCCATGGGATCCAAAAATGAAGAGGTGGGTCAACCTCATGGCACGGCATGCGACTGTTCCTATCATCAGGTATAATGATGTTTTCTTTGATTGGTTGAGGACACAGATGCTTATGGTAGATGACTACACATATGTCGTCTTAGACTTCCGAGGTGATCCAAACTTGGTTCTTCCTAAAGGTTCTCAATGGGGGAACATAGGTAAGAAGTACAATTTGTTTTTATAATGTTTTTGTTATTTTTAATATAAAATGTTTATATGTTCTTTATCCGATGACTAATCAAAAAGCTCTTTGATGATGCAGACGTGGGGCCTCATCGACCTCCATGTTCATCCCCTATTCAAAGGTGAGGGTAGAGAGTCAAGGTAGCAGGATTAGTCGATGTTGACTACGAGGCTATAGAACAAAACTTGGAGGGGCTGACGATGGAGGTCTCGCCTCTATTGATAATATTTCGAGGCGTTACAAGCACCACATAGTGGGTGTATCTGCTTCCATCGGTCGATTTCTTTGTAGAGTAGCATGGGCAGTTGCATGTTATAGCGAGCAACATCCTTGATGCTATATTTGTATATGAAGCGATGTGCTTCACATTTTTGATATTTTGGTCTTCGGACAAAAACACTTTTTGTAAAAACTTTTATGGTTATATATATGAGGCTTCTACCAACTTACTTGTTGTATATACAAAGTGTGATTGGATTTTATAAATTTCTCAAATGTTTGTCTAACACATAATTAGCCAATGCGTCTGTTAATGTATTTAGACATCCAGGAATGTGTTGATAATCAAAATGACATTCCAAGAGGTGAATTTGTAAATATACCCTTAATAACGTAGGACTTCGAATGGAGTAGATGTTACTCAAATGTAAGACCACTAACTATGACTCGAGGCGTATAATAAGATGACGGATTCTAAGTTACATAGCGTCGGTCAATAATTTATTGACTGCACTGTATTCCACGGTATTGTTAGTTGCTCGACCAAGGCAAACACCATGTAGACTAACCAATTCATTCGTAGGTGTGTAAATTTCCCAAACAACGGATGCTAAGTTCTGAGAACTGGGACTAGCGCCATCAGCGAAGCCAATGTAGGGTAGCGAAGACACCGACATATGGAAACCAAGCACAATGATAGGTAAGCAGCTGAAGGTTGAAACCAAACAATGAAAAAGCACATAAGAGTATGATACACTATAAGTACAAACACTCATGCATAAATGACTTAAGCATAGTACTTATTTAAGTAGAGCCCATTTTGGGGCTTACTCAAAGGGATTCCATCATAATCAAATAGATCTTAAGCTCCCTTCTCCAACACACGTTTGACAATATAAGGACCTTGCCACATAGCCTCAAATTTACCGGCCCCTAGTAAATCATAATCTTGTTTATAAAGGAGAACTAGATCACCTTCAGAAAAAACATGTGGTTTGACATGCTTGTCGTATTGGGCTTTAACACGTTTCTTCTGAGTTTCAATAACTAGGGCGACATCACAACGGGTTTCGTCTAATTGAATTAAATACAAAAGACCCTCTTCTTCAGCCGAGGTATTGGCGAGAAGTTCAATGGCCAGTTTCAAAGATGGTATTTCACATTCAATCGACAGGATAGCCTTTATACCATAAACTAGCTGGAAAGGTGTAAATCCTGTGGCAGACTTAACGGATGTCTGATGGGCCCATAATGTTGAAAACAACATCGTGTGCCAGGTTGTCTTATGAATTCCTATCATCCGTCGAAGCATAGTAATGAGAACTTTGTTGATTTCTTCAACTTGACCATTGGCCTGTGGGTAATAGGGGGTTGCGTTTTCATGGTGAAGACTCAACTTTTCAGTAAGTTCGGATATCATGAAATTCCAAAAATGACTACCGTGATCAGTAATGATAGCTTGAGGGATACCAAATCGAGTAATGATATGATTGAATATGAAAAATGTTGCAGTTTTCCTGGTGTTATCAAATGTAGGCATCGCCTTGGCCCATTTAGTGAAATAATCCACAGCTACAATGATGCATCCATGCCCCCGGGTCAAGTGAGGGTTACATGTCATGAAGTGAATGCCCCATTTGGTGAATGGACCAACAGAAACTACAGGATGTAAAGGATCAGGATGAGATCTTATCTTGTTATTATAAGTTTGGGAAACATGGCATTTCTGAAGAGTAGTAATGTAATCCTTAAATAAAGAAGGCAAGAAATAACTTGCTCGTAAGATCTTCTGGACAGTGGCATACCAAGACATATGACCACCAAAGGCTCCAGAGTGACAGTCGTTCAAAGCTTCCTCATCTTCATCGTAAGTGAGACATTGTCGAAAAATGGAATCAACACCGCGACGGTAAAAAGTATCACCTAGAATGATGTATTGACGGGCTTGATATCATATATGACGACGATCCGTACTAGAGAGATCGGGTTGGAAAGTTTGAGTCTGGAGATAGATAATGATATCTTTGTACCATACGTCATTAGAACTAATCGAAAAAATGGATTCATCAGGTAAAGAATCTTCTGCCACATTTTATGTCTCAGTGGAGGGAAGGTCACATATCAGTTTGGTGAAAACCAAAGATTTCTTAAACTTAGCGTGTTCGAATTCTAAGTCAAACTTTTGGAGAATCACTATCCATTTGGAGTACTTTCCCCCTAGCAATTGTCGCGTAAGGATATGCTGGATAAGGTTGCAATCGAAAATAACAATAGTTTTGCGTAATAGGATGTAATGACGAAAACGTTGGATAGCTTGAATAACTGCCAAGGCCAATTTCTCCACATGTAGGTATTTGGTCTCAGTAGTCATGAGACTCCGACTCAAATAGTATATCACATGTTCGTCAAGTGAATCATCCTCTTGGACTAAGACCATGGCGATGGTAGAGTCCGAAGTATCTAAGTAGAGGAATTAATCTCGACTATAGTTAGGGGGAAATAGTAATGGTGTACGGGTTAAGGCAAGTTTCAAAGCATCGAAGGCTTTGTTTGCAATATTGTCCCATACGAACTCGTAACCTTTCTTAAGTAGCCGAGTGAATCCTTTTGTAAGTTCAACATAATTGGGGATGAAGCGACGTAAAAATTTTGCCTTCCCTTGCAAACTTTGGAGCTGGTGGAGTGTGGAAGGAGGAGGTAGATTAAGGATAACCTCAACCTTCAAAGGATCTACGGGAATCCCGTGTATCGACACAATAAAACCAAGAAGTCGGCCGGACTCCACACAAAAAACACATTTGTGTGGGTTTAAGAGGATACAATAATAACAACAACGTACGAAAATGGCCCTCAAATGCGCTAGGTGATCTTGGCGATGCATGGAATGAGCCGATAGATCATCAAGATAAGGTTGCACGATGTGCTTAATATCATAAAAAGCATAAGACATAGCATGTTGAAAAGTCATGCCAACATTTTTTAGACCAAAGGGTAATTTCTGGTAGGCGAAGGTCCCCCAAGGGAAAATAAAAGCGGTCTTGTGTTGGTCTGTGGGTAAAATATTAATTTGATTATAACCGGAGAAACCATCCATCAAAGAGCATATTTCATTGTCGGCACAGTCGTCAACGATCTAGTCAACAAAAGGGGTTGGGTAATTGTCCTTCGGACAAGCCTTATTTATCTCCCTATAATCTACACAGACGTGGATGGTACCTTATTTCTTATTCACCGGAACTAGGTTGGATACCCAATCAGTCAAGGCCACGGGATAGATAAAGCCAACTTTAAGAAGTTTTTCAACTTCAAGCTTGATAGCAGCAGATTTGCGTGGGTGCACTCGACGAAGTCTTTGCTGAACGGGTTTAGCATCTGGGTATGTATTAATCTCATGTACAACGATATCAGGATCGATACCTGGCATTTCTTCGTAACTCCAGGCGAAAAACGCCTCGAAAATATCGGAAAAGAGTTTTATATTTGTGGACCTCGTCGGTAGAACATGAGGCTCCAATATGAAGATTCTCCATGACTCCAGGTTTAATAGATATGTCGAGAGGGACAGTAGGTGAAATGTTGCTCAAGTTCCCTTCATACAAGACATCATGTGTTGACTCAGAAACTGAAGAAATAACCACAATGGTCGATGTAGTCAAAATCCGTCGGTAACTCTCTATGGTATCATGTTCTAGGAAGAGAATGGATCGATGATGTTCATCGTCCCAAGGGGTGTCTTCCATAGACATGGCTGACATGATCATCTCATCAGTAGGAAAGATCACATGAAACAGATCAAGAGAGGAATCACAGAGAAAAGGAGGGGAAGGGGTTGCCGATTGAATAGCTTGGTAAGTGGATTCGATCGGACTTAAAAGGCATCTTGTCGTCGTAACGAGAGTAATCACCAGAGCTAGGTACCACCCATGGCTCGTATGACTCAGGTGCTTCACGAACGGTGGTGGATATCATGTTAATAGAGGCAAAAAAAGAAGGGGGCATATCGGGTGGTGGGATTGGAAATGTACCCATCAAAGTTGAATCTTTAAAAAGACCCACGCCGACATTCTCGTAACGAGGAAGTGTCCTCGAAATGAAGGGAATGTTGCTAGTATGGGAATCGGAATTAAATAAGGCCAGTTGATCAACAGTAACGACCTTTCCTTGATGCGAGAAACATACCACATGGAAAGGGTAGACACAACTGCACACATGGAATCAATCCAGCTATGGCCAAGTAAAAGGTTATAATCAAGAGGTGCATCGAAGATCTCAACCTCAACATTGACCGATTTACCTTCCAACGTAATTGACAACGACGGAAGAATATCGTAGGGTTTAAATCATCTACCATTGAAGGCCTTAAGTGTATTGTGTGATTCGGTGAGGGTAGGAAAGCCAATGGCTTTCCAACAAGTAACGGACATAATGCAAGTCGAGGCTCCTTCGTCAATAACAGTTCTACATATACTCTTGTTTTCAACAAAAACTTGGATCTGGAATGTTAATTGAGGAGGAAGCCTTGGAACGTGATCTTCCAACTCAAAGATTATGAGATTAGTATATGTGGGATCAATTCCATCGATGGCCTTTAACAATGCCTTTTGTTGTGCTAGGCAACTTTGAAGGACTTCGAGAGCTGGCATCGTAGAGGGTGCTTGCGCAAGATCTTCTACAATATTGTAGTTTTGTGCAGCACGGACGTGAGGGTTAAACGCAGACTTTCGAACAACGCCCTTGGGAGGAGGGCGAAGGACTGTATCAACACCCGGTCATTTGAGATGAAGATGACCGTTGGGAGGTGAAGTCAGGGGAGAAGGTTTAACCAACGAAGGTGGTATATCATCAACTTTCTCCTTTAACGAAGAGTAATCTTTGGCTCGAGTTGCGATTACAACTTCGTTCTTTTTAGAGTCACCAATACACATAAGGACATAGGATGAAGTAGAAGGGGTATCTTGGTCTTGATTGACCAATTGGGCTTGTTGTTGAGAAGGGAAAGGTTGTGACAAAACAACAGGTGTAGAAGGCTTCCCGATTCCTTGGAGGAACTTGGTAACTTCGACACATCTTGAACAATCTTTTGTGTAATGATCATCACCACAAATAAGGCAGGGGTAACGAGGTTTACGTTTGTCTTTCTCATCAACAATTTTTTTTTTGGCTTTATCAGATTGTGGATTATTATTCTTGTCCTCTTTATTCTTACCCTTTCCTTTCTTTCTTTTTTTTTTT